>JAAAKM020073195.1:210309270-210323293 GCA_010016025.2 Alatinidae sp. Z8VKAUB7J3
TTCCTTGGAAGATGAAGGACAATATCAAATATTTCCCAAAAAGCTTGAGCGGTTACACGAACTGCTTTCTCCGAGAAGGAAAGGTGATCCCTTCGAGCAAATTCATCGGGATATCGCTGCTGCGCTTCAGGAAGCACTGGAAACCATCTGTTTCCATTTCATAACCCATTTTCAACAGCAGACAGGCCACCAAAACCTTTGTTTGGCCGGCGGTGTGGCGCTGAACGCTACCATGAACGGAAAGTTACTTTATGCCAAGCTATTTAAGAAGATTTTCGTTCAGCCAGAATTGGCACTGTACATCGTGAAAAGTCACTATATTTAAGAAACATATCCAGTTTTTAACAAAATCACTATGAATCAGTAGCTCGAACAAAATCACTAGAAATAGTGATAAATCATAAGGGGTGGCAACCCTGATTAGCCATTGAAGAGTAAATCAGTGTCTACGTGCAAAATGATTGACATCCAGCTCTACTTTACAGAAAGATGATTCAAGACGAGCAGCCCTTCAAATACCTGGAATCGGTTGACAATAACCATGGTGAATTATCTGAAGAAGTTAATTGTCATCTTTTGTCCCTATGGTTAATGTTCTGCCTACTTTAAAGATGTATTAGACATGGAGGGATATTTTGTATTAGTTAGGTTTGAGTTTACAGTCGAATGGTTCAGCTGAATCTATGGTCGTGAAACCTAGTCATTGTTAGCTTTAAGTGCATGACCGAAATAGTTTCGTGCAAAGTTGTCTGCAATACACATATTAGGTCCTCGTTTATCAGACCAGACATCCAAAGATGTAGCCAGAAGAAGACTTCAGGATCAACCACTTGTCTCCAATGCTATCGAAAAGAGGTGTCTTAGATAGTTTGGCCTCTTTATACACAGAGCTAACTTTGCTATTTACAAGGAATACCTGAATTGCCAGTCTCTGCTTTCTTAAAAGAATGGAAGTGGTGGACAAAAGAAGAAACCTGTCAGTGAGTGGGTGTCACGATGAAATCAGACTTAGAGTCTATAGGGGCTTCTATAGACATGTAATGAAATGGAACCGAACTAGGATTTTGCTCACTAGGCCGATTTTTTATGGTTTTAACTGTTTAACAGAGAGTTGCAGATAGATTCAAATCTTCAAGACCACGGGCGACGCACTCCAAAGCCGTCCCGCCGACCAGATCCCCAAAGAGTTGCCCAAAGGCCTCTTCACCAAAGAACTGGAATCGGCCCTCCTGGACGGGCGAGCCGATCTGGCCGTTCACAGCCTGAAAGACCTGCCAACGGAACTGCCCGAGGGACTCGGCCTCGCAGCGGTCTCCCCCCGAGAGGACGCCCGGGAAATGCTCCTGACCAAATCCCCGCTTAGCGGCACCTCGTCCGAATCATCCGGGAATCCCCTCAAACAGCTGTCCGACGGCGCGACCATCGCGACGGGGAGTCCCCGCCGGCAAGCGTTCGTGAACCAGGCAAACCCCACGCTCCGTACCGTCGAGATCCGCGGCAATGTCCCGACCCGAATTCGCAAACTGGCCGAAAACACAGAGCTAGACGGCATCATTCTCGCCGTCGCCGGACTCAATCGTTTGGGCTACCAATGCCTCCCGAATCAACCCATTGTGGGCGAAGATCTCCCACCGAATATCTATACGCACCCGGTCGCCATCAACGCCATGATCCCGTGCGTGGGACAGGCCGCTATTGGATTGGAAACGCGATCCGGAGACGAAACCATTCAACCCGTCTGCCAGGCCTTCAACGATCCCGACACCGAAATCTGCGTGACGACCGAACGCGTTTTTCTTGCCGCCATGGGCGGCGTTTGCCAAACCCCGGTGGCCGGCCATGCGATCTTGGAAGGAGACGAGATCGTGCTCACCGTAGCGCAACCCGTTGGAGACCGCGTCCAGAGCCTTACGGATCGGTGCCCAAGGAACGAAGGCCCAGACCTCGCCAGGGGGGCAGGCTGGAGGAATAGCGTGTGAACGTACAAAGTCAAAAGACTGGTGTACAAGTTGCTTATATCCATCAAAGCGGTGACAAACAAATTATCCATACGATCCCTGACTTATGTTTTTTTATGCTGGCCAACTCGTAAAACCTGCACTGGAGTGGAGTAGTGCACAAAAATAAACGGCAATAGGCTTCTTAGCCCAGACAAGCAGTGCTCATCTCCTTGTCATGTCCCTTCAGCCAGGAAGTGCAAAGGGGAGTTAGGAAGTGCAAAAAAAGGAAGCATAAACCTAGGCAGGCCATAGCAGGCCATTTTTCTTTTTATCCAAGACAAATATTTTGATATCATCATCCGCTGATTCTCCCTTACCCTGTCTTCTTTCGATTCAGTCTGGCTCTTTCCATGCACTAAATCAAACACTTCCAATAAGGGGTTTTTATTCTCAACTGTGCAATCTAGGGTAATGTCCAGGCATACACACATCAGTGATTTCATGGCTGGGTCATGATGGTTAAACTTTTGTTCATTTGCTTTAATAACTCTAATTAGCAATTCAAATAGGCAAGCTTGAACTGTTTTACTGCTTTAGTAGTAAGTTTGCAGTGATTTAGCCAAGCTTCTTTGTTTGGTCCAAAAGATATGCAGTAAAAATTACTATGGCTATTTGAGACATTCAGTACATTAAAAATATCCTGATTCTTCGTTAGACGTAGTTCAACAAAACATCTGAGCGTGATTCTAACACACACTGGCACATGCAATACACGAAGCAATACACGAAGCAGTCCATTGCGACTGTGGAAATATGAAATGCGTTAAGTGATATTTACCACAAAGCCTCAAAAATCCTTTTTTATATCTGTATTTAAAAAATATTCCTAAATTAAAAAACATTAAATTTATATGCTCATTCTAGATATGTAACTTCCACTAACTTCAGAGTTTCAAAAAAGCACAGATTCGCATTAAAAAAAAGAAAAAAATTGAAAAACAAACATCCAAAACCTTTTTCCTATTAGAAAATAATTTTTATGATGAAATGGAAAAAATTATAACATTACAAGACTAAAAAAATTGTACAAAACAAAGAATAAAAAAGGAAAGGATTGTTTCCCTTACAGATACCATCATAAAAATGCGTTTGGATGAGGGCAAACCCTTGGTACAGGTAAACCCTGTACCAAGGAAAAACAGCCCACACTTAAAAAAGCATATAGTTTTTGAATCAGCATCAAAAGAGAATTCTTTGTTTTTAGACCTTAGAGGCAAATCCTCCCCAAAATATAGAGCGTTCAGACAATCCATTTATCTATTTTGGGCAATGGGAGAGCCCCAATTAAGATGATTTTTAAGGGGAATTTTTTTTTTGAAAGAGCATAATAAGTGTAATAAATCAATTGATCAAGCACGTTTTGGGGTATATTCATTTGATTTTAGAAGTAATATAAGGTTTCTATGTTTTTTTAATGTACCATAATTTCCCCCTTGTGCTGTAATTTCATGCCCTTTAGACCTCTGTAATCAGTAACACTTATAATCATAAAAATCGTCATCGTTCGGTCTTATACCACTGGATACGCTGGCAGTAAAATGACTCTTGAAAGGAAACAGAATTTATTAACAATTGAGAAAACAATTTATAATAAAAAGATTAAAAAATAAACAAGAAACTAGGACTGCTGGCCTTGGCAAAAGTATTCTCAAAATTTGAGCTCTGTCGTTCCCTGTAAGCCAGTTTTTGAAATTATCATTCCCTAGCAAAACCTTATTCTAAGTCAACAAAGACTCACTGTCCTGAAGGGGGAGAATTGAAGGTGGACAATTGAAGGTGGAAAAAAGACTTCAATTAATAAAGATGATTCATAAAGAAAAATACTTCAAAAGGTCAAAAAAGATCGCTAATTGATGAGAGCTTACCTGTTTCCATTTGCCAAACATATACAGAGCCATCGGTGCACCTCACCATCATGAAATCATCTAAAGGCCTCCATTTTATAGTTGATATGGGATAGACATGTCTAGAAGCAAGCAAAACAAGCTTCCTCTCTTTGAGATTAAGAATAGCTGCCGAATGATCCCCTGCTATGCTGCATATACTTGATAGCACTCTTTGCTAAAATTGAGAAAAAATACAATCGAGTGCCCATTTACAGTCGCTATCACGCCTAAGGGTTACATTTATCGCTTCTGAAAAATTTGACACTTCTGAGATAATTGTCGAAAAGCGGTTACTGCACCGTTCTAAAGGGGAAGATCAGCAGGGAAATGTGTGTTTAATCATTCTTTGATACTCTGATTCGCACTATATTGGTTACATTGCCTTTGAGAAGAACTAAGCAAACAATTTTTGGCAATATCAGTGTGAACATGTCAGACACAACTTTAAGGCCTGAAAGCGACGATATTCAACACTGAAATTCACTCCATGTCAACATCGATATTATCTGAAGCTAGTTAAGGCTCTCACAATAAGATTTTACTAATAAAGATATTTAGCTAGTGCGCAAAGTAATGTATAGTATAGTATGGTATATCTATAGTATAGAATAGCATAGTATAGCATAGTATAGTAAAGCAAAGCATAGTATAGTATAATATAGTATAGTATAACATAGTCTAGTATAGTTAGGTATAGTATAGCAAGGTAAAGTATAGTATAGTATAGCAGAGTATAGCATAGTATAGTAAAGTATAGTATATAGTAAAGCATAGTATAGTATAGTATAGTATAGTATAGCATACTATAGTATGGTATAGCAAAGTAATGTATAGTATAGTATGGTATATTTATAGTATAGAATAGCATATTATAGCTTAGTATAGTAAAGCAAAGCATAGTATAGTATAATATAGTGTAGTGTAGTGTAGTAAAGTATAATATGAAACGGGATAGTAAAGCATAGTATAGCACGGTATAGTTTAGTGTAGCATATAGTATAGTATATATTATTACATAGTTTAGTGTAGTATAGTGTACTGTAGCATAGTGGTGTGTAGTAACGTTTAATATAGTATAATATAGTTTAGTATAATGTACTTTAAAATAGTATAGTATATTACAGTAAAGTATAGTATAGTATAAGATATTATAGTATAGTATAGTATACTAAAGTGTAGTATAGTATTATATAGTGTATTATAGTATAATATAGTGTAGTAAAGTATGGTATAGTGTAGTATAGTATATTATAGCATAGCATAGTGTAGTAAAGTATTGTATAGTGTGCTATAGTATAATATAGTGAAGTATAGTATAGTATAGTGTAGTAAAGTATAGTATGGTATAGTAAAGTATAATATTGTACAGTATAGGATAGTATGGGGTAGCACAGGTTACAACGATCCCGACGATCTGTACCTGCTGTAAAATCAGCGTCATCGCAAAGGGCGAAAAGAATTTAGATCCCAGTAGCACCCCGAAAACGATGATCGCGACGACTAGGACGATCAGCGGCACGAACGCTGGATTGACGTGCAGGATGTGCTGCACTTGGCCGACGAACCCGCGCCGGTGGTCATCGAATTCCGCCACGGTCTCCGACCGGTTCGCAGCGCCTTCAAAATCGTTGGCTCTGTTGGCAGACTCAGACATAGCCCCCCCATTCAACCCCGCTTGTTCGGGGCACACCGTTCGATTTGATGCCCGGCCTTTGGATTAAGTCATTTTAGCGTTGCTGACCGGGAAGGGGGGCGCCATTGCACCCCCCATTTGGCTCGATTGCTTATGGAGACTTAGCCCCAGCAGCGATCCAAACCTTCGGCGACGGAAATTGAATCGACCCCATCGACGGGTTTGTCGGTGATCAGGCCAACGCCCGTGTCGAAGAAGTCTTTACCGGGCGTCGGATCGGGTTTCGAACCGTCTTCGGCCCACGTCTTGACGGCCTCGACACCAAGCGATGCCATCAGCAAGGGATATTGCTGGCTAGTCGCGCCGATGACTCCGGCTTCGACATTTTGAACGCCCGGGCAACCACCATCGACTGAGACGATCAGAACATCGTTCTCGCGGCCCACCGACTTCAGGGCCTCATAAGCGCCGGCGGCTGCCGGTTCGTTGATGGTGTAGACCACATTGATTTCCGGATCGGCGGCAAGCAGGTTTTCCATGCCAGTACGGCCACCTTCTTCGGACCCATCGGACACATCGTGACCGACGATGCGCGGATGTTCAGCTTGTTTAATACAATTCTTAGATTTTTCTTAAAACTGCTAGAGATACGAGGGAATTTGTCACCCTCCTTAGCACGCATGTATCACACTCCACCAAATTTATTCCTCCGGATGAAGTGAATTCTCCATCCAGAAGTAGTGGAAGGACGTCTACAGGAAAGTGAAAATTTGCTGAAAATAATGCATTTTTGATTCTTAACAGTTGGTATAAACTATGCTGTGTTGTATAACCGTTAGTACTACTATGTAAGTTGTGTAGGACAGGAATGTCCAACTTGTGGCTAACCTGAGATTTTTGTGAGACCCGCTAGTCATTTTCACTCCGAGTAGTATTTTTAGCAGAATTGCAAAAATTGAAAAATACTAACATTTAAAAATATTTTACTTCATCTCATAAATTTTTTGATATCTATGTCACACCTAAAAGCCTTCTTACACTATGCAACAATGTCAAACATGAAAGCAATGTTAAAAATCCCATTAACTTTATTTAGTAGAAATAAATTTTTGTTTCTTTCTATATGTGTTATTTGTTCCTATTTTCAAAGATGAAATTAATGGCTCTTAGTTGTTTCTTTATGTATCCATTTTTCTTGAAATTAAATGGTGCTGCGGCCCATTGAATTATTTCAAGTGGCGATGTGGCACGCTATAATAAAAGATTGGATATCCGTAGTCTAGGATAGCCGCTTCTTTTGAATAGACTGCATGGATATATGTTTAGGGACGAATATGACACCACGCGACAGCAAAGCCTCCGAAACCGGGAGGCTATATAAATAGATTTTCTATATTTGTCCCATTTATTGCAAGATTTAGTTACATACTAAAGATAAATTTTCAACATATCCCAAGCCATAAATGCAACAAATTTAATGATACTGCTGGTTTACTGGCAACAAAGGCCTCATCCTAAAACCCAACCTACCTCAATACAAGGGATACAATTAGGTAAAGATACAAATTAAGTCACAGTAAACTGATATTATCAACCTTCCCCGCAAGACTGCATACTGTGCTATATTTCCCACTGAAATCAGGCGCCCTTCTTCTCAACAGTGTGAAGATCCTACAAATTATTGCTTAAGAGTCTGAAAATATACTTTGTTTAATCGACTCCAAACCTGCAATACTTTTGCTCCAAAGTAATAAAAGAATTGCCAATGATAATGACTCATGTAATATAAGAAGACAGCTACTGAACCTCCAGGCTGAAGTCCATCAGATGTGGAAAAAAATTGAATTATGAGCGGGTAAAAATCCACCACCCATCCAACAAGAAGGATGGAAATAACCCAAACACTGCCCCTGACCAACAGGTTGTATCTGCTTCTCAACAGATGAAACAATCCAGCATGGCTTGTTTGAACGCCAGCCATAGTGTGAGGAGACCATTACCCTCAAGCGCCTCTGCTCGTGGCTAAGATGCCTAACGCTTTCATACTTTCATCCCAGTGCTGTAACCACTGTAGAAAAGAGGTGAAAGAACCTGTTTTTTGTTTTCAAGGATCTACTGCTTTATAAAGAAGAAGATGGAAAGAACAAATCAAGATATTGCTCAATCAAAGCCTAAAAGATTTTAGCTCTAGGTGAGCTTAAACACACACTAATTAATCCTACATAATTTTAGACAATACCACTGTAAATGAAAAACTCAAAATCGGTATAGGGGGTGGAACAATGAACTTGTGACATAGCAGAGACCCTTAGCCGACTCACACCACCGGAACAGCTCCAGTCTTTTATACCCAGCCTATCTCGTCAGGAGGTATGGAAAAAGTTTCAAAAGTGCCGATAGTCCACGGACTACGGTATGAGTAGAAGCAGCAGCATTGGGATGCAAATATTTTCAATTGGTTAACCCTACATCCCCCACAACAAGCTATGTTACTTTCAACTTCACAAACCAAACTTTTCCTAATATATTTCCGTTACGCCTATTTGACAACTTGCATGTAGACGGCGTGTCATGGCTCAGGTCACCGGGCCCCCTAAAATTCCTTGAAAATTTCAACTTCATGCCTTTATGCATAGTCATAATATCATTCACAGTAGTAGTATTGATGCTGCTGATGCTACCGCTATTATACATTGATAATAGCAGCAGTACTAGTAGCAGCAGTAGTGTTAACATATTGCATTTTGGTCTGAATAACATCCCTCTCATGAAAATCACAACATCATATTTAATGTCAGATAACCCTACAGTAGAATTTTCAAGCTCCTATATACAAGAATATGGAATTTTTGCCAGGAGGCAGATCACGGGTGCGAATCAAATTGTATTTTTCCAAGGGGTAATTACCTCCCACGCACAATTCTCCCCAGAATTTTCTGATTAAAATTTTGAGATAGCCATTTTGTTCAGTATAGGTGAAAGACTAAATAACTGTGTACGCAATGAAAGTATACAATGACCTCCTACAGTCCATGGGAAGAGGCCTCTAAGTTTTAAAATGTGTCCATTAAAAATTTCTCGACTTTGCTATTCTCAAATCTTGAACTGATTAGCTTTCAGTAATTAATATGATTATATGCCAAATATAAACTCTTTTTTGTAGAGAAAATTATTGCTGTCTTGAAGAATTCTTCCATATGAGCCCTAATATGCCACCGGATCAAAACTTACAAAACTTACAAACCTGATCAAAACTTAAACTTGCCCCCGGGCTCTGGGGGTTGAACTTGGAGTTTTTATTTTCTGATTATTTGGACAAAAACAGCTATCTAAAAATTTGATCGGATGCAATTGGGAAAAAGAAGGCCTGGGAGGGGGGTATAGCTACTCACCGATCACTTTTGAGTCTTAAAATGGGAGCTAGAACTTTCACTTTCCAATCAAATGAGCCTCCTCCAAATTTTATATGACAAACCTCTTCCATAAATACCTTATATGCCATCAAGTCATAACATTTAATACTTGCCACTGGATTCTGGGGCTTTGTGTCCACCCCAGAGGTTTTGTTTTTTTTTTATTTGGAGTATTTTGAACAAAATGGCTAATTAAAATTTTGATCGGATGCATTTGAGAAAAACAGGGTTTGGGGGCTATTTTCCCTCTCAACCCTTTCGACTCTCAAGAAAACACTATAACTCCCAATTTTCAATTGAATAAGCACACTCTGAAGTTTATACGATCACCCTTTACATAAAAACTTAAATTCTCCGGGGCATAACTTATAATTTCTTACAACACTTGCCCCAGGGCTCTGGGGATTTTGCCGACCCCGGAATTTTTTGCTATCGGATCTTTGGAGTGTTTTGAACAGAAAAAATATCTCAAAATTGTTATCCAATACAGTTGGCGAAAAGAGGACACGGGAGGTGCGGTTCGCAAGAAATAATTTATTTGCTTCCGCAAAAAACTTCATAAAATTATACGCATAAGAATATTTATTTCGCTCCAGAAAGTGACCTTCTTGCGCAATTTCGAATTGTTTTAGAGCTCCTTCAAAATCAAGCAACCCGAATAAAAGAGAACCAAACTGGTAATGCGCCTCATGATCTTAGGGTTCTTTTTCTAAATAGAGTTCAAAAAATTTCTTTGCCTTTTCAAGTTCACCTCTATTTTTGGAACTCATACCTTTTAAATAAAATTTAAAAGGTGAATTACTTAAATGTTTTTCTATTCTGTTATTAGAATTTTGGAGGAAAGTTATATTATCTGGGCTCGAAATATTAAAAAATTTAGGAAAAGAAGTAAAAAATTTTTCTGTTAAAAATTGGTAAACCAATTGCGCTGCTAGCCTATGACCGCTTGGAGTCCAGTGGTAATCATTTTCAAAAAATATTTGAATGGGGTAATTAGTTTGCATCACTTGAAACAAATGCAACAAATCAAAATTATATTCAACGTTTTTCAGGCTTTTTAAAGGTAATCTAGGCGAAGGAAGGCTCATTTTGTAAACTTCTAAATGAGAAGGTATATTTAATATTATAGTCTTAGCTCCATTCTCTTTGAATAAATCTAAAAGTTGATTCATCAATATATAATAAAGGACTGTATTAGCCCCATAAAAACTGGGATGCTCTTTATTTATTACCCCAAAAAATTCTATAGGGTTCTTTTTAATTTCAGGTATTGTTATTTCGTTTTTATCTAAAACCCAAGTGAACTTGGATAAGTCATCAGAATTAATGCTTTTCAAAAAATCGTGCAATCCAGGCGAAGCCCATCCACGAACTAATCCTGTTCCTAAGTAGCCAATGGCAGCAATCATTGTCGCCATGACCTGAAAAAAATTTATCAAAGCTTGTTCTATCGAAAAACCATCATTCTAATTTATTCTTTATTAACTAAGTTTTTTCAAAGAGTGAAATAAATTAAAATTACCTAGAAAAGAGCTTGCTCTAAGGCCTGATGACTGAAAAAAAAACACCAGCTACTGACACCAATATACCCGATACGATACATGCGATACTAATATGTCCAATACCGATAAGTGCGATGCCTATACGCTCGATACCACGTACATTTTGGAAAGGGGGGCTAGCTGCCCTCCAATATTTTTTGTCACTTAAAAAGGGCACTAGCAAATTTAATTTCCAGTTGAATAAGCCATTAAACATCTCTTTATGATGTTCTGGTCAGTCGTTATCCATTGTCGAAAAAAGAGCGGAGCCACGTCAGTGCTACCCATACAAAAAAGGTGTTTTTCTTGGTGTTCAAGGTGAGGGAGTGTAATCGTCCTACAAAAAGGTTTTCGACCATGCTGATTTCTAAGGTGCACTTTCTATCTCGACCTTAAGCCATTTTTAGGGTTTTTAAGGCTGTTTTTCAAATCGCTATAAATTTGTTTTCACAATAACCTTTACTTTTAAAATTAACCGTAACAATAGTTACCGTTCCTCATTCAGTGTCAGATGCTAATTTTTGGTTCACTAGGCAGTTTTTTTCAAAACACGTCTGTCAACTTTTGTTACTATGGGCTGTGGTTCGCTCTTTACTTGGTTGCAGCTACTTTTGCAACCATGACCTGCATGCAAAACACGTGGAAAAAATTCTAAATTTATTGAATTTCCAGGCAATTCTTATTAGAATTATCAAACATAATTTACTTTTCATTACCCCTTTCCCCCCATTTTTTATAACTCACCCCTGGAAAACTCGTGCCTGCGTGCCCAGGCTCCATAGTCAAAATGTTTTCTTGAGGTTTATATTGAACTGGAACAAATATTTATAAGCGGATTCGGCACTGCAAAGTTGACTTCGTTTCAGCAGAACTGGGGGGGGGGGCAAGGTGTATATTATGGACAAAATTTATCTATCTCCTGTGGACAATTTTTTTATGCTATGAATAAACAAACCAAAATGAACGATAAAGGTCCATTGGCTCCGAGCAATAATTCACCAAGACCTTTAGTAATTTCTTGAGAGCGAAGAAATGTATCATACTATCTTTCAGGGTTTCGTCAATTAAACAACCCACAGTCCAGACATGTAAACGTACAATTTTTATATTCTTTAGATTTAGTGTCAAAGCATTGTAATGGCTTAACTTAATTTCTTCATAATGGATTTCTAATGATGGAGAATACTTTTTAAGCAAATTTAAGTAAGCGTAAGCACATTTAAAATACATCCTTTGCGTACTCTAACACATAAGCAGAATCTATACTATTTTCCATGCCAGACGATTAATCGTGGGGACCCATAGAGAGGGAAGATTAGCTAATAGGGTTGACCAGCCCCCTCTATAAAGGAAGACTAATAGTGCATAGTTTTATAATTTTCTAGCAAATATATGACATTTCTCTTCTCCCAAAAACATTTGCTTCATAATTATGCCTTTCTCTGAAAAACTAGCGCTAGCCCCCCAAAAAATAACCAAATAGAGCTTAGGTCTGATTAACACTCTCTGTTACGGACAGAATATCCTCCATAAGAAAACATAACGTAACATAAACTTGAATAATGTTGAATTCTAAGTACAGCTCGAGTTTAACTAGCACTGCCTCCGTTGCAGAAATAATTTGCTTCGTCATAACGTAGCACAAATTTTAAGCGTGTGAAAGGTTTTAAGGCGTAGTGTGAAGAAGTATTAGCATAGAAAATTACATACGTAGTTTTGCTGTGTATACAGGATTCAGGGTACATTATGGCACTAGTTACTACTGGGGCCCTGTCGAATATCACACAAGCATTGTTCATAGTGTTCTTGGTTTGAAATTTCAACTCAATGAACAAGGATAAGGACCAACATTTGTGTTACAAAATCGTTAAGAAATGGAAGAGCAAGTATGTGTGGGGCTTAATGGAGATTTTGGTGGTTTATTCACATTGCATTTTTTGTCTTCTTAAGATGAATTGAAAATAGTAGCCATTCAAAAAATTATGTATAGCATTTATTTTGTGCCAAAGTTTATAACCCCCCTAAAACTCGCTGCCCTCAATCGAGTTATGTAATTCATTTCTTGTTGTTACCCTGTTTTCAGCATTCTTTCTACCATTTGAGAGGGGAGCCTCCCCTCCCCACCCTGCATCTGGGCAATTGTATCTCTTTCCTGGTGAAATATTTGCCTAAAAATTCATTTTATGTGGTAGGAATGTACCGTACTACAGATGTTTCTTTTATATAGGCATTCAAATTTTTTTTTTTTTTTAGAAACTCGTTTGGGAAACTTCAAAAATTTTGTAGAAAAAGTTTTAGAAAACGTTTCGTCATTAAAAGATTTAGAGCCTGTTCAAACCATTCAATGGCACGGGTGTAAAGTTGTGCATTATAGGCGTATTTTCCAAGATACAGACAATCTGAAGCAGTAAGGGCTAAAAGGAAAAGAGAGAATATTTAAACTAGTGAAAAATCAATATCGAAATTCGGTGTTTTTTAAGAATCGTGACTGGTAAAGTTTTCCCGTTTCTTTCAAAGCGATTCCGCTTTGTACTTCATTTGCTCACCAACAAAAAAAAATATTTGATTTTGCTTTTGTTTTTATTCATATCGCTTAAGCTATTAATTACTAGTGCTAGGAAACTGAGCTTCACTGGGCCGATGGTACTGGGAACACCACAGGCTTGTATATATTTTATTCTTGATGTCGCTTGTCTTCTAACCACAGATTAATATAGGTTAGATATTTTATACCCTCTGAACCATCTAAATTATGTACTAGTATAATTATCGTTTTATTTTTTAGTTTTAAGTCATGCGGTGGCAAATCAATTATTTCATTTGAATTAAGAAATTTGGCGTAAATTCAGCTCTTCCTTGCGGTTTATTCTTCAAAGAATCATAAATTTTGTAGGATTTGTACTATCCTGTGAGGCAACACATTAATTCATAGCTGACTATGAAAATGACAATTTTTCGTTATATTTCCTTTTACTTTGGTTGATTGATGGTATATAAGTATAATTCACATTAATTGACTGATAAAATTCATTTACATTTTCTCCTAAGTTACCCTGATTTATGCAATTTTTTTTTAAATGGGATTTCGCATGATGTCATGAACGAATCCTCTCACAATCTTATATTTTTTTATACAATTGCAATCTTCATATAAATTTATATTTATATGATTTATATCATATAAATATATTATATAAATTTATTACATAAATTTATATGATTTTTTATATGAATCGTAATGTGAAAGATCTTTTTCTTGCCTTCATTGCTTGAAGACGTACTGCCGCAACATCACAGGGCAAGAAGGATTACCTTCACTGGCACTGTTAGCAATGGAAAGAGAAGCAAAAGTTGACCTTGATAATGTGATAAAGGAATTTAATATAGAGACATAGACGACTACAATTTTATTAACAAGCCTGTGTAATATAGAATGAAAACATTTTTATTACAGATTTTTTATTTTCTACTTCATAAGACTTAAGTCACAATATAATTTTACAGAACTTGTAATAAAACTAGGAGTTACCCTGTATTTATGCTTTTGAAT
>JAAAKM020073195.1:210323303-210334992 GCA_010016025.2 Alatinidae sp. Z8VKAUB7J3
GCTTAATTCAATGCTATTTATTAATATTAAGCAGCAACCCACTACCAAATGAATTTGATAAAAAGTAATAAATAGTATTTCAATGAATCTCGCATAATAAAAGTTTAGCATAACACAGAGTCAAAATCTGTTCAAAATTGCGTGCAGCTAAAAAGCACGATATACAAGGATGTTAGAATGGTACTTGGTTCAAATATGAGATTGAGCGTCCTCTGCAGGGGTGGAAGGCTGGAAAGGTGGAAGGGGGATAGGTACTGCAACATTAGTTCTGGAGCCTGCTGAAAAAGCCGAATGTGTATGAAATTCACCTTAATCCAGGCAAAAGCTTGTTTAAAATATACTACTGTCGCCTGCAGCATTTTATTTCTGATAGTTTTAGTAAAAGCTTGATCACCAGTAATTAATTGTTTTTTTCAAATAACGAAACTTTTTTCACAATGTTTTGTCAACTTTGCAGTATCTTAAAAACTAACACTTACCATAAATAGCATTGATTGCGGAGATTTTGGGGAACTATATAACCCTTAGCATATATGTTGCACTCTTACTTCAAACATGTTCCTCCAAAGGAAGGGGATGAGGGAGCTGTGGATCCAAAGTCAACTTTGTTTGGGAAATGAACAGTACTTGATAGAGTAAAGGGAGCACACGTTTTTGAATGCAATTATTCTTGAAATAGAAATATAGCAATTTTCGTTTTTAAAAAGTTGATCCAAAGTACAAATATTTATCCTCGATATAAGTTTACCCGCAAGAACAGGGTTGACACGAATATAATGACCTGCCTGTTTTTTTTTTGGTGCAAGATTAACAGACAATTACGTTTCCATATGGTATATGGAAATGATCCTTTAGAAACAATATAAAAGGACATACTTTTGGGGGTTTGGAGGGGGGCTGGCCTGTGCTGTCTCTCCTCTCCCCATGGATCCCTTCTTAAGACAAGGGTGCTTAAATATCCTTCCCCTATTTGTTTGTATGGAGAACTGTTAATGGAAAGTTTGAATTTTTTGACAAAAAATGTTCATTGTGTGATTTCCAATGCTTAATAGCCGTTAGTATGTCTGAATGTAGCCATTCGTTTTGGATTCACTGCGTATATTTTTGGAGACAAATGTACCACCGCCCGGCAATACATCCTTTGAAATGGCAATAAAATTAGCTTCTACCCAATACAAGCTGTCTGTGAAGCCTATTACAATATAAATATATTTTGACCCATACCTCTTCATCGTAGAAGCTGCACTTTGGTCCTGTGATGGTTTTTCCCTGAGCTTCAAGGTTTTGTAACAACACTTTATTACTTCTTCCAAGTCTAAACATGGGCGGCCCAGAGAGATGCGATCTCACGTCATGCTGCCTCGAAGGGCATTCGGGTGGTGGCGTGGCACGAGGACCTCGGAGTTTCGGGGGGGAGCCCGCCGTCGGTTCGTGCGGGCTTCTCGGCAGCCCTGGCCGACCTAGAGCGACGGGAGGCCGGGGTCCTCCTGGTCGCCAAGCGCGACCGTCTTGCGCGCGACGTGATGCACGCTGCCATGGCGACGCGGCTGGCAGAACGCGAAGGAGCCCGCATCGTCACGGCGGACGGGCTCTGTGCCTCGGCTACACCCGAGGGTGCGCTGCTGCGCACGCTCGTCGATGCCTTCAGCGCATACGAGCGCGAGATCATCCGTGCGCGCACCCAGGCCGCCTTGGCGGCGAGGCGCAGTCGAGGTCAGCGCTACACGAGGTTCCCTCCGTTCGGCTACTCGTGGGATGGCGATGGGCGTGCCGTAGAGCAGGAGGACGAGCAGAGGACCATCACCCGCATGATCGAGCTTCGCAGCAAGGGCCTGAGCTACTCGGCTGTCGGCAAGACGCTGATGGACGAGGGGCGACCGCCTCGAACAGCATCCTCGTGGAGCGTCACGGTAGTGAGGCGCATACTATTGCGGCACGTGGACTAGTACCCCCGGCCGCCTGAACTAGTACCCCCCGGCACGACTTAGTACTCCGGTAACCGGTGACTCACCGCGTCCAAGGTGCTCCGGTCCGGCGCCAACACCGGGCCGACATCGACCCCGCAGGACGCCAGAAGCGCGTAATTAGATTTTATTAATCCTCTTGAATTCAAATAAAAAAAAAAAAAAAAAAAAAAAAAAAAAAAGAGTTCGGCAGCTAATTATAATTCTTTTCAATACACAAGGCAGTGCAACGATTGTTGAAGCCCTTTGAGAATAAAAGTTTGCACAAAAGCTGTTCTGTGACGAGTTCCAAACTCCAATAAACAAAACCATTCTTTCAAAAAATAACTAATTCAAAAATAAATAAAAAAAAGTATTTTTTTTTCTAATTTTTACTATTTTTTTTTATTTTATCTTAAGCAGGAAAGTTTACATCTTTTCATAGACAGTGCAATAGCGCTACCTATGTAAAGAGCGAAGTGGGTACAACGTATTAATATATAATTTTTTTTTACCAAGGCACTTCGCATACAAAGAGTTTTGATAGAAACTTCGGAAGGAGCTCATTCGATTGGAAATTGAACGTTCTAGTTCCCTTTTTCAGAGTCAAAATGCCGCACCTATCAACTCCCCAAACACATCCAATCGAAATTTTTAGATAGCCATTTTGTTTAACATTTCAATAATCAGGCAATCCCCAAAATCTGACAAAATGACACTTTGGCTCAGAAGAAGCATAGCCAAACCTGGAAACCAAACATGCATCCACCTCTCGGACAGCCTACCAAAACGGAGGAAAAAGTGCACTTTAAAGTAAATGTTGTTTCTATGTTATAAAGATATTCAGACAAATTAATTGAGGGGAGGGGGATCTACCTCCTTGAATGCAGGAGTGGATACAGATGGGTATTTTTTATATTATTCATCCTGTTGTGAGAAAATTAATAGAAGCAATTACCTGCGGTATGGCCCTGGCCGGCATTTTCAAGCGGCTGCAGTTCCAGGGCGTCGAGATCGTCGCCGTGCATGACGGCGTGGCCGACCAGATCCAGATCGGCATCCGCGGCCTGGTCGGCGCGCTCTACCTGCAGGACCTGGCCCACAAGGTTCACCGCGGCATGGCCGGCGTCGTGCGTGAAGGCCGCAGCGCCGGCGGTCGGGCTTATGGGTACAGACCCGTACCTGGGGAGCCCGGCCGCCTCGAGATCGTCGAGGAGGAGGCCGAAATCATCCGGCGCATCTTCGCCGACTATCTCGCCGGCAAGGCGCCACGGGCAATCGCCGGCGAACTCAATGCCGAAGGCGTGCCGCCGCCGCGCGGGACCCGCTGGAACGCCTCGACAATCAATGGCAGCCGTGCCCGGGGCTACGGCATCCTGCACAATGCCGCCTATGACGGCCGGATTGTCTGGAACCGGGTGCGAATGGTGAAGGATCCCGACACCGGCCGGAGGGTCAGCCGGGTCAATCCCGAAACCGAGTGGCAATCGGCCGAGGCCGAGCAGCTGCGGATCGTCGATCGACAGACATTCGAGGCCGTCCAGGCGCGCACCGCCGGCCGCAAAGCGCCCGGGTCCTTCAAACGCCGGCGCTACCTTCTGTCCGGTTTGATCCGTTGCGCCGTCTGTGATGGCGGCATGACGATCAAGGATCGCCGCGGCGACCGACCAAGGATCCAGTGTTCCACCGCCAGGGAATCGCGCAGCTGCGGCCACCGCACGCCCTACTGGCTGGACCGGATCGAAGGGACTGTTATTACCGGCCTGCGCGAGAAGCTGGCCGATCCGGCCGCGGTCGATTTCTATGGCGCCATCGATAGACACATTATGATTTAATCAATTAACCTACATTTATCAAACAGTCCGATTAATTAGCAGTGTATATCTTTTAAAGAGTTTAAAAAGCAAAAACATAAATTATTATAATTATTTATTCATTACAACCAATAAAATGATATCTAAAATGCAGAGAGGTTACATGAAATGAGATCAGAGATAAATGAGATCAAAGATAGGAGATCATAAGTAGTGTGAAAGATCTAAAGCCGAACTGACAAGCACTGGAAAAAAAAAACCCCTAAACTACCCGTTCAGTCGCTTCAGTGGTTTTATTGGAGTAACTCTATTTAGCTTCTGTGCTACTCAATCCCACCAGCAACAATTCATCTGCTGAGAGCGGTTTTGCCGAAAATAACACTTTTTGTCAAAACCCAGGTTCAAACGCTATGTTGAGTAAAAGAGGCTCGAATGGTCTAATTGACATGGCTGTAAGGCGTACAGTCGACTCTGAAATACAAATGTCAAAATTTTTAAAGTCGTTTTCCCAGAATTTTGGAAAAACAGTTTGGGCAAAACCACTCTCAGCTGAAGAAATATTAAATTTTATTTATTGCTTGGTTTCGGATTTTATTTGAATTTAGGCTAGTATTAGATTTTTTCTTTGTTTTTAGCGTAGAAGACACCTTGTTTAAATACAGGCAAATTATCCGCAGCGTTTTAGCTTGTCTTTTTTCTACTGGCTGGTTCCCAATAGTTTTCTTCTTCTTGAGATTTTTTTTTCTCTTTATTTTTTCCATTTTTACTTCAAGGTTATCAGAGGTAAAACAAAATATTTTTTTTTTAGTGTTTTTTTTTGCTCCACCTGAGCTGGACTCCAAATCCTGAGCTAAAGAAATTGAACAAACCTTCAGTTTCTCTAGACTTTGAATACTTTCACTTCAACGCTCTGGAAGCATAATTTGAAACCTTTTATTTTATTTTTTTGTTAACAAAATTTAGTTTCACTGTTTTCAATAGGGTAAAGTAAACAAAGTCTGCAAATCAAAATTAGAATATTGGAAGCTACACTGATGACGGTGGTCAGCATGGTTCTGAAGTTTGAGCGCTCCAAAAAACGGAGAAAACTTGAGGTTTGCGCTGGAGTATCTCAATATGCTGTGAATGTTGAGCCTTGTCGATGAACTGGCGCCAATCACAACCACCCTACTTATGAGTTGGGAGGAAACATGGTGGTGAAATTCACTCATGGCCCTGAAATTACCAACGCTAATGTGTACTTACGGTCTTTTACTCTTATTTCTTTTGCTCCTTTTCAGCACTGGCAAAGGAGAAAATGTATATTGCTGGAACCCTTCGAACAAACGGTCTTGCAGATGCTGAACCTAAGCTTATAGCAGAAAATATGATAAAAAAAAAGAAAAGATGAGCCTCGTCGTGCACTATGTGTGGTGAAGGAAAAAACTTTTTGCATTATAGAAACAAAAACACTGTCATTGTTCGCTTATCTTTTACTGGTTACACCTAAACTGACAGTGTCCCAAGATGGTGCAGCAAGACGACAACGAAATTCGCAGTTGAAAAACCGTACGCTGTGAAAGGATATAAAGAGTCCATGGAAAGTGTTGATTTGCTGGATTCGGTGACTTTGCTTTACAAAAATGACTTTAGAAACAAACTTTGGTATTTGTGTCAAACAAAATTATATGCTCGTTTTTCCAGACGATAGGCTAAAAACCACCTGTTTAGGGTTTTAGACCCTGAAAAATCGATCGACTCTTGAAATTTGCATTCCCCGGCATTTCGGTCCTCTTTTACCAATTCAGGTTCTATGACACACAATGACAGAAAAAAACATTTTGCTGTGGTTTGTCACGGTTTGGGGCTCAAAACCTATGGCTTTTAATGCCAGTTGGATGTGACACGATCCAAATGAAAAGATATGGGGATCTCCTTTCAAGTTAGTCTTCTCCAAACATTCTAGGATGATTGTTTTGGCATGATTACCCTTGGGAAAAAAGAAAAAAGGGGACATATTAGTATTTCTTATGCTAAAAACGACTTTCCATGTTGTTGAAGGTGGAGTGCTCCAATTCTCCTGTACAAGGCTTTTCATTTTTATCTGATGCTATTTACAATGGTCTTCGAAATCTATCTAGAAATTCCTAGAAATTTGTTCTTGCTCGTTAAATTTATTTAAATTAACCAAGATGACATTTAGCATTCGTTAATTAGCCACCAATCGCAGTTTTCTCTCACCAGAGAATTTCTTCAAAGCGCTTTTTTGAACTTTTGGATATTATGGGCTCTGGTTCGCTTTTTACAAGGCTTCAGTTATCGCTGCAACCCTGATTTGCTACTGCATGGTAGTATAATTGCAAAATGTATAGAGTAAAATGTACAATTTTTCAGAAATGTTAATTCGATTGTTTATCTCGGAATTTTCACTCGCCGACAGTTTGACTGGATTCATGTACTACCCCCCTGCATAGCTATAATTATTTTTTAGGGAGGGGGGATGATTCTTAATTCCCCAAAAACATAAGCATTCCATTCTTAAGGGTATAGATTGCATATGTTGTAAGAAGGTGGTGTCACCTTTCTTTACTTCTTGAAAATTTTCGCAAGCTTTCTTTTTACTGACTATATGAATGTCGGGTTCGGCATCTCACCGTAACATTCGGATTCGAGTTTACAACTGAGTGTAATAATTAGAGGGGCATCTGAAAGCAACAAAAATCGAACTCCATACCCTATATTCACACAGAAAATAGATCTGCGGACAGCCGTTGCGGATAGCGTTTTGCGGAGGAATGCATCTCTTCCCGATCATCGTTGTGATTTTATGCAAGATGCATGCACTGACAAAATCCAACGCATGCGGGTAAAACCTTTGCGGATCACGAAAAATATAATATGGAGGCAGTTGAAAGGCTGATTTTAGGAATTAACTATATTAAACAATATATGACAAAAAAAAAAACATAAAAGATCCATGCAATTCAGAAGTCCTTGGAGGTGATCTCGAGAAGCGAATTTGCCGGATAGGATGTGGTGAACAGTACACTACACTTTTTTAGGAGCAAGCTATCCACCAAAGTATGATAAAGTTCACAATTCACTGAAAGGAATGGGGGAGAAATCTATTTTACCATTCTGTACTCCCAACCTTTTTTGACAAATGCAATTGTTGATTTAGTAATTTTGCTTTAATAGCCCAGTCTATCTTCCATCGAAAGACCAAAAAGGTCTGAGGCCAATCTGACTGCCACAATCAGACAATACTGATGAAGATGCTCAAAGAGTCTATGCCAAAAAACTTGCTGCTGATAGAGAAAGTCAGAAAAGAAAGCGTGCCGACGGCCCGCCGCTCGTGCACCGTCTCGGTGAACCACGTGCCGCCGCTGGCCGTCTTGGTCTCCAGCACGCGGACGCAGCCGGGGTCGGCCCGGCGGGCCGCGACGAAGACCTCACTCAACCGCTTGGCCCAGTAGTCGAAGAAGACCAGGTCCTCGCCGCCGCCGGCGTCGTGGCCGGTGATGCGCTTGACCTCCTGGTAGACGGCGAAGGCGTCGTTCCAGACCTCGTTCGCCCAGCTCACGTAGATCCGCTGGTCGTCGTCGAGGATGGAGCGGATCAGCGCGACGGCCTCGGTGTTGAACTTCGCCGACGCGTGGAAGGGCGCGTTGTAATAAAAGTCCGCGCCGATCCGTTGGCAGAGTTCGGCCTGCCATGTCAACGCCTGCCGCCAGGTCTGCGTCGTGTAATAATGCGCGTCGTCGATCGAATCGACGGCGCCCATAAAGTCGTTGATGCGGTTGGGGTTCATGAACCGCACGCAGGCGGCGACGGGTTTAAGCAGCCCGTCGTAACCCTCGGCCGACGGGTCGTCCGGGTGGTTGCCGTCCGACCGGCCGACGAAGTCCAGGTTCATCCCGATCGAACGCGAAGCGTTCGGTTGGGGGTTGGGCGTTGGGGGTTCGGGTTTGGGGTCCGGCTCGTCCGGGGTATCCGGCACATCCGGGGGCGGTTGATCCTGTCCACTCTGAATAAGCGCACGCAGCTCGTCGATCTGTTTCTGCTGATCATCGAGCCGCTGCGTGATCGACGACACGTCCGCCGTCCCCCGGAAGTCACCCTCGACCGGCACGCTCTGTGCGAGGCAAAAGCAGGAAAGCAGGAAATTTAGAAATGGTTTGGGCGCTGAAGGAGGTAATGTGATGTTCAAGAAGACTTTCGCTATTGGATTTGCACTCTGCACCACCCTGGCCGCCTGCGGTGACACAACCGGCGAGCGGCTGGTTTATGGCGCGGGCGCTGGTGCCGCCGGCGCGGCGGTTCTGGACGGCAACGTGGCCGCGGGGGCCGCTGTCGGGGCTGCAGCGAACCTGCTTTACTGCGAGGAAAACCCCCACCGCTGCTAAGGCGGAACACATTTCACAACAGGCGGGCCAGCGGTGCCCGCCTTTCCTTCGGCGCAGTGGCTGCTTGGCAGCCGTTACTTGCCGGTCTCACTGTGCCGGAAGGCCGCCAGCCCGCGTTTCACCGCATAGTCGACAAACAGGCGGATCTTGGGATCCTGCAGCTTGCGGTGCGGGTACAGGCAGCCGAAAATGGTCGGCTCCGGCGGGGTGTCCGGCAGCACCTCCACCAGCGCGCCGGAGCGCAGATGCGCGGCGACGTCAAACCGCGGCTTGTTGACGATGCCGCGCCCGTCCAGCGCCCAAGCCGTCAGCACGTCGCTGTCATCGGCGTCGTATTTCCCCGAAACCTCCAGCTTGCGCGGCCCCTCCGGCGTCTCCAGTGTCCAGAAATATTCGGGCGAGCGCGGGTAGCGCAGCAGCAGGCAATTGTGGCCGGTCAGCAGATCCTCCGGCACCTGCGGGGTGCCCTGCCGCTCCAGATACTCCGGAGCGGCGCAAAGAACCCGCGCGCAATCAGCGATCTTGCGCATTTTCAGGGTCGAGTCATGCGGCACCCCGATGAAAAACGCCACATCCAGCCCATCGGCCAGAATGTCGACCTTGAAGCTCTAAGACTTTTACCGAAATGTCAATTTTAGTTGATAATAAAACTGTATTGTCTGATCGAAAAATGAGGTAGTATGGTCGTTATTCGGCAAGCAGTGAAAACAAGCAATTTCCCTCCAGTGTGACTAAGCGGTCGGTAAGAGGAACCGTGCCCGTCCTAAAGCGTGGAGTAAAGCACATTAAGCCCTTTACTATCAATTAATACACTTCGAACGATGACGAAGAATATCCTATCTTATATTATGAATAAATACATTGATATTCGTTACCTTTCGTATGTAAACGACATAACTCTTCTTGCCAAAGATAGTTTGTCAGTTGGAGGTGCTGTTGAAGCTATTAAGGCTGTCTTATCTATTATTGGTCTTGCAGTTGGTCCGTAGAAGATTGAGTTCATAATTGCAAACCCTACAGAAATTCACACTCAGATTCCCTTAAAGTAGAACCGATTGCTGTTCCTAGGTCTTAGTTGCAGAAATTCTTGGCTGTTCCCTTTGGTGAATCGGCAAGAGACGCGTATTCTTGCTGTTACTGCGCTATGAGAAAAACTTCCCCAAGAATATGGTTTGCTAGCGAAAGTTAAAGTAAAATTCGACAAGAGGCTTCGCAATTCTATGTTTACACCTCATATGATTTTTCTTACTCCCCCTTTGTACATATTTTTTACAAAGAGAGAGACGCGTACTCTTGCTGTTACTGCGCTATGAGAGAAACTTTCCCAAGAATATGGTTTGCTAGCGAAAGTTAAAAGTAAAATTCGACAAGAGGCTTCTCAATTCTATGTTTGCATCCCGTGTGGTTTTTCTTACTCCCCTTTCTACATATTTTGCGTTGAAGTTCGGCTTCGCTCGGCGGAGTTTCTCGCAGTCGGCGCAGCTCTCCGTCCATGAGGCGGAGGGTGAATTCCAGTTTATCCGGATCCAAACCAGCGGTGATGGTGAGGGCGCCCGTATCGGCAAAGCTCCCGATGCTGCTGTAAACGGAATACGCCAAGCCGTGGTCCTCGCGGAGGACTTGAAACAATCGGGAACTCATGTTTTCGCCCAACAAGGTGTTGAGCACTTGCAAGCCGTACCGTCGGGTGTCATGACGGGAGCAGGTCGGGAAACAGACGGCGAGCTGGGCTTGCTCCACATCACGATGGAAGGTCCGGAGTCGAGCGCGCGTGGGCGTTAGGGTCACGGGTTGGAAGGTTGATTCCGATCCCGTGCGAAGGGCTTTGGAAAAGGATTTGGCCCAGCGCATGAGTTGGGCGTGCGTGATTCGGCCTGCCGCTGTGATGAGAATGTTGGCGGCGTTGTAGTGTTGGCGACGAAAGGAAAGTAGGCGGCGTCGATCCAAGCGCTTGAGGGAAGCCGTGGTGCCGGTGATAGGGCGCCCCAGAGGATGTTTAGGCCAGAGCACTTCATTCAGTTTTTCCAAGACCAACTGGTGGGGCTGATCCAGGTACATGGCGTTCTCTTCTAGGATGACGTCCCGCTCTTTGTCGATATCCTCGGGTTGAAACTGGGCGTGCAACATCATGTCACAAAGCACGTCCAATAATTGAGCCGCATGCTCGGACGAGGCTTTGGCGTAGTAGCAGGTGTTCTCTTCCGAGGTGAAGGCATTGAGATAACCACCCAAACCTTCGATCTCTTCGGAGATCTGACGGGCCGTGCGAAGTTAGTTTCATGTTGGAGGAAGAGTTCTTATCATGGTATAATTTCATTTTGAATACATACTTGACACGCTTAAATGACAATCAAATTTGGTTGCTCAATACCAGGGTCGGGACCTTGTGGATCTGAAGTCGGGACAGCAAGTTTCTATTTTCGGCGCTCAAGAAACACGTGATGGGGTCGATCAGACCAATTATCCAACAAGCTTGATTACTTATCTTTAGCGTTTCACGGGAGTTTATTGACATCAGAGATTATTAGGAGAGCTACTTGAACCGGTCTGGATCAGCTCTTGAATAAGCTATACCTGCCAATCCCAGAAAATGCAGGATAAGCACGTGGCCGGATAAGGGATACTCGTGTACACTCATAGAGGTGACTAAAACTGGGAATGCTGACTGCTAAGTTCAGTGACATAAAGAGATTAATAAAATAATGTGTAAAGATATATCTCCAAGGGGTCACATACTTTCAGAAGTCATATAAACCCGGTGGCACATATCAAGCGTGGTGAAACTTTACCAGTTGTGGCTGAACCGTATGGCGCTCCGAGATGAATGCCAGGTGGCGGACAGCGGGCAACCCCTTGATTGCCCCAACATAAAAAGGTCACAGATAGGATCATTAATTGCAAAAACGGCTATGTTAGGAGAATAAAATTCAATAATATAGAGGGGAAAAACTGGGGATAAATCGTCATTGGCCCACTACCTCCTAACCTCCCCTGCCACCAAGAATAAAAATGGAGTGAAAATAACTAAAAAGTCTTGCGCAGTAGCTGTAATGCGGGTGATTACCCTAACCGAGAAATAAATCTGGGATAAAAATTCTCAGCGAATTTTTTGTGGTTTTTCTATATTTGTCATGATTTTAGAGGTTGGTCATGATATTTATAGTTTATTCTTATTTTCTATGGTTTGGTCTTGATTTCTGTGTGTTAATCTTGTTTTCTACAGTTAGGATTTATATTTAGATATTGGTTAGTATGTTTATGACAAGTTTTTATGATTTTTTATGTGTTGTATACCTTTTCCCAAATAACGGGCCATTGAGCCCTTTGGGATATTGTTTTGTTATTGTTATTTTATGAAAACATATCAATAGAAATAGAACTAGAACTTGGACTTGGTCTTGATTTCTAGAGTTTCTCTTGATTTCTTGATTTCTTTATATTTGCATTGATATTTAAGGATTTCTCTGGATTTTTAGATATTAATCTCGTAATTTTTGTGAGTTCGCCTGGATTCTTATGATTCTTTCATGATCTTCGTGAGCTTGCC
>JAAAKM020073195.1:210335002-210347347 GCA_010016025.2 Alatinidae sp. Z8VKAUB7J3
ATATTGAGCACTTGATTTCTTTGGTTTGGTCTTGATTTTTAGAGGTTGGCCTTGATTTCTTTGGTTTGGTCTTGATTCTTATGAATTCTTCTAGATCTCTATGGTCTATTTATGATTTGTATGTGTATTGATCTTTATTTTAGATATTACTTTGAATTTTTTGGAATTGCTTTGATTGTACAGGTTGGCATTAATTTCTATGGTTTTGGTTTTACGCTTTGGTCCTGGTTTCTATTCACTGCTTATGATTTCTTCAGTTTGGTCTTGATTTCTATGTATTGGTTTTAATTTCTAGGGATTGTACTGGATTTCTATATTTTGACTTCTTTATTACTTTAGATTGGTCTTGATGTCTATGGTTTGGTCGGAATTGCTACTCGGGTACTGCTAGGGAATCTTACAATATAAATCTTGACCCACCGAATACCGTAGAAGTACTAAAAGCGCTCAAGTGCACGAACAGGAAAAAGACACCAATACAGGATGGAATTCCTTGTAAAAAGTACAAAGCTTCGCAAACCCTTGTATGCCACCTAACCGACCTTTTTGGACTGTTTTAGCTTTCCCCAAAGACTGGAAAGTGTCAGTCCTCGTTCCAGTAAAAAAAAAGAGGACAAGACTGTTTGCGGAAATTATTGAGACATTTTCTAAATTGACCATGCAATGAAGATCTTCTGCGTCATTCTCTTGAGTAGATTTAAAAATGTGTGTGACAAGCTAATCTGTCCTAAACAGGTAGGCTTCAGACCAGGGAGGGGCTGCCTAGAGAAGACACTAATGATCCGGCTCATCCAGCAACAGTACCACAGGTATCACATACCATTACTCATTGCTTTCGTTGAGATCACTGCTGCTTTTGATTCCCTTCTCAGAGACAAACTATAGAGGACTATGGCTAAAGATGGAGCATCACAGGGCCTCGTTGAAATACACTGTAGTGGATACATGAATACTGAGACCTTTTTCCGCATCTTGGGTAACAATACTACCAAGTTTACAGTTGAGTCTGGTGTCAAGCAGAGATGCACCCTATCACCCACACTATTCAACTAGGTGATAGTCTGTATAATTTATACTGATCTGTCCAACCATAGGGAATTGTCTATGGTAAACTAGATGACTTTCCTCAGTCCCTAACAGACTTGGATTTTGCAGGCAATGTTGCCTTGTTGGAAACCACAGCCGACGGCTTACAAGACATGATTGATCAATATAATCTCGTATTACGAGTTAAATGTTTTGAGGATGACGTCATCTTTCGTGACTTATAGAGCTCAGGGCCCGTAGAGAACCCCAGGCTGTAACTAAGGATCGCGCTCACATGGATATTACCTAATAACGATGCACATAAATTTGTCTATTAATAAAACGTCAATGTACAAACAAAGCCTTCATTGTTTAGATTTCTTGTTTCAGGATATAACTACAATATATTTTACTATTGCAGTTTATGGGTCTTGTTTCCAATGTGTATAGGTATGCCCGTTCAAGATTGCCTTTAATATAAGTTTAAAAATATGTTTAGCGAAGAGGAAAAGATAAACTTTTGATGGGTATATGAAGGTGTACATTATTCTAGCCATAATGATACTCTTGGTTTTAATTTACCTCTGCTTATGCATTCAATCTCCAATAGAGTAAAAGACTCCATTATAAAGAAAATTTTCCAAGAACTATCCCCATAGCTTTCTGATAACACCCTCTAATGCATTAGTGAACAAACAGGTGTGCATGAACTGAAAATCCAGTTTCCAGTAATTTATTTTCTCCCCGCATGTGAATTATCTTAGCGATAGGAAACGTGCAATTCATTGCTTCATTAAATCATCTCCACTAGAAAGTATTTTTCAAGTCATAACAATATTAATTTCATTTTGGTCAAGGTGGTTAAGGTACGATTCCTAGAGCGGAAAAAAATTCGGATTATAAAGGCTCCCATAGGAAAAATTCTTGAAGAGAAAATTGTTTCGATGAAAAAAAATAGAAAATCTTAATGAAAAAATGCTTTGAGGAGAAAAAAGACTTGAAGGTAAAAACCTCAATCTAAGAATTTACTTATTAGATTTTAACCTAGGATAATATAGAAATTTCATTTATGGATATCAATCATTTAATCATTGGAACGTAAATTTCATATTTATATTTATTCTACAAAGCTAGCGTACATAGAAAGCGACCATTTGACAGTACTCGTAAAACTAATAACTTGCTAGGAACAAAACGACAAGCTTCTCAAACGACACTTATACTAATTCTAAGGATCTCCATGATCTAACTTACCCATACTCAAGTCCTTTTAACAGAATTTCCATTCTAAATATTTTATTCTTTAAAAGAAGGAAAATTTCTTTTTTTTTCATCAAGCAGATTAAGGATTTCCACAATCAAGTTCTTTTTTTTTGTCTAAAATCTCTTTTGGATGAGGTTCCCTCTCCCATCCTATTTTTGAAATTTCAAACAGAATATAACCAGTAATACCAACACATTGTTCCCTTTCAAATTCCCTCAATAATTATTTGTTGTATATTTTAGTACTTTTTAGAGTTGGTCTGCGGCACTGAGTTAGGCATTTTAGAAGAGCAAAAGAGAACTTATGGAAGCTAGTTTGCGTGGTCAAAATGTTTCCGGAACGGTTCCGTGTTTGCTTGATGTTTTTTTATGCGCTTGGTGTCTACATACTGATTGCTTTTATGGCACCCAGTTGCTTGGACCCATGGCTACACACTTCAAGCCGATTGATTCAATTCATAAACTTAGACATTTGAACCAATAAAAACTTAATTCAATGTTATTTGACCAATAAGTTGACTGGAATCGCAAGGGGAATAAGCATCCGAAACCTAAGAGGGCCTGTCCACCTAGAGTGCTAGGTGAGTCGTCTACCTATCGCTGGGCTGTTTTTACTGCCGATCAACAAATTGTGCCACAGTCTTCGGAAGAAGAAACTGCGGATGGAAATCCGGAATCGGAAACAGAAGAGACGCCCTCGTTCGATGAACAGCAAACCGCTTTGCACCCTGATGGATGCTTCGCCCCGCCCTCTGACGAAGCAGTCGCCTACTACAGCAAGCTTGAACTCGGGCTAGAAATTGCAGTCAGCATAACCGCTACGTTGTTTTATCGCATAGCAACTAGCACAGACCCATCAGTCACAGAAGAAGAGAAAGAAGAAGCTCGCAGAATGCTTCGGCTCTATCAATCGCGACCGCGATTGTTTGTCGCTGAAGTCAGGGCAATGCAAAAGCTACGAGAGGAAGCAAACCGTGTCAAATTCGATGGGGAAGCCGCACGCAGGAATGCTCAAGAAGACGCCTTGAAAGAGATATTGGCTGGACAGAACGAGTTCTGGAGAAGACGAATCGCGGAGCTACCGCTGCTCGACCTCATCAACCCGATCTACCTTGCAGATTTAGTGCTCCAGGATTTCAAAGACTGGCAGTTCGGCCATGATCGTTCGGTTGAGCTTCGAGAATGTACACCGGATCCCAACTTGCAGATTGCTGTACACCCTGGCTTTGAATTGTTAAGCGGCTTTCGAAACCCTACCGCAGTGGGCAAGCTTGCTCGTGGCGCAGGCAAGCTGGTTGCTCCTGACATAGAACGTTTACGTAAGATCAATGCAGTCAAAGATGCGAGAAAAGCATCGAATAGAAGTGCAACGGTAGGACAATCAACTTCGACCAACTATCGCCGAACGTTCTATGACGCGTAAGAAACAGAAAGAAAAACATTTGCTATCTTGGAGCAGAGAATCTCCTAACCTGCTAATTTTAAGTTATTTAAAAGTTATTCAAGGTATAGAAACCAGCAGCGTTCGCTTGTTGACGTGGGCCATCTTTCCTTTTAGAATAAGGTCTTTGTTATTTCTTGAGGTTGCCCAACCTTATGAAGGTTACGATTTTGATTCCTGCCCGAATGGCAGCCAGTAGGTTTCCGGGCAAACCTCTCTCTAAAATTCTCCATAAACCAATGATCCAATGGGTTTACGAACGGTGTTTGCAATCATCTGCAGATCAAGTGGTTGTCGCAACCGATAGCCCGGAAATTTTCGAATGCGTAGAACAATTTGGCGGCCAAGCACGCATGACCTCCGAACACCACCAAAACGGCAGTGAACGCATTGCCGAAGCGGCCGAATCGCTCGACTGTTCAATTATTGTCAATGTTCAAGGCGACGAACCAACCATTCACCCTGAAGCCATTGAAGCCGTGATCAGACCCCTTCGAGACAATTCCTCATTAGAAATGGCAACCCTTGCCGAGTCTTTGCAGGACTTCGAGGATATATTCAACCCCAACATCGTCAAAGTAGTGACCCGCCAAGACGGGCGAGCGCTCTATTTTTCAAGGGCACCCATACCTTATTACAAACATCAGCAGATGCAAGGTCCAAGTTGGCCAGTGGCCCAACACCCGAAGCATCAAACCTTTCAACGGCACATTGGTGTCTATGCGTTTCGGAAAGAGTTTCTGTTGCGTTATGTACGCCATCCAAAAACGGATCTGGAAATGATGGAAGGTCTCGAACAACTTAGAGCGCTGGTATTAAGATTTTCTATTAGAAAATTACTACACCTTTTGTTAAGTTTATCAACTGAAAAAATTGAGATGCTCTTAGAATTTCTTCAACAGTCCCTACTTATATCAATAGACTTAGTTTATATATAGTCAATAATAAATTTCAGAATATCTGGTTTTATATTTTGTATTTTTAATTCATTTGGTTCTATAAGATTCACGTAGATTCCCGTAAATTCAACCCATTGTTGATATATTTGGTTTATGTTTTTGTAAAATTAATTTTTGATAATCAATTAATGGTTTTATATCTTGTATTTTTATTTCATTGGATTCTACTTGTAACAACTTTCAATACAATTTTCTTCATCTCTTCATCAGGAGACTGAAATTCTCGAATCAAGATCAACATAACTTCTCTTGTATAATAGTTGGCATATTCGGCATCCATAAGAGGAATAAGATAGCCAATAGCTTTCAAGAAAGCAGCCAAGCCTTTTCCCCTGTGAGTTCTTATACCTTTCCAGAGGGGCTTCAGCACCGAGTCAAAGCTTTCAATACCATAGGGGGTAGCAGCCTCAGCTAAAGCAGCCAATCCGAGGGACGTAATTGTTCTTACTTTTTGCTGTTCATCAACCAAACCATGTTCAATAATCTCCACAAGACTACGAAGATGCGGCAAAATAGCACAGCCCATAAGGATCGCAATCTGTTGAACAATTTTGATTCCAGTGTGCCGAGCTTGCCAAGATTTTTTGCTTCTACAAACAGCTTTTAAAAAAGGTAGCAGCGATGGAATACCCAGGGCAGATGCAACAACGGCAAAAGCACGAGCTGTTGTATTTCGAACATACTCAATCTGGAAGAGCTTCTATTTCTGAAGCCTTCCAGCCAGTTCGGTATAGATACCGACATTTTAGGTGTCATTCGCATTTCATAGACGGTAGTTCGCATTTCTCACGATTGCTGAAACATGCTTATCAAGTTTTAGCTGGGTATCGAAATGGATACCAAGGTCTCGCCTACATTTTTCGGAAGGGACATTTGTACCAGGCAAAAGATACGCGTAATTAGGAAGTATCCTACGAACATCATAAAAAAACACACTTAGACAGATTTATAAACATGGAATTGGACTCAAATCGCTGAGTCAGGGATTCCAGGCCTTTTGCATTAGGTGTACCTCTGTTAGATTTTTTATGGGTAAGTAGACTTTCACGTCGTCGTCAAATAACTTTAGTCATGAGTGATGGATTGAAGAGGGTAAATCATTCTCAAACAGCAATTATTGTAATACCTTTTTAGACAAATATTGAAAACACTTATCTAAAATGAACAACAATCGCTTTTAGGCTTTAAAATATCGCTTTTAATCAAAATTACCAATGGGATTTCACTTGAAAATGCTGCTTGTGTGTTTTTGCTTGACTAGACTCACCTTTCTTTTTCAGGCCTTATTTTGATCATAAGATCAGCATGTCCGTAGGAATGAGCTATATAAGTTTTAGCAGCTAATAAAAATTTAACAGCTGTTTAACCATTTTGACGCATAAGCCTGCAGCTAAAAAAGATGAAATATGGTGGATCACGCAAAATTGCAGTGTTCCCATGAAAGCAGAACAAGGTAAAGCAAGGGTAAACAAGCAAGGTGAAAGTAAAGTTAGATTAGGGGCTAAACTTTGTCTGACTTTTAATTTTATTTTTATTTGTAAGGGTCTTAAAAGTAATTTTTTCTGCCACCCGGATAATTTGGATTTTTTAAAGACTAAAAATAGAGCTGTCGGACTGTCATGAAATAGAAATTCGTCCTTGATCATTTTAAAGTGCGTACGACACGGTTTCATTTTTGTCTAAAAAATTTATGTTTTTCCATCTAGCAAGAATTCAAATTTCGATCTGTTTTTAGTAGAAAGATTTTTTTTTTTGCGATTTGCAAAAAAAAAGTCTTTAACTCTTTGATAAACTTGAAGGACAAAAAATTAAATGTTCGGATGGTTTATTCTTTCGACTCATACTTTTGACTTACGAATGTCTCTTGGAAAAAGTCATGTAGAGACACGTAGAAATAGATCTTCAATTTTCTTTGAAGATTGGATCTTCTAGACAGACAAAATCTAAATGCGTGTTTCAAAATTAAATGCTTAGAATTCTATCACACAAGAAGACCTATTTACGAGCTAAACCATCAGATTGCTTCTTTTTTTTTTATTTAGTTATGACCTTTATATTTGCTAAAGTATTGTACAGTTGTTCTAAAATGAAGTCTCTAGAACACCTCAGAAATATTAATATTTGGTTTTCTTCCTAAAGGTCAAAACTTTCCTGGAGATGATTACCAGTCGTAATCACCGCACTTCTAATAAAAATTAACCGTTTTTACGCAGTATTTGGGCATCTAACATCTTATTCTATAGAACATTTGTTTTAATGTTTTTTAATTTTGATTTTCAAAAATGGTTTTAATTTTATAAGTTTTCCCTTTCTAGTTCCACCTGCTCCTGTTGCAGCTGTAGCTCCTCCACCAATTCGTAAATCGGCTTGATCTTACCACAATAACAAGGTGAAAGAATTGTTTACTAATAGACCAAGAAATTGGTCTTCTGAGGTTAAAAAGCTGTGTGGCAGGAAGCTAAACCAGCTTAACTTCAACCAACCTGAATACTCTGAAGTAACTGCCAATAATCTTAACAGGTTCCTCGCTTCCATCGTCCGGACCCTTGTCTTATAAATCACCGACAGATGATTTCCCCCTCTATTTCTCCATCCAAGATAAAAAAGGGAAATTGCCAAACTAAGAAAAACAAGTGTCTGTCCTTTGGATGACTCAATTCCTCTTATTAGTGACTTCCCTTCAAAGCACTTTCTGTCCTTCTCAACGAGATTACCGAGTCTCGGCAATTTCCCCAAATATGAAAACCGGGTTTCAAAACCCCCTTAAAAAGAAAGAGAGAAAGCTTGGTATTGAAGGCGTTCGTTTTCTTTCATTCGCTCAGTTATTCTCGAAAATACAAGAAGGTTTCCTTGCAGACGGGCTAAAAGAAAAAAATCTACCTCTTACTCATCCGAGGCAATTTGGGAACGCCAAATCCACTTCCACCTACCATTATCTAGTTTTCCTTATTGAATAAATTCAGCAAATTCTTAAAAAGCATAAATCCTGGCTAAATTTAATTACCATTGACCTTCAAAAAGCATTTCACTTTGTTGAGCACAATATATGGTGAAATTGGCAGTCTTCTTCTTATGAAATAGATCGCAGGTAGTCAAATACCAGAATCATTAGTCCAATCCTCTCCCTGTCATAATAGAACAACCCAAGCTACTCTCCTAGGTCCCATCCTTTTTTCAGTCATGATATTTTACAGAATTTTCAACAAGAATGGAAGCGTCTTGAGAGAATTTTTCAGAAGGGGTGGGTGTAGTTTACGTGGGAATAAATTTACACGGAGGAGTTTCTCCTGAGGGAAAGGGAGATTTTTCATGGAGGGTGATCCAGATTTACCAGCATTATTTGAAAAACGATCAAAAACTAGATTTAGAAAATCATTTTGTCTATAGAAAGTAAGAAGCCACATTAAATTTCAAAGCGAAAAGAAATTGTTCTGTATATCAAAGGATTGCCACTCTTCTCAATATCTTGCTCATTACGCTAAAGTTTGACTTTTGTCTCCATTTTCTAGAACGGCTAGTGAAACGCAAGTGTTGTTTAATTAGAATAGGAGGCCTTTTTAAATGTGCTAAAGAATTTAGCTGGAAGTGCAAGGTATTGAGAAGGGGGCAGCCCCTTCATATACTGAATAATTTCTATTAGTTTTGAGTTTTAAGGGTGCTCGTTAGTTTCAGTTAATGAGAACGAGTATCCAAGGAAAGCCCAAGAAAAACAGCCTTTTAAAATTTAATTTTCAATGAAATTTTCAAATTAAAATTTTCTGAAGCGTTATTTCCCAAAAAAGTGGATGGATAGTACGTAATATGGCAATCTGTATAGACAAGTCTAATCAGCAATTTCACTTGAATAAATAAATTCTGGCGTGAATCCAATTCATCCTTCCTATTAATGCAATTAAGAATAATCCATTCCATAGCATTTACTTTCACTTGAGACTTATTGTGATTCTCAATGTTGTGTTTCTTCCAATCGTAGAATTTCATTTACGACTTGATTTGACTTCCCTTGCCGCTTGTCTTCTGCGAGTCCGCGCCGAAGTCGACACCAAGGTGCGGCAGTGACAGGTTAATGATCAGCAGGTCGTAACCTTCAAACAGCGTCACAAAACAGACGAAGAACAGCAGGTGCAGCAGGTAACTCCGCTCGTGGGGGATCACGGCTGCACTGGCGGCGTTCATCGGTCGGTGCGGCGCTTACTCGGACCCGAATCGTTCCCAGGCTCTGGCGGGCGGCGGCAGCGGCGGTTGCACTTTTGGTGGTACAACCGGTCCGCCACCGGTATCGAAAGCGACGTGATCCTTGAAATAAAACACGTGCTGGTCGTATTTCTGCACGTCGTCTTTGGTCAGCGTAATCGTGTGCGAATCCAGCAGCGTATGCGGATGCCGCCTGACCCATTCGTCGGCCGCTTTGAGGCCGTAGGCGTCGGGGATGTTCACGCCTTTGACGTAGTAATGCCCGGGGATCACGATATTCGCCCTGACCTTTTTCATGATCTTGTCGGCCCAGTCCTGGCTCAGAATGTGCCCTTCATCGCTGACGGCCAGGATCGCGATGTCGACATCACCGATCATTTTCCACACGTGCTCCGGCGGGTTCTGCCGGTTGTCACCCCAGTGCAGTATGCGCAGACCACCCGTCTCCACCACGTAGAGGCTGTTGTCCCACTGCAGGGTCTCGTCCGGCGGGCACGGATCTTCGTCGTTGAAATTGATCACCAGCTGGCGGTATTCAAACTCGCCCTGGGTTTCGCACACGTGCTTGTCGGCAATGCCGAGCACGCGGACGTCGGCGAGGCGGAATTTTCCCGCCATGCGTTCGAGCACCATGTCGGCGTGCAGACGGTCGACGCCCATCGATGCAAACACCGATTGATCAATCATTAAATCTCTTTACTAATGCAAATCCTCTTCTCGGACAATCACTTCGTGTTCTTTTTGAAAAAGCCAAACGTTCGAAACATTGTCAAGTAAGACTCGACATTCCATCTGATAACGAAAGAGACATGAAAATTCATTGAATTGTAGAATTATAATCAAAGTCATTTTTTCTTAACACGTTCAATTGATATTCTCAGTCAATATCATCCTCATCAAGATCGTAATCTCGCTCAATTAATGAAATATTTTCAGTCATTTGGTCAAAAAAATACTTTATTTTAAAACCAAAGCATAAAACTGAACTATTTTAAGTTGTAGATGTTCAGATCAACCAGAAATGAAAGTCATACTGCCAAGCAGCTAGTTCCACCACTGATGGTTGGATCAGGCAGAACTAGCTCAGCATCTTTTTCTTTTGATGAATGATGCATCCTTCCCACCATTTACAAGTTTGCCAGAGTTGTTATTCAAGAACTCTACTTCTAGATCTCCCTTGCTTTTACTGGCACTGTTTTCACATTCACCTTGCTGGAGCAGGTGAACTGCTCTGGCAATGAAGTACTTGGCTGATTTTTTTTTGTTAATAATGACACCTTTGCTAAAATGTAACAATTCTCACTGATTTCCACTGAAGGTTCTGTGATTTCTCCTGAAAGTTCTGAATTTTCTTCTTGCTGTAGCTCAGTCTCTCCATGAATGAATCTTCACCAAAAGAGGGCTTTTGTTGTAGTAGCTGCAGCTGAGAATATTATTTGGTATATTTTGGAATATTTTTTGGCTTTTTACCTTTTTTTTATGACGGGATGGCCCATCAAACTGGCTATCAGCACCGAAGGTTGACCCCCTTCGTACTCAATCCACACCCAGATGGTGCAGGCAATAATGGCTGCCGCAGAGGGGCTGGCCAAACCGGTAAAACTGGCGTTTTCACCTTTTGTGTTGAAACGTGCCAGACGCAGCGCCGCACAGGCCATATAAACAAAGGTTGCCACCCAGCCGGCCTGACCGAGGCTGGACAAACCCCAGGAAAAGGCCACAAGCGCCGGCGCCACGCCGAAAGCGACCATATCGCTGAGGCTGTCAAATTCTGCCCCGAACTCACTCTCGGTATTGGTTAATCGGGCCACACGCCCATCCGCGGTGTCGAGCGCAAAGGCAACAAAAATGGCCAGAGAAGCGGCGACAAAGTTGCCATTCATGCCTGCAACAATGGCGTAGAAACCGGCGAACAACGCACCCGTGGTAATAAGATTCGGCAACAGGTAAATGCCCCGTCTACGTAACCGCTGCGAACGCTTTGTGGGCACGTCATGTTCCGTGTCACCATCAAGGTCAGCCTCATGTTCAGCTCCCCGATCACTCAGCGGCACTGCTCTGAGAGGGTTGTCTTCGGTACTGTTCTTGCGTTCACTCATATGCTTATCTTACTTTAAAATCAACAAGTTAAAGTAGTTTTCTAACTATAATTCTAGTTCACTCAACCCTATTTTAGCAGCTTAATCGCTGCACACGTTCTCCCGCTATGGCGCGGCTGCGGTTCTATCGTGGCGTTGTCGCGATAAAAAGTCACAATTTCTGTGTATTCCACACTACCAACATTAACCGCCCGGTGAATTCGATCCTCCGGTTCATCCCAGCCCGCCGTCAGTTGATGTGCCATCACTGCGGCCATGTGGCTCCGATCCCGACGGAATGCCCGGCGTGCGGCAACGAGGATACGCTCGTCGCCTGCGGTCCCGGCGTCGAGCGCCTCGCCGATGAAGTCCGTGAAAAGTTTCCCGACGCCCGGCTGACCATCCTGTCGAGCGACCTGGTACGGGGGCAAGGCCTGCGCGATGCGGTGCACGAGATCGCGCAAGGTAAACATGACATCGTCATCGGTACCCAACTGGTGGCCAAGGGGCATCACTTTCCAAATCTTTCAATGGTAGCTGTTTTAGATGTTGATAACGCTTTATTCAGTGCTGATTTTAGAGGTAGCGAACAATTAGCGCAGTTGATTATTCAAATAGCAGGGAGGGTGGGTCGCTCTTCTCTTGAAAGTGAAATGTGGCTGCAAACCTATCATCCTGATCATCCTGTTTTACAAGAACTTATCCAGAATGGTTACGGTGATTTTGCCAGGTTATCATTAAACGAAAGGCGAGCTGCACGGTTACCTCCTTACGACAAGCAGGTGTTGATAAGAGCCGAAGCACAAAACTTGGGTGATGTGAATCAATACCTGTTTGAGGACAGGAAGTTATTAACCGATTTTCAAAGTCCAGTGGCGAAATATAAACCTATAGGGCCATTTCCAGCATTGATGGAAAAAAGAGGTGGACGTTTTCGCATGCAACTGTTGTTGAGCTCTGCACAAAGGCAACCTCTTCATGCTGCATTGCACGCTAATCTTCCTGCAATTGAACAGCTGAAATCAGATACATAAAAGAGAATCCAATGTAAAATGTTCATGATAAATAGATGTGTGAACAAGGGCCAAGATACCGCCCTAACACCCCACGCACGGGGATCTCTACCCCTTTGGGCATCGTCACCCTACTGCCTGGCGTGATCTGTCCGTCTCCCTTATAGATCTGAAGGTGAGCCCCTGGCACTGGGCCTCCAGCCTGATCCTTAGCATCGAGCGCTGCGGTCCAGAAGGGTACGACGATTTCCGTGATTGAGGATTCAATGGTATAGGACTGCCAAGTCCCTGGATAATTTCCCAGCTTTCCGCGCAGTTGAATGGTCGTGCCTATCTCCACCTCGACCTCAGCGCCCGAGGCCACCCACTGT
>JAAAKM020073195.1:210347357-210470017 GCA_010016025.2 Alatinidae sp. Z8VKAUB7J3
TTTTTCCCAGACGTGAAGACTCGCGTCAGGGATCTCCTGATGATGTTGATCGCGAGCCACAAGACGAATGGTGACAGAATTTCCGGGCACTTCTTCTACAGTGATATTCACGATCGATGGAGAAGACTCATCGATGCCATCATGAGCCACAAAGGTCACATCAAACTGGCCATGGGTTTCACGAGACGGCGTCCATGAAAACGTCCACAGATGATTGGCCTTCCTGATTAAGGTCGCGCCGGACGGCAGAGAGCGACCTTCTAACGTGACGATATCGTCCGCATCTTCATCCGTCACGACTACATCGAATGCCAAGATTTCCCCAGCCCTCACCGCCTGCGTCTCGACTGGCAGAATCGTCGGTGGATGATTTGTCGGTGGTGGGGTCCCATCTCCTATACTGAATGAGCGGTGAACTTTCGTGATATTGCCTTGCTGGTCCTTGATACTAACGGTCAGTTCTCCATCTTGGATGGATTCCAGGGGAGTATCTAAACGAAGCGTCCAGATATGATCAGTGAGAAACATTTTTCAGCGGTTTGAAATTGGAAATTTTATCCAATATTATCATACGAAATAGAAAACTCATTATGAGAAGAAATTTAAAGAATTCCGAATAAAATCTTGAAACCCCTAAAACATGACTTAAGTAGGGAAACATCCAAGGACTCTAAGATGGAGGTTTACAGTCTCTCGCCTTGAAAAACATGGACATTATATTCTAGCATGGGTCGAACTGGTGTAACCTTGTTTTTTCCTTTCCCAAGAGCGGTGATTTGAAAAGAAGCTAAGATTTCTAGACTATTTTTTTTAATTCATGAAATCAATAAGTCGTCTGAAGCAAATAGAAGACTTATGCAGAAGGTTCTCAATAGTCTTTTACTACCAGTGATAATGGTAGCTTTTAGCGTACAATTATAATTTTCTGAAAAACTCAAGCAAGCTCAGTTTTTTGTAAAGGGCTATTTTTTTCCAATTCTTCAAATAAGGAAAACATCAGGGGCTAGTCCATCTTCATTAAAATTCGCTTATTTTGCCAAAAGTTCAGGGTAGATGAGAATGGGGATTTTCATTCATTCATATTGAAGATTCCCCGCTGCAGCAAGGTTGGGCAACAAGCTTGCTACTTGTCCCTGTAAAAAAAGACCGAGCAACTGAAAAGTCAACGCCCTAAGCGTTGACTTTTGGCGACAGGCTTGCTACTTGTCCCTGTAAAAAAAGACCGAGCAACTGACAAGTCAACACCCTAAGCGTTGACTTTTGGCGACAGGCTTGCTACTTGTCCCTGTAAAAAAAAGACCGTGCAACTGAAAAGTCGACGCCCTATGCACCTGCAATGGCACTTGAGGTTTTCCCCCCCCCCCCCCCCCCTTCACACTCCGACAGATAAATCCAGCTGGACTAAGAGCATTAAAGAAAAGGTAGATAGTGGAACTTTTCAAGATTCTCTAATGACAATAGAATTTAGAGAAACAAAGGAAAAAAATTCTGGTATTATACTTACAGCTTACCACAAAAATGGGCAAGGTGTCAGAAAAAAATTGACCTAGGTGCAATTTGAATAAGGTGGAAGAAAAAAATTGACCTTGAACAGTTTTTGCGGTTTAACTTTTGAAAGGATCAATCAATCAACTTAGGAATTTTTCCTACAGACATGAATGTTAGATGGCATTTTTACTCAGTTTTGCAGAATTTTTTTTAACAATTTGTGTCTGAGTAATCGGGGGGTGTCCAGTTCAACCCACGTCCAGTTCAGCCCCAACCTCCCCTACCTGTTAAATTTTTCAAACACCAATCCCCCCAAATAATAATAATCAAATGCTAATAACAACGATATTGGTAATAAAGATTCTAGATACTCCTAATTGTATGTAGCCTACGCCAAAAACTATGGGTAACTTATAAAAGAGGGAACTGTCAAGAGTGTCAGCAAAACACTGTCACCGCTATCTGGTGTCTGGCAACATGACATTTTTCCAGTGTAATAATAATAGTAATTAATTTAATTAGTTTAATTGGCAAAATTAGGATAGGAATAAGTGTGTGCCCTCAGCTCTTGATGAAAATAAAAACTGCAAAGCTTGAAAATATGCCAAGTGCCACCAGCGCTAGATGACGTTGATATTTTTTTGCCGGCACTAGCGCTATTTTTCACTCTTATAAGCTACCCATACTCTTTGGTCCAAATTCATAGTCTTTCGTAAAAAACAAGAAGATCCACGATATTAAATCCACAATTTGGTCCATATTTGACCCATAAAAGCAGATCCATAATGCTGAAAATTAATTATTTAGTCATTTAAAAATAAAATCGAAATTAAATTTTGACGGAAGTAGTTAGTAAGCAAAAAAAAAACAGAAAGAAAAAGAGAAAAATTGAAAAGACATAGTAAAAAAGAGAGACATAGTAAAAAAGTTTAAAGGAAGTCTTGCAAATCCAATCACCAGCAAACAAATATTAGGGACTTTTAAAAGGCAAGTTACATTAAAATGATTGTTATTGTTTCCCACTCTCTCGTAAAACTCATTTTTTTTAATACTTTTATCTTTATTTACCATAGCCGAAAATACATGAGCTTTTTTCATCTCAAGAATTATGTTTTGTGTAGAAATTGTTTCTAGCAATGAGAAACTGAATATTAACTTTTTCCCCTAGGTGTGGTAATTGACGCCATAACTGAGAAACCGATACCTGGCGCACAGATATCCATTCTGGGGATCGGAAAAGACATAATATCATCAAGTCGGGGAGAATATTGGAGGCTAACAGTTCCTGGCAAATATAGCGTTGTAGCTAAGAAAAAAGGGTAAGACTTTTTCACTGAGGGGCTACCCATTACTATGTACACCAGATGGGTTGTGCCACACGTTGTTGAGATGTGCCACGTATGGTGGAGATTGTGGTGCTCAAAGTTGTATACTAAGTGATGAAAAGTGGATAATCCTTCCGCTTCTTGACTACAGGATAATTCGTAGGTATTAGTCAAAGACCGTATATTGCTAGAATACAAATAGCGGATGATCTTGCGTGCCATCTCTCAGACCTCCAGCCCGCAGTTCTGTGCCAGCGCCGCAAGACTGTCGTCCAGAATGCCCAGGATCTCGTTGATCTGCGCTTTGGTTACGATCATCGGCGGGCAGATCAGGAAATGATCGCCTTCGACCCCGCCGCGGGTCCGGCGGGAATAGGTGATGAGATTGCGATCATAGCAGATTTCCACGAACCGCTCGTAAGCATTCAGATCCTTGGGCAGGGGCGCCATCGTGTCCCGAGCGGATACGAGTTCAAAGGCGGTCAGCAGCCCCTTGCCGCGCACATCGCCGATAAACGCGTAACGTTCCATGAGATTTGTGAGCCCCGCCATCAGCACATCCCCCATGACCTGCGCATTGGTCATCAGGTCAAGCCGGTCAATCTCGGCCAGAACCGCCAGCCCGGCGCTGCAGGCCAGCGGGTTGCCCGCATAGGTGTGACCATGGGCGAACCCACCGGCGTTCAGCACAATCTCGACCATCCCCTCATCGGCGATCATGGCGCCCAGCGGCGCGTACCCCGCGCCAAACCCCTTGGACAAAGCCACCAAATCCGGGCGGATGTCCCAATGCTCGGACGCCAGGAAGGTACCGGTGCGCCCGACGCCGGACATGACCTCGTCCATGATCAGCAGGATGCCGAACTCATCGCAGATCTCACGCACCCGGCCATAGTAGCTGTCCGGTGCGACCAGCGCCCCGGTTGACGCACCACCGACAGGTTCCATCGCGAAGGCCAGAACGGTTTCAGGCCCCTGTGCGATGATTTCATCCCGCAGCATCTCGGCGTATTTGAGCCCGCGGTCGTGGTCAGACTTTTTACGTAAATAAGAAAATTGTGTTTTACAAAGGGGAGGAAGCTGTTCAGCTGTGCTGGCCTCGGCGAACATGAAGCTGCAGGGGTTTGTTAATACTAGTAGTAGTAGTATTTGAAGCACTCATTATTTTTCGTAAAGCACAAATGACATGTTTTCATTAGGAAGTTCGAGGGGGCTGAGCCCATTGTTGTTTGTGGCGCTTTCTATGGTGACTATATGTTCTTTGAAAAACTCTATTATGAAACGTTTCAGGAACTAATGGTTTAAAAAATGAAAACAGCTAAGAGCCAAATACTTGAAATTAAGTTATCACATTCGGATTTAATGGTAGTGCCTCTGTTTCTCCTAGAATTTCTAGCATGCAATAGAATGTCAATTTTTAACTTTGGGGCAAAAATAAAGTTAAAAAACATAGAAAATTTGACGTTTAATTCGCATAATTTAACTAATCTAAGATCTCTTTTCTGTATTTTATAATCGATTCATTGAAAAACTATTTAATTCTAGGAAAAGTACATACATCGCTTATCATTCATCAAGGAAGCTCTGATGATCTCTGACTTTTTTTCAGCCCATGAAGTAAGTAAATTGCAAAGTTTTTATTGGAAAGACAGAAAAGGTGCAAATCTTCTATCTACTTTTTTGTATACAAAAACTGAATTCACAACATGCCAAACTTTCAGAAAAAATATATTTTTTTAAGTATTTTTTTTATAATTTATGCTTTTTAGTATTTTTGTAAGTATTTTTATTTTTTAGTATTTTTAGTACTTTAGTATTTTAGTACTTTTTTCCAAGTATTTTTTTTAAGCTTTGTTAAGTAGTCTAAAACGGCTGTTCATTGTAACTTACTGTTCGTTCTAAGTTTTATTAATTTATTGATAGTGATTTGTGATAGTTTTACGCTTGGAAGGTTGTTTGACTTTATTGTTGCTCGTTCTTGACTTAATGGAGCTATTTGAGGTCGTTGATAAACTTGTCTTGGGGAAAAAGTTTTTTAAAATTAATATCTGTTCGTTTTTATTGATTTTGTCTTTTTCATGGAAAAAATAATATTGTATATCTTTTCGGTTTCTTCAATAAGAATCCATAGTATAGGTTGCTATTTGTATGTTGGAGAAACTTTTCAACAATTTTTAATCCTGACAGAAACAGTATTTTTTAATTTAATTTTATAGTTTCTAAAGTTAGCCTGAAAAAAAACTTAACATCATTCCCAAAGGATTTTATCTATGCTCTTTGTCAACCTCGAGACACTTACACTCTTTTATTTATTTAAATTGTAAGAGCAGAAGTAATAATAGAAATATCCCCAAAAGTTTCGACTTAATAACCCCAGTTTTGCTCGATACATTGCTGAGTTGTCTTATTGGCAACCATAAAAAAAATGCCTTTTCATTAATTTTAAAGCAACATTTAGTTTTAGAGCATAATAGGAGAATTGCATAATTGTGTTGACACGTCTAATATCCCTAACGACATAGTTTCTGGACCATTCTACTATGTTGAATAAAATGGCTGTCTCAAAATTTTGACTGGATGCGTCTGGAAAAGATAGGGCTTTAAAGAAGGGCTGCTTACCCTCCAATTTCGTGTTACTCTTGAAAAGGGTACCAGAACGTTTGCTTTTGTTTTGAATTAGCTCATTTAAAAGTTTCAACGATGAAAGTGATTTTCACATCACCTGTAAATGTTTCTCTGTGGGTATCAATGGCAAGAGCCGTAGAAAAACCAATAGACGTAATCAGGGGCACCAATTCACCAACAAATGGGGCAAACAAAATACAACTTATCAAAATCTGGAGGGGGAGATTTCGTTCTTTTCAATTTTCTAATAAAAATGCCAGAAAATGGGTTTTCATTAAAAATAACCCAAAAATATTTTATTTTAAATTCTACGAGGAGACGGCGAGTAAAAAATACATGGGAGGGGCAAATACCGTTCCTTCTTAACCCCAATTGACACCCCCTGGATCTAGCATTACTACAGTGGGTAACAAAACTCCTTATGATTTTATTTTGCTCGTACTTATCTGTTAGCCAGTACACACTCGAAAATGTGTATCAACAGGTACGGGTTGAAACAACTGAGACGCTTGGAAGATACTCCTAACCTAACCAAAATATCAACTAAATATATACTAAAATATAGCTACAATGTAGTTTTCCGCTGAGCCGAAACTTATTGTCTCCGTATAGAAACAGCAATAAACCGGTTGTTGCCTGATTTTACAGATCCAAAGTTTCGAATGTCTGCTGGCTAACAGACAAGTACCATTTTGATTTTTGCAATTTAAATCACATATAGCAATGTATTCAGATTGATCTTCATTTGCTATTTCACTCGCATCTTTGTGTTTGAAGAAACGTGTCGCTTAATACTGCAAGTCATGACTGTTATAATAACTGTTAAGGCCGTATCTAGGGTGGGGGCAGGAAGTTTGAACCCCGAAATTTTTGTCCGATCAGATTCTCGAAAAAATGCCGCGTCCCTCCTCGGGCCAAGATGCTTGCAGATGATATCCAATCACTTTGGAAAACAAGTAACATTCTCCACACTCGTCGAATATACGAATATGACGGAAACGCATGGTACGTCTATGCTTGATTTATCTGTGGCTGCAAAAAAAATTGGGTTAAACAGCTTGGTTATAAGAACCTCTTTTGAAAGATTAGCCAAAGCGGCGCCTCTTCCTTGTATCGCTCATTGGCAAGGAAATTATTTTATAATTGTCGAAAGAATTACCAAGCATAAAGTGTTTATCGTTCACCCTAAAGAAGGCAAAAAGAAAATGCTCAAAAAAGATTTCATTCTCAACTGGAATATTGATCAAAATGAAAAGGGCGGCGTTATTTTATTACTGGAGAAAAAGTCAATTCATTCATGAATCTTGATAATAAAAATATCGCTACGAGTATTTCGGTTGTTTTGGCCTTTCTTTTTGCCTTATTGCTTCCTTTCGATAAAATGTTGACGTCATTCGGCTTAGACGAATACAAGGAGCGGTATTTGGGAGACGCCCTGAAAAATATTTTTATCATCCTCTGCGGCTGCTTGCTAATTTGGCGCCTTGGCTACACTAAAATATCGGGCGTAGGCGATTTAATTCCTAAACGTCCTTTCTTATTCCTTATCCCGTTATATTTTCTTTTACTGGGGCCTTTGCAATATTATTTGCTCGACTTTGATTTTCAACACATCCAAACCGAGAACGTCTTGATTTTACTTTTTTCTATGATCACCGTAGGTTTATCGGAAGAGATCATTTTTCGAGGCCTCGTTTTGCCCAACCTATTAAAAGGCGCCCCTGTAGATCAACCTTTACTCGTCTTGCAAGGCCGGAAAAAGGGCGATTGGGCCCAAGCGAACCTCGTAGTTGAAAGGGCCACGCGCCGCCATCAAAATGAACAATTAATTTTTTGAGCGCTGCTTCTGGAGACAGATCATTTTCAGGCTAAAAGCAATAAAAAAAACAACTATACGATATCAACAGTGAATCAGGATAGACTAAATAGTTTAGCAATCATATTGACTGATAGTGATGACACAAGAAAAATAGAACTTAAAACCGTTTTAGAAGCATTGCAGAACAAAATTGATAAATGTGTAGATTCATGTGCCCATATTCAGTGATATAAATTTCAATAGGCATTTTCAGCAGTTTCATAATATCTAGGGGACACAAACGTAAACTAACGTTAGCACTAAATGAGTACAAAAGCGGACAAAACCGTAAGGTCAAAATGGACAAATTGAGATAAGATCAAGAGAACGACCTGAAAAATGTAAATATACGAATGGCTTATAATGAACAACCTATAATATTAAAAGTAACACGATCAATCCAACCAACTCAGGCAAAAGGCACTGAAAAAATGATGCAGCTAAAAGATAAGCGGTATCGAGAATCACAACGACTCAAAAACGAAAGTGAAGAGCAAAAAAAAAAAAATATGCAGTTACAAGACATGCGACAATGAGGATTGGAACGAATCAAAATGAAATGAAGAACAGAGAAATGTGTGGTTAGAAGATATATGACAGTGAGATCAAAGACACGTGCAGTTAGAAGATAATTAGCAGTGAGAATTACAAGTGGCAGCAGGAATCAGAAATTGTCAAAGATGAAAGTGAAGAACAAAGGATTGTAGGAGTAGCAGACCTCTATCTTCATTCCAATACATACCATCCTGAGGTGGAAATTGCTTCAATGTAGCTCGCCCTTGTGCAGAGTCTATTAATTAGGCCCAAATTTAAATAGCCAAAAAAATAACAAAAATAATTTTTTATATATTAGTAAATCAAAGCTTGACAATTTTTTAGGGGTACAAATTGGAAATGCCAAGAAACTATGCTCTTTTTTTGTACTTGAATTAATTAGAACAGTGTGTTCCATCCAGTAATATGTGATTTACTTTCAATTTCAATTTACTTTTCAATTTCAATATTAATTCAATTTCATTGAATTAATTCAATGAAATTGATTACTTAAATCAGTGTTATTTTTTGTTGCCAAATATTGGTTATTCATTATAACCCTCAGTTTTATTACTAGACAAGTTGGCTCTCCTCTTTACTTTTGATTTTTAATTATTTATTATCAAGAACTGCTATTAGGATTCCCAGGAGGGGGGGGTTGGGGCAACATGCCGTTACCTCTTGTCACTCAAGACTCTCATTGGTTTTTACTATTTGATTATCGAATTTTCTGCTCGGGTACTAAAGTCCAGCGGTTAAAGCTAATCGTTAAGTTAGATCAGTAATAAAAGTTGTATTTTTGTGCTCTTTTTACTTATCTTGTAACTAATTGGATTAGTTTGATACATTTTTTGTAATGAAAGGGCTTGAAACGGGCCTAGCAATCATAGGTACCCGACGCGTATTATCTCTGACGCTGCTCCATATTCCTGTGTATTATTTGAGTAGCAATAGCTTAAGCTAACTCGTATTTTATCTTTTTTTTTTCTTTTTTTTTTTGTTCAGTTGTCTCATTTACTAGAAAACATTGAATATAAAACAAAATATTTAAATTAGGTTTTGCAACGTTGCTCTTTAAGTCAGCTCAAAAAAAAAAAAAAAATACTTGCACCATATTCAATCAGCGCCTTATGATGAAAACTCAATTCGACCAGCTGCCTAGGGCTAAACGGAAAGGAGATCGTCCACAGTTGGGATGGAAGGATATTGCAAGGAAAGATTTGAAGGGAGTTGCAACTTCCTGAGAGACTGTAAAGAGGGAGGCTTTGAACAGATGGGGATGGAGGTGGAGTATACGTTGCTGTTTTGGCCTCAGTGCTGCAGTGACTTCTTAGCAGTAGGGGTTATAGCAATCAAACAATATTCTAGAAAAGTGTTTATCAAGCCACTCACGAACAACATAAGTGTAGTGTTGCTCGATCTTGCGAAAAAAAAAACAACTAAGTTTTGATACTCTCTCAGATATTGACGAATGTTCATTTACCGTATTTCAGTATGATCAGACACGTTTCGGCATTTATGATATCACAAAAAAATGAAAGACCCCAGGATCCTTCCTGAAATCGTTTCAGACTTCACTGAAACTGAAAGCCTCCAAAAATGAAAGACTCCAAGATACTACCTGAAATCGTTTCAGACTACACTTAAACTTGGGATGGTCTTGAAAACTTTCGAAGCTTAGACAATGATTTTTGTCTCCCCAGTAATGAGAGTTTAAATCATAAATAAAGATTTAAAGGAAATGGGAACTTCCTGGGAGGGTGTAAAGAGGGAGGCCTTGAATAGATTAGGTTCGAGGAGGAGCCTGCGTAGCTGTGTTGGCCTCAGGCGGCTTGGTGCTGCGGTGAGTTCATCCCTTTCCACCCTCTGTGTACTTCACTGAAAGGAACCCACTGGACCTTGATTGCTTTCTAGCTGAGTTGACATATTCTCTTAAGGCCGCCTCTTTTGTGTCCGTACCTTCGACAAGGGTCAAAATAGGGATACAGAAAGATGGTTGGAAAGAAGGTGGTGAATTGCAAGATTCCAAGCACCGTCGTAAGTTTTGGTTTCGGATTTGGGCCGACTGTGATCGTCCTCGCTCGTTTGTTATTTTTTCAGTTCTTAAGTCAACCAAACAAATTTGGTAAAACCCCAGGATACAATGGGGTGCAAACTGAGCACTTCCTATACTCGACCCCGCTTCTTATACAATATTTGTCACTATTATTTCAGGCTTGTATTTCTCAGCAATATATTCCAGCTGTTCTTCGGGAAGGTCTTGTTACTTGCGTCTTAAAGAAGTTTATTTCCAAGAAGTAAACACAAAGTGTAACCATGGGGATAACCAGTTTGGATTTTGCGACGGCTTGGGTGTGCAAAATGGACACGCAACTTTTTTTGGTTATTTTAGACCGCTAAAGGATGTTGAAAAAGAACATGTATGTGTTTACAATCGACATGTTAAAGGCGTTTGATTGACATGTTAAAGGCGTATTTCCTTAAGCCCCATTTAAAATAATTTAATACTAACGGTTCAATCAATATTTTCTCCCGGTCTAATATAAGACAACCTATTTGCATATCTAACAAAAATCGAGGTTGCAGGCAGGCAAAATATATTGCTAAGCAAAGAATATTTGTCCAATACAATTGGTGATTTGTCTTTCATTTAATCTGGCTGGTTTTGATTGTGAGCACTGAGATGAAGAAAATACTGTTCATTAGTCAAATTAGCCTTTTTTTGCAAGTAATATGAATGTAGTAACCGCATTGGTAGAATGCTCCCCTTAAGCATTACGAAGATAATTTCTTAAACCGAATTGGACTGCGATATACCTAGTTATTTATAAGTAATGAAAACTAGAAGTCTAGGGAAGCTACCTAGCTTGCCTGCAAACCATAGTGAGTGCCTGATTAGCAAGCGATATAGATCCCAACCGGCTATGGTCTGAAATTTGAATAATGAAACCCCCGATACAGCTCAATTAAAAAGTTTTGCCTAGGAACGGTAGATATTACGCTTTAATGTTTTTTGGGGTCATACGTATTCAAAAGTCGCTTGAGTGACAGCAGAAATTCATCTTTTCGAATTTTTTTTTTTAATAGAGTAATTTTATTTTTGAAAATGTTACTACGACTTTTCACCATCCTTAACTAAAATAATATGCAAACAACCTGTATAGTATCATACATAAAGGAGTTTAACTTGTGTTTCCCTACTATCCTTTTTCTATTTATTAGGTAAACTTTCCACTATGTACGATTGCTCAAACCCCTCGCCTGCCCGAGCATTGCATAGAATATGTAAGGATGATGCAGTGGCCAGCAGAAACTCCCTTTGGGAAAGACATTGACGGGGATAATCCTGAGCACATTCAGTGGATATTTGAAAAGGCACTCGAACGAGGCTCTCAGTATGGTATGTGTAAAATAAATTCTAGAGAGGTCTTCAATATAGAGAATTGTTTTAAGTAAACGCTATTAGTGATACCTTAAAATAGCGAGGTCAAAATGAGGCATCACAAACTGATTGAAGAACCTTTTTTTTTTTGAATTTTTATTGTCCCGATTTTTTTTTTATTTTTCTTTTGAAATTTTTTTTTTTTTTTAAATGTTTTTTTTTTTCTTATTTTTTTTTTTTTTTTTTTCGATTTTTTTTTTTTTTTTTTTTTTTTTTTTTTTTTTAAACGTTTTTTTTTTTTTTTTTTTTTTATTTTTTTTTCTTTAATTTTTTTTTTGTTTTTTTTTTTATTTTTTATTTTGATTTTTTTTTTTTGTATTTCTTTTTTCGAATTTTTTTTTTCCACTAGAAAAGCAATCACGGTTTTCAGAAGATTTGTGTACTAATGATTAGGGGGATTAGGATTAATGTGCTGTTATCCATAATATCCAGGCAATATTCCAAACGTTTTTTTTCATAATTCGAGACTTACGATATAAGGAAAATTGTTCACGTTACCATTGTGACGAGTACCTGACAGTCTGTGTATATAATTAATGTGTATTGGATGATTTAACGATTTTTAAATATTAATATTTTTTTTAGTGTAACAACTCCAAAACTTGGTATTTACAAAATAGTTTTTTTTCCCCAAATTAAACACAAGAGTCATAAGTTCATTCTTTCAGAACCAAATCTTATTTCTTTCGAAATTTGTTTTTTTTTTTTTTTTATCCTTAGTGTAAAAAGAATAATATGGCTTTTTTGTATACTATGGGTTATGTTATCAATGTGTTATCATTTATTTTGCCCAGGCACTAGACGTTCAATAAATGATTTGGGATTTATATTATATAAACTGTTGTTATTGGTGGTGTCTGAGCATAATAATGACTTTTCATTCTAACCAAGCGAAACTGTTGATTATCATCATAGAAATCTGGGAAAAAGAACATTCACGATATTTGTCCTCTTCAGAAGGATGTTTAACACCACTGAGAGATTTTGAATTTTCGTCCCAACACAGAATATATATTTAGATTAGATAAAAAAAAACTAACTGGACTAAAAGAGAAAAAAGCTACCGCACTGACAAAAGCGATGTTAAAGTCTTCGGATCTCTTTCCCCGTCGTCTAAAACAACTTCAAACTGCACTGAATCAAACAGCTCCCGCTCACATAAAGTCAACTTGAATGCTTCCAAGAGATCATTTGATGTAGTAGTCCTTAATCTTGTCTTAATGAGCTTCAGTCCGCCTCTGCATAAGTAACTCAGGTCTTCTCTGTTTCTGGTCTTAGTAAATAAAACAATATTTTGTTCAACGACAGTCTTTTTTGCGTTCCTAGTAGCCATAAATGTATTATTGTTAATAGATGTCAGGCTGCATGGGATTTTGCAAGCTCCTGCGCTTTTTTTTCTTTGCCTCCAGTTAACACGTAAAATTTGATATTTGATTTCATTCGAAACGATTATTTTCTGAATTTTGTTTCTTGAATTGTTTTGAAATTTAGCTTCTTGAATTTTGAGAAAACCAAAGCGTGAATTTCAGACCAATTATTTTCTTATAACTCAAGGAAAGATAAGAAAGACAAGAAAAATATATTATATTAAAGGACAATTCAAATAATAAATAAAATTTTAAAGGACGTTTGGACGTTCTGTCTTTTAAAATTTTAAAAGACAGTGGAAGAGCATGAATGCTCTTCCACTGTAAGAGTCAATATCAACGCTACATGTTGATCTCGTCGCACTTTCTAGATTATAAATAAATAAACAATTATCATGATTATCCTTTTTAGCGAGCCGTATAGGGCTGAATGGAAAGCAGCTCGTCCGCGGTTGGAGTGGCAATATGTCATGAAGAAAAATTTAAAGGAAATGGGAACTTCCTGGGAAGGTGTAACGAGGTAGGCTTTGAATAGATTGGCATAGAAAAGGAGCGTGCTCAGCTGTGTTGGCCTCAGGTGGCTGGGTGCTGTGGTGAGTTTGTTAATAGTAGTTGTAAATGCTATAAGGTTATTTCCTCTTATTTGTTTGTGGATTATCAGAGATAGAGAATTGTCCCCTTTTCATATCTCGTAGACATCTTAGGTCTCTTTATTTCAGTCTTCAAAGTTTTCATTCTTCCTCAACTCGTCGGTGTCTTAGAGGGCCAGGGGTATTTTGCTACTAACAACTCACTGCAGAACCAAGCCACATGAGGCCTACATAGCAGTGCACACTCCTCCTTCTATGTCACCTATGCCCTCTTTAAATCCTCCCAAGAGATTCCAATTTCATTTAAATTCTTTATTACGATCTCATCACCACATTCAGGGACGTTCCATTTTTTGTTTGGCCCTAGATAAATGACAGAAAAGGACAATCTTGAGACAAACTTATTGTTTGAAATATGATCAGTCAAACGAATACCCCAATCAGTCTGTAGACAATTCATCTGGAATACATCTAACAAATCCTCCGTCTTCCGAAGTGCCCACGTTTCAGAACCATACCTGACCACTGTCATCACTATAGATTCTAATATTCTAATCTCGGTTCACATATATTCTCAACTGTGAAAAAACATACTGAGCCATGGCTATTCTACTTTGCATTAAAATACGATTCTTTTGAACTATTTTTATCAAAGTTCCATTTTTTAGAGTCTCGGTTACTATTGAGCCGGGTCGCTCCTTACTACAGTTCGTTACCACGAACTGTTTGATTTCTATTTGAGTAATCTGTCTAAAGCAAAAAGCAGTCAAATAAATCAGATATAATTCTCAACATTTAACATGCGTGGATCATTAATTTATTTATACTGCTGTAATTTGATATTATCCATTTGACTAGCGAGGGGCTACATACTTTCTATAAAAAGGAGTAGAGCTCCCTCAGTATTTATTTTTGGTGTTTCAAAGAACCAAGATATCTTTGTATTGACTAAGCTATTTTCGAAACTTTTAAAAGGCTTTAAAAATAACTGATGAAATTAGGGAGAGGTATAATGTTATTGGTTTGTTTCCATGTCTAAATGAACTCTTGACTGCTAGCATTAGATGATATAGGATATTGAAACGTTTGAAACCAACTGAATCTTGGTGTTTGGAAGTGGAGCAAAACTACCCGGTATTACTTTAATGTGTTGGTCTTAGCTTGCATGTCAAAGTCGTTGCACTATTCATAGCAAAAAATTATTTTGTTCTCTGTTTGTTGGTCATATAAAGTTGAAGTGTTTAGTAAAAAGCATACAAGTCCAGTCTTTGTTGTCAAGAACAAGAAGTCATACTAACCAGACAATAAGCAAAACACAACTTATTTCTTCGCTGTCATAAATGACACTTTTTTCTGTTTAACGTTTTGTTCTGTAAATTGTGTTTCCTAATTTAATTATAAAAAGTGAGGGTGTTCTGTCATCCGAAATTATCTTCCTACCTGGGAGGAGATTCGCTTCCAACCACACATTGTACTCCTGGCCAAAGGAAGAGAATCAGGGGGTCAGTACCTGCTCTACACAGACCATTAGTCGCCAAATATTTTTTTTTTTTTATACTATGTCAAGGTCTCAATGAATTGCATGAATGAGAAACATTATCTATTAGGATAACGTGTTGCTTTTTTAACACTTTTGGATTACTTATAGCATCTTAATTTTCACGATATATACTGTAGTAATATTCGAATTAAGCAATTTGTGCCCCTTTTAGGTATGAAATCCTAAACAAAATATTTAATACTTATTGAACTTTCAAATTTCCTCTTTACTGTTCATGAAAAACAATAACCGAATAGGGCGTCTGTTAAATGGTCCCATCGAGGGTATCGTGAAAAAACCCATTGTTGAAGTATATACTCGTTTTTTGTAAATCCGTTTTTTTGGTTGGGGTATTCGAAGAGTCAGTGGACCATATGTCTGGATAGAAAATCCTTACTTGATCCTGACTAGATAAACCTTTAAGATTCCTAAAATTGGTTGATATGTTTTATCTAAATTATCAGCATAAGTGAATAATAATTGTTAATTCATTATGTTAGTGTATTAGTTTTGGTTAATAATTGTTAACATACGAAGTGTAAATGCAAATATCAAATCGGAAATAACGATTTTTAATCGAAAAAGAGATGCTGTAAAAGAATCAAATTCTTTAACATAATCGTTACTTATAAAAGGCATTTGATATAGCAATTTCCTTTCAAATGAACCCTTAAACATCTAACTATGGTTTTTTAATGCCCTACTAGTAGTGAAGAAAAAAAGGAAAAAAAGACATAACTTCCGCCGTTTGTAAATTGTTAAACAGTTTGATATCGGTATGTAAAAGCTTTAAGAATAAGCTAGCCAATTCCGTTATATCTATTGTCGTTGATAACACACTCACCCAGCAGGCGCTGGACGGGCAGGTGGATTACAACAAACTGGACCGGCCAGCGTTTGCGCGGCACAACCCAACCAGTAGAGGAGACAATCTGGCTGAGGATCCTGACAATCAGGATCTCGATTACCTGGATATACCGGCGTTCCTGCGGCGCCAGGCTGACTAACACACGCTATCAGGGAAGAAGCGTCTCCAGCTTGCCGCGCACCCTCGAGCCACACTGTTGTACAAAAACAGCGCGGTGCGGGAGTGCGCGGGCATTCAGGTGGCGTACAGCTTTTTTGCGCGACTATCTACCCAACTGTTCCAGCACCTGATGGCGGGCAACAGCGCTGACGTTCAGCGCAAAGCGGCACTGAGAAATAGTGGGCAGAATGATACAAATTGAAACAAAAAGTGAGGCCTGGTCCATAGAGACGGGGCAAGGGGATTGATAGTATGCGCGGCCTATGTCCATGACAGACTCCCTACAACAACGCACCCTGAATAACACCATTCGCGCCACCGGCGTTGGGTTGCATACAGGCGAAAAAGTCTATGTGACGTTAAAGCCCGCGCCGGTTGATAACGGCATTACCTTTATCCGCACCGATACCGCTGATCAGGTGGTTTTACCGGCCAATGCGCTGCAGGTTGGCGCCACCACCATGGCCACGTCCCTGACCGATGGCGAACACGAAATATCCACCGTTGAGCATCTGATGTCTGCTTTTGCAGGCCTGGGTGTCGACAACCAGTCTCTCTCATCAGAGTCAATGTATGAGAACACTTCCTTTGAATAGAACTTACTATATCATCTAAAGGGTTGTTCCTGATTCAAGTTCCCTTATAAATTTTAACAAGCAAATATATCCCGGTGAACCAAAATTTTTACTCGGTGCATAATCAAGCTGCATGTAAACCCTTTTTTTTACATTCAATTGGATCTTAATCAAAACACACCCAAAGAGTTGCGTGTCGTCAGGGATATTTTTGACAATGAAATTCCCTTATTCTACCCGTGAATAATAAAAAAGGTGATTTAATGCCATCATGATACTGATAAAACTACATGAAAACATATTTATTTTTCGTCCTAGATAATTCAAAACCGTAGGTTAGGAAGGCTATATTCAAACACGTCATTGACACTGAATTCATTAATCTCCTATCTGAGCTTTGTTTAGATTTAACTGAAGGCAATTTTAAACTGCCAGAAGTAGCTACGCAACGGACAAAGAAACATCGTTCACTTGTACGTACCCTAGCTTGCCAACAGAAGGGAAAAGATTTTTAGAGAAAACGGCTGGCTCAAGCGGGTAGTACTTTCTTTTCATTGCTGCAGCCAATAATTGCGGGACTTAAACGTAAAACGTATTCTCTAAATGGCAAACCCTACAAACTGAAGCCAATTGAACTCGCTCCTTCGCGAAAAGAGCACTTTGAAGATAATCTTGATAAACGTATTAACAATGAGACAATCGCCGATGATGATAAATTTATTCTTGTGCAAAATGGCTTTTGACATGTGGACAGGTATAAACCCTACCGTGAAAGACCACTGAAATTAAATGTCATTGATCAACCTTCTTTCCTTTGATTTCCTTGTAATTACTTTATAATAATAGGGCAATTATCCTAAATAATAATTATCCATGGCTTCATTATCTCTTATTAATCTTAATAATAAGAGTAATTATCCATTAATTATAATGTAATTATCCCCCCTCCCTCTGGTACCCATAGGCTGAGGTCATCTTTGGGAAATTTTTTCCGGATCTCTTGGCAAAACTGTGCATTGAGTTTTTCAATCAATTGGAATTGTCTAGGGAGGAGTTCGCTCATCCGCCCCGCGTTCCATTCTTCCAAGGCCTCTTTGAGAACAGTGTGGTTGGTGTAGCCGCAACATGTGCGAGTGATGTCCCAAGCCTGCTGAAAGGAAAGATCGTTATCTTTTGTCAAAATCCGCAGGAGTTCAGGAATCACAAGAGCAGGATGGGTATCATTGATCTGAATGCGCACCTTGTCGGGAAATTCCTCAAACGTCTCGTGTTTTTCGCGGTAATGATGAATGATGTCTTGGAGTGATGCTGAGACAAGTAGAAATTCCTGCTTGAGTCGGATCCGTTTCCCTGCTTCATGGTTGTCGTTTGGGTAAAGGACATCAGTGAGAGAAGTGTTTTCGCTGGCTTGCCCAATTTCGCCCGCGTTATACCGCTGCAACTGGAAATTACGTGGGGATTCTTTGGTCGACCAAAGGCGAAGTGTGAGCACGGAAAAGTTGGGGTCGTGGCTGTAACCAATGATTGGTAAATCATAGGGAAGCGCGCGCACTTCATCGAAGTCAAGGAGATCGTAAACGGTTTCTCCATGAGAGTTTTTTCGTTCGATCGGTTTGCCCCCAAAGCGGACATTGACAGCCCTAAAAATTAAATGAAAAAGACCAACATAAGAAAGGTAAAACAAAGCAAATAAATCAAACTTTTTAGCATGAAAGTATAGCCTAAGAAAAAAAAAATCAGAGCAATTTAAGCACCAAGGATTCGGGGAAAAATCTCTTTTTTTACGCTCAAATTGATTTTGACGTCCCAAAAAAGCAATTAAGGCCAAAATTCTTAACACGGTAATGCAGGGAGAGAAAAAATAATAAAGCGATTAGAGGACGCATTTTAATACGGAATTGTGGAGGTAAAGTATAAATAAAAACAAAAGAATTAAAGCAAACCTTTAAACTGAAGTAAGAGGACCAAGAATGAAACCCCCTAAGAATTAAATAAATAAGACCAATATAAAAAAAAAAAAACAAAGCGAATAAATTAAACTTTTTAGCATGAAAGTATAGCCAAGAAAAAAAAAGTCAGAACAATTGAAGCTCCAAGGTTTTGGGGTGAAATCTCTTTTTTTTTACGCTTCAATTGATTTTGACATCCCAAAAAAAGCAACGAAGGCCAAACTTCTTAACACGGTAATGCAGGGAGAAAAAATTATAAAGCAATTACAGCTCGTTTTTGAATACGGAAATGTGGGGTAAAGTAAAAATAAAAAAATAAAAAAAAAACCTTTTACACTGAAATTTAGGAACCAAAAACTAAACCCTCTCCAAAAAAACAAAATAAGAAAAAGAAAACAAATTGAATATATTACTCTTTTTAAAGCGTAAATTCGCTTACTTGTAATCCACATGTAAATCCACTTTAAAGCGAAAATGTACCCTAAGAAAAAAAGACAGCGCAATTTAAGCACTGAGGGGGTGGGGCAAAGCGCCGGTATTGACCCAGAAAATCAGGGTCGAGCGCGTAATCTTGGCTGAGCGCGTCGGTTTCTACGGCCGTGAGGTGGCGGTTAACAAACTCCTCCGCACTGACTTCCGTATGACCGGCGCAGTAGGAATTGCGGCGACGATTAAACTCGGTGCTGTGTAACGCCACGGTCATCTTTTCGAACAGGACCTCGGCACTTGCCAGGCCGCGGGTTGCGTCCATCAGGTTTGGCACTTCAAATTCCAAATCGAGGTGCACCTCCGCTGCATCGGCAGTTTGGACGACAACGCTGATTTCAACGCCGTCGGGTGGCCGGGTGCGATAGCGTGCACTTAAGCTGGTGTCCAGCTTGGCAAAACCCATGTTATTCAGATCCAGGGTTTCAAAACGCGTAATGTCGCCGCAAGCCAGTGTTTCCAGTTGCAGGCCGCTCACCGCAGAACGTTCGGCGCCCGCGGCGAAAAGGCTGCCTTGGTCAGCCGCCACGCCATTGATGGTGAGACCCATCGAATCGGGGACTTTGGCTTCGCCGCGAAGTCCAAGGGCCCAAAGAAAGCCCGGCGTTTGAACAAACATCTCCTCAACGGTGATGAGTGGAATATCGGTGCCGGGATCAGGGATAAAGGAAATGGTGTTGGCGCCCACCTTGCCGTCGAAGCCGGTGTAGCTGTCGCCCACCGTGAGCGTACCAATGGGGGCCAACATGCCGGAAAACTGTTCAATGGACTTTTCCAGCTTGTAATCGGCGTAAAACTTGGCGCCGACGCCAAGGACAACCGCCGCGATCAGGAGGTTTCTGCCCCAGACAAATACATGTCCCAGCAACCCCATGCATACCGTAGTTTATACTGAGTTAAAGCTATTTCATAATTAGTTTTTCGATCTAACATGGATGAAATTACTTGTATAAGACTCTTCGACTTCTTTTTTCTGTTTATATTCCAGAAAATAACTTAATTTTAAATTGGGCTCCTTCTTGCTTTTTGACCATTTTAATCCTAACAGTGTTCCTTCGAACTAGTTGCTTGCGCCTCCCTGTAAAAATGACCATTGGGTCAGCTGCTTCTAGAAAGCCAGGAAATTTATGAAAATTGAAATTTACATTAATGCATTGTCATGGGTGGATTTGTGTTTTTCGCATGGCATCTCTATAATGTTTCTCCTAAATATTATTATTAATTAAAGTTAAAGTAGCGTTCTTTTGCGATAAGTCTGCCACAAATAGCGTCTGTTGCAAGTCGCGTTGAGATTTATCACATCCTTCTATAATTATATTCTTCGTGTCCTCTTCATTTACTTTGCTATGAAAGGAGAAATGAAGTGTAGAGCTCGGTATGCTAGTTACTGGTGTATCCTTTTCTCTGCACATCGGTGAAAAGGATTCGTCGGATCGATGCATTTAATGTTGGCTATAATTCTTTATTAATTATGGCGTAGGAGATTTAAGCGTTATTCCAGATACCTATTTCATGGCTATTTCAAACAAATCTGGCCTGTACCACAGAATTTTTGATGTTTTATACATGTATAAGCTAAAAGCTCACTTTTTAGAAGTTCTACATAAATAAATAGTATTCACGGAGCTGCAGGATTAAGATACTGTATTTAACCCCTTCCTTCCACTACTTTCAAGTTTGCTAAACAACGGAATATTTTAAAATTTGCACACATTTCTTTCAACATTATGTTGTCTATATGTGCCAAATACATTTTTATGTGTAGGCGCAGGTCTTCTAAAATTTCCAGTGAGGTTGCCATTTGATGGAAAGTCTCTGGAATATGTAACATTCTGATTCTGCCCATGTATTTTTCCAATCTGCTACTTCGATTCAAATCTCTATCATTCAATAAGAATTTATCTTTGGCTCTTAAAAATAATTTCTGCTTTTCTTTGTCTTCACAAGTAATTTTACTCTCCGAAAATTGCTTCGAACCTTTGATTAGAAGTTTCTCTCAGCTATGAACAAATAAACCAAATGGAGACATTTGGTTTATGCTTTCACAGCTGAGAGAAACACTTCTTAGTTCGAAAAATGTAGCATTTTCAGGTTTTTGAAGAAATAGAATATTTTTGACTTGTATATAAGTTCAAGTTCTCTAATTTCGCTGTCAATTCTGTATAGTTTATCATAGTTTATCATAGCTATTGTCTTATTCTCTCTCATTAGAGCCATTTCAAATAGTAGCATATGTAAAAGATCTTCTGAAGTTCGTGCGTTTACATCCTCTAAAATAATCGATCTAATTTTGTCGTATGCTAGCTTTAGCTTTTCTTCCTTACAGTCAGAAGAAATAAGGGGTCCGACTCTCCGAAAATATCTTCGAACCGTCGATTAGAAGTTTCTCCATTTGGTTTATCTCTTCACAACTGAGAAAAACATTTCTTAGTTCATATACATTGGGTTTTATGTTCATAACATTTTCAGGTTTTTGAAGAAATAAAATATTTTTTGACTTGTATATAAGTTCAAGTTCTCTAATTTCGCTGTCAATCTGCTCCGCTCCTGAATCAAAAATAAATATAATCTAAGCGAGAGAACTTTAGATTTACCCTTCTTCTTTCGCTATAAGTACATAACTCCCTTAAAAACCATCTTTCGCTTGCACAAGGCGAGAGTTTGCCCTACCAGTTTTGGGGAAACTTTTGCGGCTTTGTTTGTTTTGAATTACTGGTTGAGAGAATTTCCTTTGTCTGCAGCCGCTAATCGCTTTGAATTGAGGTGTCAATCAAACGCAACTTTTGCTATTGTATTACAAAATCTGCTCTTGTTAACGGGAGTACTTTTTTTGGGACATCCAGTGTAATTTCTTAGTTTTGCTTTCTAAACGGCATGTTGTAAAAACCGGACCCTAAGACCCTAGGACCCCTGAGACCCCTAGGACCTTTAAGTACTAAAAATGAAAAGGACCCTTAATACCAGAGGGACATCACCACAGACAAACAATAGATCAATGTCATCAAGCTGTCAAACAAGAGGCTGCGTGTTGTATGAGCTTCCCATCTTTCATCCTACGAACTTTTGTCCGTTCAAACCAACGTCAGGATGCCTTTATTCGTGCAGAAAGTCTTTAAAATAACACAATGAGATACTCAAAATAGTACTTCTTCATGGTATAAACTCTCTGCATCATTCCTGGCTTTGGTTTGAAAGAGTGGAAGTTCATGGGATGGAAGAGGGGAAGTCAATAATGCACAACTTCCTAGAGTTTTTTAGACATATGACGTCATATATATTTATGACGTCATTGTTCAAAAAGGTGTGTAAAAAATTAGAAATTAATATAATATTTTGCGAGAAAATATCATGTTGTACAAGATTTTGAACCATTAACTTTGTGTGAGACATAGTTGATGTTTCCGCAAAATAATTTTTCAGATTCTTACTAGACTATAAACCTGTGCGGTCACCAGCAGCTAATTAACGCATACTCGCACCACACTACGTAATACGTTCATATATGTCCGTATATATGTGCGCCATGATTACTTGGGAGCAATAGCATACTAAAAACATAGAGTAGCTATTTAAGCTTGATTACATTTTACCCCTAGTCTTTGCTTAAATTCTGAAATCATAATTCAAAATGGCACCGTCCAAAGACAGATCATTTTTAGCCTAAAGTTTGAGGAATATAAATATACATTGATTAGCATCTGATATGACCCAAAATGCCCCCACAGACCCTTCGAGTTGAGCCACAGAGAAAGAGAGAGACTGCGTGTAAAAAAATCTTATGACTAAAAACTTAGTTCTTGTTTTTTTTATCCATTGATTACCTTCTTTTTTATTCTTCTATTTATTTTCCATAAGTTACCCTTTAATTGTTTACAAGTTATTTTATGCATGTGTGAGAATTCTACATAGACCTTTGAAAGCAGCACATTCTGGGGTAGGTTCAAGCACGAAGGATAGACGTACTTTCTGGTAATTAAACATTCTTTATTGGAACTAAACCCTTTTTTTTTAGTTTCTATTACTAAAAGAGAATATGATAACAATTCCCGAACTTGTATTACTTTAATTCATTGGTGTTAAAATTTTATTTCACTTAGTTTTTTCTTTTACATCTCAATTCACTCTCAAACGATACTTCCATCAGCCGGATTCTGAACGGGTACCCGGAGAAACCTGAGGAAGGTAAGCAGGAAGGGTATGCGGGCGCCACTGGCAAGGGCGGCGCCTACACCGGGCGACGTCTGGAAAAGCGCTGGGAAGATCATGTTCGTGGCCTCGGGATCACGGCGCCGCCGCAGACGCGAATCCGGGAACTGCCAATTGAAACCCAACAGAGCGTCGAAATCGCCCGGGCACTGGTGAAGGATGCCAAGGTGCTGATCCTCGACGAGCCGACCGCCGTGCTTTCGCCCTCAGGCGCGGAAAACCTGTTTGAGCGCGTCCGTACGCTGAAGGCGCGCGGCGTTACCGTCATTCTGATCCTGCACAAGATCCGCGAGGTGATGGCGGTCGCCGACACTGTCACCGTGCTGCGCGGCGGCAAGCTGGTCGAGGCGCCAATTGCCACCATCGAGGTGGATCCGGCCGAACTCGCGCGCATGATCATAGGTCCGGAAAGCGAGGCCCTGATCGGCGACGAGGACCGCGCGGCATTGACGGGTGAAAGCACGATTGTGCACGGCGAATCGGAGTTGGTCCGCCATGATTCGGCGCCAGTGCTGGAAGCATCGGCCATCGCGACCACAGACGAAGGTGACGGACCGCCGCTCGATGACGTGTCGCTTGCCATTCTCCAGGGTGAGATCGTCGGCATCGCCGGTGTGGAAGGAAACGGTCAACGGGTGCTCGTCAGCGCCCTGGCGGCGTTGACCGACCTTCAACACGGCACCGTGAAACTCAACGGTCTGGATGTCACCGGCATTGACCTCGCCGCCAGGCGCGCTGCCGGCTTGCGGGTCATCCCGTTCGAACGCAACGTGGAAGGGCTCAGCCTGACAAGCACCTTGTGGGAAAACTGGGCCGCGCGCGACCTGTTACTTTTTAATGAATAGGGAATAAGATAAATCAGCTTCTAGCCAATTTATCTGCCCTTCCATGAAAAAAAAGGTTTTCATTAATGTCCTTATGCCGCGTTTGCATTCGATGTTTCACGTAACCAGCGGGAAGTTTTGTCAACTGATGAATATACTTGAAATAAGTGTCTTCAATTCACTGAATCTTATGTCTTTGGTCCGTAAAACACCAATAGGGAACGCAGCTATAGTTGTAAGGCTCGGGAGTCAATATACCATGTTCGAACGCCGCATGACCAAAGGAACCTTTTAAGACGTTTTAAAAATTTTAATCGCTTACAATGGAAGAAGCGCTATTATACTTGCTATGAAATTTATCCAGCTACAAGACAAGCACCCCTCCCCCTTAGAAGACTGATTTCTAAAACTTTAGAGAAGTCTTATTTCATCAGGTGAAAGAAGTCTTCAAGAAAAGATCTTTAACAGAGATTAAACCTCCGTTTTCTGACTTTGCTGTCTCAGAGACGTATTATAAGATGAATTTAACACCAAATTATAATTCAACCCTCCCCTCCTTTCTCCTCTCCTATCCTCTGTAAAATGATATTTTAAAAAAATGACGAACTAGTACTAGAAACATGGAAACTTGGAGTGTGCAGTTTAGCCCCATTTCTCCATTCCTACTTTGAAACCTCATGAGAGGTTTCAAACCGCTTGGAAGCTAAAATTCTTAGTTGTATCCTTGGTTGAACCCCTTGAATTTTACATATTTGCTCTGAGATTGTTGATTTCTTAAGGCCAATACACTGTCTGTATTAACGTCGTTAAACAGACGTTAAAATTTAACGTAAACGTCGTCGGTGATATTTTATGGCCGAGTTCAATGATATGAGCGGAAGTGCCTTGGTTGTATGGTTACAAAACAGCTCGGTTGTAACAGCCAAACGGAGCGCGCCTCTTTTCTCATTTCCACTCCCACTTGCACTCCTAGGAGCGGTGGTGTCTCTCAATGGTTAAGCGTCCTTGTCCCTGAGGGGATTTGATTCATAGCATGCGCTGCATCGCAATCTTGGAAGTCAGCCGAAAACGCTTTGGGATTGTTTTTTAATAAAACACTTTCGAGAGATGCGATCTACGGTACTAATACGTTCTTTTGAATGGGAAAAATACAGGTAGCTGCTCTATTGAAATAAGAGTTTTGCTAGGCTACTGCTAGGAGCAATAATATATCGGTTAAAGAGTCGTCTATCGTAATGATCTATGGCAGGGCCGTGAGTTTTTTAATTATAGGTATCTTCATTAAATTGAATGTAAAATACTTTGCCACGAATTAAAAAAAAGAACATTTATAGGTTAGATAATAGTTTTTAGGTGTGAGCAATTACCAAAGTTTAGTAAGTATGGGTAATATTGTGGTATATCATGAGTTGCTATATTATACAGGATGTTATACAATAATGCAACATTTGCGCCATTTTGTAGCTATTTTCTTTTCTTAACTTAGTGTTTTATTTAAATAAACTATTTGGCATTTGCGAAATCGGCATTGAATGTGTATCCATCACAAGCGTGCTTATGTCAACCTGCAAGCTTCACTACTGCATAAGGAAGGGGTGGGACAATTTGACTTTCTGCATTAAGAAAAGGTAAGCTATATCTTGAGCACCCGGGACACAATTGAAAGCCGCTTCACTTCTTTGAAAACAACCTCTAAACAATAATGGGCGTTGAATTGGAAATATCTGTAAAACAACATAATACTTTAGCGTAAAGAGCGGCGGGGGGAGGATAGTTTGGGACGGCTCCTCCCCTCATACAAGGAGGGATTTCTGTTCATTCTAGTTTTTAATGTCACTCAGTACTGTTATTTGAAAAAAAATAACCTAATGACCTAGTAAAAGCCAACAATTCATTATTTAGAGCGGCACATCCCAGCTTCTTTTATACCCCAGTTCCCTAAGTTTGGAAACAAGTTACTTCCTCTTCCTCGGGATTTGTTTATTCACTTACAGACTTTCGAAATTTAATTATGACTTTTCAATAAAAATTTAATATTTATTTACCCAAAACAGAAAAAAAACTCTTACATTTTCTTAAAGGTTGTTTAAATGTTTTTTCGGTTGTTCTTATATTTTATAAATTAAAATTGCCTTCTCTCTGCTAAGAATTAAAATCATTTGCAGTCTGTTCTTCAGTGTGATATAGCCTGCATTATCATATGAAGAGGGTATAGCCTACAAATTTTATAAGCTAATTCGTAGCTGGAAGAGGCTTATCTTCCACAATTTTACTAAAAAAAAAAAAAAAGTCGATCCAGGGCTAATTGGGTGTAGTCGCCACTTTTTTTTTATTTCTGGCTCAATTCCAAAGTCAAACGACGACCAGCACACACCAATAACACGGTCGTGCACGAACCGAAACAGCTCTCAGCGGAAAGTCTCCGTCCCACAACCACAGCTGACAATGGCGAAGTCCACCAAAATTGGAAGGTAAACAAACTCACGACACAACCGCAGACCGAATCTTTACCATGACTATATATGGAGCTTCTTTTCATGTGTCTTAGGGATATAATTTTTTTGACAACACTGTCGTACATTTGAAATTAAAACGAAATGATAATATTAAACAATGGGTAAAATCTCTGACAAGACAATAAACAAAAGAACTTTTTTTGCACCCATGATGGTACAAGTCAAAATATTTCGGATTCACGTTAGGAAGATTTAATGAATGGGGGAAGTAACGATAAAACTAGAAATTCAGTTTAAAGTGGTGAGAAAAATTTGGAAAAAAAAACCCACTAACACTACGTAAAAAAAAAAAAAATGGAAAACAAAAGATCGGCTCACATCTAAACAAAGTCATGCATGGTTGATGGGAATTTTTCTTCCGTTTTTCATTTTGTTTTTGTATAGCTCTTATTTGTTTTTTTCTCACCACCTTTTTATATTTTTAATTAAGTTAAGCTTTTATTCTTTTTTTTCGTTAATAAAGGCTTGGGAATTAGAAACGGAAATATTTGGACTGTCCCATTAAAAAATTCAAGCCGTTTTTCAATACGTTATAGTTTTTTATTTGTAAATTAGCCACTGTTCTTCATGATCGTTATGGATTTATTAAGTTGTTCTTTTACATTGTATAGTTTCCAAAAAAAATTCCTGGTACTGTGGTCACTAAGTCATTTCTGTTTTTCTCCTCGTCTTATGTACATTTACTGTGTCATATGTGTAGATAAGCATTTTTATACTCGACACATAAACCTTGTGCAAGTTAGAGACGCTTGACATCCTCTATTGGTCGAACCCCAGATGAAGGCTAACGCTACCATAAGACTCTAAAGACGAGAGCACAGGAATATTGATTGTCTAGTAGGTTAGCTCGGTATCACACAACGCTACCAGAAAAAAAATTTGGTAAGGAGAGGCAAGACCAAGAAAAATTTTCAGGATTCTTGCAAAAAAAGAGGTTTGCTTAAGTGTTCGAAGTACTTTGTTTGACCGATTAGAGCCATATTTTTCTGATTGTAAAGTATTTCCCTGAGGCGCACATTTTGTTCAAGATAGTAGGGCTACTAGGGAACGAAACACTTTTATTTTTCTCTTTTATTTTAACCCCCAAGTGACTCATTTTCTGTCTCATTAGAAATCGGTAATTATCATCTTTAAAAACAAAAAAAAAGTATAAAATTTTTTTTTATTCCCTTTAATCGTGAGGGAAAATAACCAATCCGCCTCCTTGCTGGCAGTGCTGGTGTATCAAGCACTCTCCTTTTGCCTTTTTTCTTTTTCTTTTTTTTCTCAAAAAAAAACTTTCTTTTTTTTCTCTTTTTCTTTTTTTCTCTTTTTTTCTCTTTTTTCTCTTTTTCTTCTGTGACCCATTGATTTGCTCACAGAAAATCGATTATCCCAGGCTGTTAAAAACGTTGTACCTTTTTGTATATTTTCTTCTTCTTAAAAGGGTAGATACCCGTCTGCCCCTTTGTGGGTATCATTTGAACAAGATAGTTCAAAGAGTCCTAGCTTTTTCTGCTCCCAATTTTATTACAGCAGGTGATTCATTAATATGAAAAGAAGGTTTATTTTTTTTTTGAAGATTCCATCACAGTAATTGCTTACTCATGCATGCACATTGCGCTATATGACTAAATATTGCGTGCTTTTCATAAAAGTCGGTTCAATGATAAGATTTTTTTTTTCTTTCGTTTAACTTAAAGCACCAAGGACATGAAAACAAAAACAATGACGATTTTGTTGTTATTACTTGTAATTTACAAATAATTTACCCAATTTAGTTGTTTTCTTTCCAAATTTTCTTCCGACTCGAAATGGCCCACACTTCAAAATAAATGTCTATGTATCTGCCTTCATTAAACCCTTACCCACATTATAAGTTTGGTTCGGTTTTGACTATGATTTAAGGAGAAACAATCTTAGATTCACTGCAGAATATTTGTTTTGAAGTGATAAAGACCTACATAAACATGATGATGTGTTACAATGTGAATAAAGTGTATAGTTATAATGTTACTACTAATAACTCACCGCAGAACCAAACCGCCTGAGGCTAACACAGCTACGCATCCTCCTCCTCCAACCCTGTCTATCCAAAGCCTCCCACTGTACACCCTACCGAGGAAGCTCACCCTCTGCCTCAAAGCCACCCTCTATGTGAGTGACAAACTTCTATATTTGTATGTTTTTACGTATATGGGGGGGGGGGGTTTGCCCTCTCTTCAATACCTCGCTCTTTGCACTAAAGCTTAGAATAGATAGTTGAAATTACTTAAAATAATTTAGCGTAAAGAGCGAGGTGTTGTGGAGGAGATGAACCCCCTTGTTTACGTAATAATTTCTGTTCTTATTAGGTTTTAATGATGCTCCTTACTTCCAGCTGATTTTTTTTTCATTTTTTTTAAATAATGTTAGAAAATCCTGCAGCCCCTTAATGGAAATTCTCTTCCCTCATGATAAATTCCTTTATGGAAAGATTTTCCCACGTAAACCCCTCCCTTGTCCAACCAGCATAGGTTGATTTATATTTTGGGGAATCCTAGAAAACAAACAAGCATAGACAAATTAGTAACTCACAAACAAATGACTTGTTTTTAAGAGAAGAATCTTCCAAATTTCAAGAAGGGCCTAAATCCCCAAGCTTGTATTCAGAAACAAATAATGTAATCTTTCATAATATTATCTTTTAATTCACAAGACTTGCATCTTGATATGTAATATAATCAAACGCAAATCGTATCAAGAAGAAAATATTAACATTTTCGGAACACTTTTATAGAGCCAAGGTCAGAATGTGCGTCTGGCACTATCACTAGACTACCAGGTGGTATATTTTCTAGTCGCAATATTTTCTCACTTTGAAATTGACTAGTTGTACTTTCATCACGTGTTGTGCTGGAAGCACCTGATCCTAAAGAAGTTTTTTGGTCAGCTTGTCTAGCCTCTACTTGACGACAAAGCTCATTAAATGCGTTTGATAAGTGCAGTTGATGCAGTAATATTTGTAGGCTGATAGTAATAGGACTAAGTAATAGGATAGTAGGTTGATGTAATAGGACTAATAGGGATAGGACTTAAAGAGTGATAGGACTTCCTAGGATGCAAATAAGAGGCTGCAAAGAAGTCTCTGAAAAAAATACGCCAGTCATTTCCAGAATCCAAGAAAGAAAACTGGGTGACTTACTTTTTATTCGAAGACGCAACAACACCGTGGCTAAAGAATCGGCAATGATGCTTGTATTTGGCAGCTTTCTTGGCCTTGTGCTTGGCCACAGCTTTGGAAAATCTACATTTCGTATCTATACGAAAAGAATTGACTGTTCCACGCTAAACTTTTTCACCAAATGATCACTGAAGGAGTACTTTTTACCCTTTTGACTATTTTTGCAAAGTTACTCTTTCAAAAACTTTGATCAGACGTCTTTGGAAGGGGGAGTGGTAACTAAAAATGCCTGAGGGGGGCTGGTTCTGCTTCCAATTGCTTTTTACTCTTTTAAATGGCACTAGAACCTTAATTTCCAATCGAATAAACCCTTTCTGAAATCCACAGTCCCTTGGCCCAGGGGCTCTGGGGTTTATACCCTCCCTAGAGAAATATATTTTTTAACTTTAGATTATTTTGAGCAAATTTACTATCTTAAAACTTTTTATCTGTGTCGAAAGGGGAGGGGGTGGTAACAAAAAGGGGGTTCACCCTAAACTTAGGCAGCGTTACTCTGTTGCCAATGACCGTTATGTTTCTTGGCTACCGTCAGCTGCTGTCCCAACTTGAGATCCATAGAGGCATGACCTAGGTACTGAGGAAAAAACTTAAGTTTTAGTGTTGTGCATACACTTACAAATTGAATCACACATCTAAGTCACTTGAATCTACAGTGTGCATTGGACTTCTTGGGTTTCCACCAAGTAAGTGAGTTTCCACCCAGCATTCATGGCAAAGAGAAGTTTAATTTTTCCTATACTATCTTGTAACCAGATTGATCTGTTTCTCAAACTATAAGGATTATGGCAATTTCCTATTGATCAAGGAGTTACTCCCCCAAATTTTGCCTAATTCGTCTTTAATCTTATTCGTCTGATTGTTTTTAACTAAATTCCGCTATTTTTTAGGCTATTGGATTTTTGGCTCTCAGTTTTGTGATACATGGATAGCGTTTGATGTAATGGGATGTACCGCGCCACCCATCCCCAGACAGGCCAAGCACACACCTTCGAATTCCGCCCCGTGGCCGAGGACCAGGAACTTCAAGGTGAGCTCGGCGGGATCCGCTACTGGGAAGGCGCTTGCGACGTGTTCGACGAGACGGGCCAAGCGATCGGCCGCGCCTACGTGGAGTTAACCGGTTACGACGGAAAACTCCGATCACGCCTTCGCTAGCACGTGCCTTACTCGCTCACGCGGCGAATCACCGCAGCCCAATCTTCTTTCCGTTCCGTCGGAGGCAATCCGATGGCGTTGGTCAAACCACCAACCAAACGACGCTTCGTTCCCACTTGCAGTTCTCCTCCGCTACGGGGATCAAACCACTGAACGGAGAAATCACCTTCCACGTCCGTCAAATCGAGCTTAACTCCACCACCATTGGTGACGTAGACGACGTAGACAGAACCGGGCTGAGCAAAACAGTAGACTGAATTTTCATGCTTCGGGTTGCCCACCAAGGCATTCGCATTCTTCATCTCTGCAAACGGCAGATGCGCAAAAAACTGCAGTGCAATTCGGCAGTAGTCCCAGCTCTGATCCCGACTGCGCCAATCCTCGCAAATCAGATCATTCTGAGGCACGCGATACCCGAAGTAGTATTCCACCCCTGCGCCTCCCCCCATGAGCGTTCCCCAGAGCGTTTGCCGGCGAACCTCATGCTGAGAATAGACCTTTTCCCCGGCGGAATCGACCCCACGAAACCCCTCATAACCCCAGTCGGGCACCTGGCCGTGTTTGGCGGATCCCGACTCATCAAACGCCACGACCCAGGGATCACCCGCAGCGGTCGATTCGTCAACCCACCGATATAATTTGGTTTAACTTTATATTAAATTACATTTAAAGTATATTTAAATTTATATTTAACTTTAATTGTTTATATTTAAAGAACAGTTCCTTTGCTTCGAACCTTAACCAACTAAATTTATACTGGGCATTTCTGTTGACGAGCCTACTAAATTATTTTATGCTTGTTTAAATATTTTAATTAGAACTCCTTACTCACTCCAAAATTTCGGCAGAAGTTATTTACCGAGAAATTCATAGATAATACGAATCCTTACGAAGTGTACCACACGTTAGACTAAGTTGTTTAAACTGACTGGAAAAATTAAAGACATGCAAATAATCGTCCTGAGCATAGCCAACATAAAAATATTCTCTCAACTAATACAATTACAACTACTAACGGCCCATCATAACAAAAACTATCAGAGACCAACACATCAGAGAATTTTGTCAGTTTCCTGGCTATATTAATCTCGGGCCGCCATTCCTCGAGGGATAAGGGTTCGCAACAGGCAGGTTTTTACGACATAGGGCTAATACATTAAAAACAATTTACATAGATCTTGAAATTTCGTTAATAATACATTTCTTTTACGGGTAATAAAATTACCTCAAAAAGTTTTCAGTACCCCAATGGAAAGTGAAATAGAAATTGTTGATGTTGTTTAGGTATTTAACAGCTTCTTTACTTTGTTACCTAATCGCGGCTGATGCTAGAATTTACCCAATTCCAGAAAGTTGAATTAACTTTATCGCTTCCACCTTGAAACGCAGAGGTACTGCAGCACATTGCAAGTAAACTCCCTACTCCTAGGTCTCTTGATCCAACACGATCTTTCAAATAAACGGAAAAAGAATAAAAATTTATTATTTCCTTGAAATACTTATGATAACAACCTGAAAGAATATATATTATTACACCGAAAAAAGAATTTACATTAAGCGGAAAGCAAATATTCTATTAATCTGAGGACTGACAACAGCAACATCGGACAACTCCCTTATTAAACTAAGAATAATACGTTACTTTAGCTATTTTATTAGGGGAGAACAGAAGCAATATTGAACTAGGGGTTGTGTTTAATAGTCTGTAAACTTAAATTTTATTTCTTTTGAAGATAGGGAATCCTCAAAGCCCCTCAAATTTATTGGAGAGGGTCCCTGCTATTTTCTCCATCATTAAGCTGAAATAGTGTTATTTTAGCTGTTTCTTTTAGGAACAGGGGCCTCAATGGATTAACCATACCAAAGAAATATTTTTACCGCTAATAAACAATAATAAATACCAAAGAGTACAAATAATTTTACTCACGATAGGGCTGACAGTCTCGTCATGCTTGAAGGTATAGAGGGTCCAGGAACTACATCTTGCACGGTGTCCAAAGGGTTGGCAATTTCGCCATGTATGGAGGTTACAGTTCTCAAAGGGCTCACCGCCTGACTTCAAAGGGTAGAGGTATCCTCATTTACCCTCGACTTCTTTGCCAGAGGAGGGTCTTCGTCTTAATGTTCTTGTAATAGAAATTCAATTTTAGTTCTCCAAATAGCTCGAGTCTAGTTTTATCATGGTATCCCACTAAAATTTAACTCAAATACCTGCTCTAAATTCCCTTCAAAAATCTTAGTTTCCAAAATTTAAGTTTATAAGCATTCTTTGGATGGACGAACAAGGAAATTATGGCAAACAATGAACGAATTGCCTAACTTACAGCACTTGCCCTGAGAGATGTAGGGGAATGGTACATCCCCAAAGGCGTATTTACTGGACCTTTCAACAATGCTGAAGAAAATTGATGTCTCAAAATTTTGACGGGATGTTTGTTTTGTGAAATGATGGGCGTGTAGGGACGGGGACTGGTTGCCCTTATTCACTTTTGACTCTTAAAAAGAAATTATAACTTCTAGTTTCCAGTCAAATGAATCCCATTCGAAGTTTATACGACCACCCATTCCATGAAACTTTATACACCCTCAAAGCCTAACTTACAACCCTTGCCCCAGGGCTCTGGTAGGTTGTGTCTACTCAGAGACATTGTTTTATCGTCTTTGGACTATTTTGAACAAAATGCCCACCTCACAATTCCAATCAGGTGCGTTTGGGGAAATAAGGTGCTGGGCATAACTTACAACCCATGCCCCCAGATTCTGAGGGGTTTTTCAACCCCGAAGGCCTTTTTGTATGATCTTTAGAATATTTTGGCCAAAATTGCTATCTCGAAATTTCTATAGGGTGAATTTGGAGAAAAGAGAACGTGGGAGGGGGCTGGTTACCCGTCGATCACTTTTGACTCTTAAAAAAGGTACTAGAACTTCTGATTTCCAATTGAAAGAATCCCCTCCGAAGTTTATAGGACCATTCCTTCCAGAAAGACCTATAAGTTAACAATCGGTAATAATCGGCAACTATTATAATTATAGCCCTTGCCCTGAAGGCTCTGGGGAGGAGGTTCATCCTCAAAAACATAATTGCTGGATCTTTTAACTACGTTGAACAAGATGGCTATCTCAAAATTCGTCGCGACGATCTGCACGAAGAACATCTCGCTCTATGCCATCGCGGGCCTGATGTACTACCTGATCGGCTATGACCTGATGTATTCGGGCGTGGACGGCGGCTTCTTCGGCTCGTTCAGCCTGTTCTGGGATTCGCCCGATCCGTCGACCGAGTTCCCGGGCGGCGACTACGCGGCGTCATCCGACTGGTTCTTCCAGATGGTGTTCTGCGCCACCGCGGCGTCGATCGTGTCCGGCACGCTCGCCGAGCGCATCAAGCTGTGGCCGTTCCTGACCTTCGTGGCCATCCTGACCGGCATCTTCTATGCCATCACCGGCTCCTGGCAGTGGGGCGGCGGCTGGCTCTATGTCGGTTCGGGCACGGTGGACGATCCGGCAGGCTTCAACGACTTCGCCGGCTCGACGATCGTGCACTCGGTCGGTGGCTGGGCGGCGTTGGCAGGCGCCATCATCCTTGGGCCGCGTCTCGGCAAATACACCAAGGACGGCAAGATCAACCCGATCCCGGGTTCCAGCCTGCCGCTGGCGACGCTTGGCACGTTCATCCTGTGGCTGGGCTGGTTCGGCTTCAACGGCGGTTCGCAGCTGGCTCTTGGTACCTTGGAAAACGCTTCGGCTGTTTCTAAGATCTTCGTCAACACCAACCTGGCTGCTGCCGGTGGCGTCGTTGCCGCGATCGTTTTGAACCAGATCTTCTAGGCAAGGTTGATCTGACAATGGCTCTCAACGGTGCGCTGGCCGGCCTCGTGTCGATCACTGCAGAACCGCTGACACCCGCCATCTGGCAGGCCGTTATCATCGGTGCAATCGGCGGTGCAATCGTTGTCTTCACATCCCAGTGTACCGAATTTTTTAGTTTGGGACGGGGGTCATTGGCGTGACTGTAAGCTCAGCCAGAGTCGACCCAGCTCTAAATGGGTACCTGGAGAAATCTTGGAAAGGTAAACGGGAAGGGTGTGCGAAAGCACAGGATGGTTGGCCTCCAGCCCCCCATTGCAATTCCTGGCTGAAGGCCCAGAAATGGAGATCATCACCACCGGTAGGCACTGTAAAGTCTAATACCGCATTCTTTATTCTTTAGCTTTATATCAAAATTAAAATATTTTCAACCCCCGGGCCAACCTGAGGTTTATTCATAACTGAAATTTTCTTTTCGTTATTTTAAAATTTTAAAGTTATTGGGGCAGTATCATATTTTGTCAGTGTTGCTACAACCCAGAACCCAGAACCCAGAAAATAAATTAGCAAAATTAACTTGTCGTTTTCAATAGCACTTATCGTCCGAAAAAAATCAAAACATAACGATATGGTGATTGTCAAAGACACCTACACCTTCAAAGAAAAGCTATTCCTTCTTAAATTCTTTGGTATCAGGGGCGGATCCAGAGATTTGGAGGACCCCCCCCCCCTCTGGATCTAGACTATTGTTTTGCTTTTGCAGGCTACTTCAAAAATTTTAGCATGAATATTTGTCTTCTTCTTCTTCTTCTTCAGAAAAAGATATCTTGAAAAATTTCTTTATTTTTTCATTCAATAATTCTTATCTTCCCTTTACATCTAAATAACTTCTTATTTATTGATGAGCTTTAATTTCATGTTTTTTCACTTTAATGAGAAATGAAAGACGTCAAATTGTTGGGAATATTTTTCTTCTTTTTTTTAACGGTTTGGCGATGGGAAATTGCATTCCTTCTTTGAGGTCGTTGAAGTAGTTCCAGAATATCTGGTGTGTGAACTCCGATGGCAAAGCGAAAATGACTAACTCGGGCACTCGGAGCTCCAGCCAAAAACCCGTAGTGTAAGAGAAACTGGGTTTACCTTCACCCTCGCCGACATGGGTTACGACCCACCCGTATTCCTTTATGTTTTCGACAAACCGCTTCTCGTGCCTATCGAGATGTGAAGCATCGACATCGAGCGCTGTTTTCATCGTTTTGTCCTACGTCGAGCCATCGGCTTCTACTGTCTGCTAGTTCATTTTGCTTCCAGGTGGGGGTAGGGGTTTCATCGATTCTACCCATTTGTTGGGCACGCCATTGTAGTGATCTCTCAGCCGGTCTTGGATGTGTTCCGGATCCCAAACCGCGGCTCTCTCGAGGTTCTCCACCTGGGCGCGAGTACAGGAAACCTCAACGTCCTGATGCGGTAGGTAAAGACACAATGCTCCGGTGATTGCATCCTGCTTGAAATAGGTTGGTTCTTCCAACAGTTCAGGCTCCAATGGCAGGTTTCCGATTATCTCCCAGCCGTCGGTTTTGGACCAAAAATTCATAACAGGAATGATGAATGAGACCGGTAGCTCGGCGATCACACTCAGCGCAGGTTGGCTTCGGTATTTTCCGTCATAGAACGCGAGCTCGGAGTAATTGAGCACGCGCGCGAAGGAGGAGTGGCCGTCTCCAATTTCGATGTTAACAACATCACCCGGCTTTTTTCGGACTCTCTTTTTGACCACGTCGGCTCCTACTGTTTTAGCGTGGGATTATCCGCCCGCGCTCTTGAAATAAGAATTATAACAACAACAATTATATCAACAGCAAAAAAGCCACCAATGTTTGTTAAATCCATTCTTTACACCCATCTACAACATTGTTCTTCAAACATAACAAACTTTACTTTCCATTCATACTTTTAAAAAGTTAAAGCTTTCCTTCTTAAAACAACTTTTTTAAGTGTTTTACATGATTTATTTCAAACCTCCTTGTAATCTAAAGTAACAATGAAAACACGTTGCGAGTGTTACACCAAGTCAATATTGTTATTTTGAATAGTCTTGGTTGAAGTATTGTAGTAAGGTTCGGTAAAGGTCTTAAAGAAGAAACAGCTTTTCGATGCATTTTATAGGTGGGGTGTTTGGTAATGGTGCATTCCCATCATACTGAATTTTATTTTGCGTATTATTGTAGTCTTTGGTCACAATAAAAGTACCTTGCAGGTCTACGCAATGTGGGATAGTATTGAGCGGAGCATTGCAGTGAGGTTTGATAAAAGCTGTTACGAAAGAAACTACTTTTAAATGGTTATTGAAGTTGGGCGTTTGGGAGTAGAGCCTTCCCATTTTACTGAGGATGTAGCTCGTGGGTCTACACCATGTGCATATTATCCCGAATAGCCTTGGATGATGTATTGTAATGAAGTTCGATCAAGTTGTTAAAGAAGTATTATTATTCAATGCATCTTGTAGGTTGGACATTTTGGAATGGAGCATTCCCATCTAACTGGGTTTTATTTTGTATCTGTTCGTAGCATTAGGAAGGAAAAAAAAACAGGTTTAGGGTCTATACCATGTGCAAATTGTCTTGAATAGTCTTGGGCAAGCGTTACAGTGAAGGGTTCATAGTCGGTTTCTGGAACTTCGATGTTATAACGCTTTCTTAATTCCATTACGATGTCTAGAAAATCCATCGAATCCAAATCAAACTGGTCTCGCAATTTCTCTTCGTCCTTCAGTCCGTCAAAATCTTCGTCCGGCGCAATATCGGTCAAAATTCTAATAACCGCATTTCTAACGTCGTCTCTCGTCATTATAATAATACTCCTCTATGATTCTTTGCCCAAGTCTACCGCCTATTATATTTCAAACCGTTTCACGATCAAAGCGGAATTGATGCCAAGCATGCCAAATGAGTTATTTAATATGTAATTTATCTCGTCAACCGATTTTGGTTGGTTAACGACCAGGTTATCTAAAGCGCATTCTGGGTCTAATTGGTCAATATTTATCGTGGGATGAACAATTTTGTCGTCAAATGCCGGTAAATTCCCCGCCAATTCCAGCGCTCCAGCCGCTCCCATTGCGTGCCCTATATAGCTTTTTGTGTTATTGACCCAGGTATTTTTACTATTTCCAAAAACGTTTCGAATTGCAATGCATTCTTGGATATCGCCCTGTGGAGTCGAGGTTGCATGGGTATTTACAATGTTAATGTCGTCCGCTTTCAAACCCGCATTGTTTAAAGCCATATTCAAGCAATCTGTTTGGCCTTCGGGTTGGGGCAATCCAACATCAAAAGCATCCGAGTTCACGCCGTATCCAACAATTTCCCCGTAAATCTTGGCCCCTCTTTTCTGGGCGTCTGATAATCTTTCTAATGTATATAAACAACCTCCCTCGGAACAAACTATGCCATTTCGGTCAACGTCAAAAGGGCGGCTCGCTTTTTCGGTTTGTTGTCCAAGATTTTGAGCTGGGTTTTATAATGTATATTTAAAATTGGGCTTTGTAATGGTTTAAGCAACAAGAAATCTACAACCTTGATTCAGTTTACGTGCAAGTCTCCCGGACTTACACGCTCTCGTCTCAAACAAGGAAGACTCTTTTAAAAATTGCACTAATAGAAATAGTGGTCTTTCCTCACAAAAAAGTTTTATCAATTATGAATGTGCCATGTAAAACTTTTTAGAAGGAAGATAGATATTACACCTTTTTTAAGTTGAAAACGCAAGAGTTTTAAATCCAGTTTGATTGAGGCACAAATGTTCCCCTCTTGGTCCCTTTCAATGTTAACTTTTAAGCTGAATGTAGGAATATTTTGCCTTTTCTGGAAAAGAATCACGCAAGGATCTTCAATAAGAATAATTAAAAATTAAGATTGGGACAGTTGCACCCTCAATCCCGACATCGCCCTCCCTTCAGCACTCCAAACTGATTCACACGCGATTTCAAGCCGAGGGAATCCCAAAATTTAAAAAAAATATTGCTTCGCACGAAGAAGGGCCGAAAAAGTTTGATTGCCAGATTAGCCTGAAATTTTTACGTTCCAGTCTCCAGGTCGAGTGGTCCCAATGCACGGAAAAAATCTTAATAAAGGACTTGGTTTTGTCCGAAAATCGGTCGAAAAAACTTTTTTTCGGTCAACCAGGACCGAGAGTACCTTCATTCCGCCCAAACCGCACGGAGTTTAATCATTACTGACGAAAATAAAAAGAAATTCATGATACCCCTAAAACGTACTCATAAATTTTGTCTCTGAATCCGCTCAAAATTACATTCCAATAAGAAAAGAATAAATGGTTTATATTTATTACATCAATAAATCCTTCATGCTGTTCATACATCTTCAACAAAGAAATATAAAACTAGTTTTGAATTCAAAAATCAACACCTTGGCTTTAACCCAATTTTTTTTTTTTTTTTTTTTTTATTTTTTTACTTGTTGCAAATGTTAGGAAGGCATTCTAATAGAAAATACACAACAAAAACACATTAAGCAGGCATACAAATTACGGAAAGTGCGTCTTTTTTCCATCAAGCTGGTGTTCAGAGATTTTGCCTTGATTATTAGAAATTTGAGACTCAATCTGAAATTGCAATTTTAGTTACAAACTTGCCTACAGGCCCCAGGACAAAAACCCTTCTTAACGGAAATAGGCCCTAATAAAACAAAGATTTCATAACTTTTGTTTAAGGAGACACTGGGATTCAAGCACACTCTACCGAAAAGCCAACATCGAGTTAATAAACATAGACGTGTTGCACCTGTTTTAACTTATAATTGCTCGCAAGTCACGTGAACAATACTGGATATTGTGAGCCTTTTTTGACTCTTAGTCTTTCACGGATTATTTAGGGAGTGGTCTTGAATTAATCATATGACACTTCATAATCAAAACATGATAAGTGCACCATTCAAAAATAGGTTTGCTTTACATTGAACTTAGTATCTGAGTAAACCCTAAGTAGAGTTTTTAGGACCATGTTCCCTCCAACAGTCAGGTTCCCTCCAACAGTCTTTGCAGTCAGTTGTCAGCCATGATTGGTTTATATGGATTACTGGGATTGCTCATTGCTAGTCTGGAGTTATTATTAGAATAAAGAAGTGCAACATCAATATTACTTTTTTCGGTGGAATAATTTGCTCCTACCAGAACAGATAAAATGCGTTAGGTTTACATGAAAAATTATAGGTAGTGAACTGGAACTTGAATCTTCGTCAAACTTGACTTGAGCAAGATACGTGTTCCTGTCTCCAACATAGAATCAACAGTGGTTACAATATTTAGACTGCAATTATTAAGACTAATGAAATTGTCGTAATCCCCGCCGTCTACAATTAGGAGCTAAAATTTTCAAATTTAACTAAAAATAATGTCCTATGGTCATATAAAATTTGAAGACAGGTTGAGAGGGGACTAACCTCAAAATCTATTCATTTAATATGAAAAGACCTATCAAGCTCTTTTGGTATTATTGGTATGTATGACACAAGAAGATAATTGGGGGGATGGGGGTGGATCTAGAAACGTCTATACTCATGTAAAATTAAATTTCTAGATTGATGGTAGTTAGTACCACAAGCTCAGAAGTACTGCATTTTGGTCAAAGAGTAGCCTACCAGGATGCATTAAAAAAAAGACTTAACGGTCCAATGGAAATTCCACAAAATACACATTAATACCATGGTTGGCAACCCTGCCCTTACCTATGCACATGGGGTAGAGGGGAATATAGATAAGGGTGATCCCCAGTCCTTGGGTTTCCCATTACTGGAAATGTCTTCTTCATTTAGATTTAATCTAAATGTTATTCTTCATTTAATGTTCTTCTTCATTTAATGTTCTTCTTCTAGATTTAATGTTCTTCTTCATTTAGATCCACCATCATGGGTGCAGTGATAGCTGCAACCTAGTAAAGAATGAACCACGGTTCATTGTAACCAAATGGCCGTCCGGCGGCGTCCTGCCGGCCGGGCCGCGGGCCATGGCGGCGCTTCATGCGCGCCAGGGCCTGCTGCGCTGGTCGCAGCTGGTGACGCCGGCGGAGAACCTGGCTCGTTTCGGTCATGCCGTCAGCCGCGCCTTCGCCGCCGACCTGGCGGTTGCCCGGGACCTGGTTGCGGCGAGCCCGGTGCTCTCCGAGATCTATCTCTCCGACAGGGGTGAAGTGCCCAGGGAGGGTGATCAGCTGGTCCAGTTCGAGCTCGCCGGTACGCTCGGCGGGCTGCGGGCTCAGGGCGCGGCCTACCTCTACGGCGGCCCCTTCACCAGCCGCTTCGCCGATGCGGGGGCGCTGTGCGGAGCCGCGGGCGGCTGCATGGCGGAATACGGCGATATGTCGGTCTGGCTGCGGGCCGGGGCGGGAACCGCCGACAAGGACGGGGGCGCCGGGATCGCCCGACAGGACGCCACCCATGTGGATGTCCAGGCCGGGGTCGATATCGCGGTCGCGGAGCACGCCCGCATCGGCGCGAGCGTCGGCCATGCGCGCTCGGATCTCGACGCGTCGAATTTCGACGCCGATATCGGCCAGTGGGTCGCGGGCGTCTACGGCCATGCGGGATTCGGGGGTTTCGCGGTTGACGGTTCGGTCTCCTGGTCGCGCGCCGATGTGGACGCGGAGCGCCGGATCATGTTCAACGCGGCGCCGGGGGTGGGGATCGACCGCGCCGCCCGGTCGGATTACGACCTGAGCGCGATCGCCGCGCGGCTGGCCGGATCCTATACGGCGCGGATCGGCGCCGCCGTTCTGCGGCCCTATGCGGGGGTCGCGTTCAACAAAATTCCCAAAAACATTCTAAGTGCAAAAAGGAGAGGGGGGAATTGGGGGGAGGGGTACTGGGGTCCCTTGAAGGTAGGACATGGATGGCCATAAGTTCTATTTAAAAAATGCCATAGCAATTGATTCATTGGGAACATAATTTTGCCTGTTTACCTTACTCAAGCGTGTGTCATAAGAAAAAAGGGGTAGCAGACTTGTCACTTTTTGACCAATTAAATTTCGGTTTGTATTATAAATGTAAATCACACTTCATATTGACTCAGTGAGGGAAGCCTATAAAAATGTAAAATGGTTTCATTCAGCTCGAATAAAAAATTTATTCATACAATTTTCATGGGATTACTGATATTTTTGTTCCTGTTTGAATATAGGCTATATGTACCGTCTGTGATATGTTAATTTTGTAACTATTGGAATATAGGCAAATTTTGTATCTGTTGAAATAAAGGCAATATGTGTCGTCCGTAATATGCTAATGAAAACTCCCGGTTGTAATGTGATAATGAGGTTTAGGGTATATGTAATGAGGTTTAGGGTATAATCTTTTAAACCTCAAGCGTACCTGTTGGAAAATGCAAATTTTGCACTTGTCGACCCTGTTACGGACATACTACTATGTTTAAGCCGCGAAGTTTGTTGCTAATTATTTTTCACTTTAAAACAACAACGAGTAAAATGATAGAGAAGTTAGTCAAATTATTGATTATAATTTTAAAGAACCCATTTCATTTTAAGCATTATTTAAATATGCGGTTTGCTGAAGACAGCTCTTGGATATAGAGCGGAAATATTCATTTCAGGTTTAAACAAATTTCACTGCCTTAGATAGATGGAAATTTGAAACTTTCCATTTATTGTCGAAATAATAAGACTTCGTACAAGCATTAACAATTTTCAACAAAAAAAAACGATTGCTAATTATTTGTTTTAACAAAAAATTTTGTTTAAAGACTAAATTTAGGATCCTGACCGGGTTATGTACTTTCATTGAGATTGTATTCTTTATAGTTTCCAGTAATTCGTTTAGAAAAGCTTTTTTTACACTGTTTTCACTATTATTTAATGTGCTTGAAACTTCATGTCTAAGATTATGATGAAAATCACTATCACAGGCTTTATTGTTGCGGAGAAAGCATATGGGGAAAAGTTCTTCTTGTACTCTACTTACTGAGATAGTACGGTGTATGTTTCCTCTTCTCTCTTAACCTGGGCCAGCCTTCAACACTATTGCTGGACTTGCATTATCTTATTTATTGTGTGCGAAGTCTCAGAGCTGCCTTTGGTTGATAAAAATTTTCTCCATTACTCTGATTTGGCTTTTACGATTGTAGATTCGTATATTTTTTTTATTGAGTAATTTCACATTTTTTACAGTGTCATTCTACGGATACTGTCTACACAATCGTTGAATGTGGCAGTATTCTCTTTCATGAACATTTAGCCACTGAGTCCATCCCCTAAACCATCTTTTGGAATTATCAGAATAATCAGGGATAAGTTCAGACGTAGCTTTAAGGATTAAACTTGTCATACATTTTATAGCTTGGTCTATTTCTGGCTGAGATGACAGGGTCATAGCATAAATATCATCAACACCATCCAACAAAAAAGCACTGAAAGCACTCCAGTTGGTTTTATAAAATAAAAACTAGAATCAGCGATAGGACAGACAGACCGACAGACAGATCGACAGAAACTACGGTCGCTATGTGTCACTTGATTAATACCAAGTGCCATAAAAAAAAAATTACAGCGCGCTCATGCTCACCCTATCTGACTTGTCAACTTAACACTAACTTCCCCGGAGCTAGTCTGTAAAGGATGTCAATGTATATGTATGCGATAACTTTTCAACTGAAATGGTACTGAATACTAAACATTTATCAGAATTAATCACATGTAATGCATCGTAAACATAGTATATTTACAAATATATTTACAAATGTCATATTTCTTGATTACTGTTCTCTTTAATGTTTTTTTATATTTTCTTAATCTTCTTGTATTTTGAAAAGATTGATTTGTTTGTTTACATACGACATTAATTATCCTCGCTTATCCTGGATTCTTATTTTCTAGATTTAGCGGTGTAGCGTATCCAACAACTAGTCCTGACTCTATGAAAGAATAAACGTCCTAAACCCTGACATCATTTGATCTCCTAAAACGATTAAATAAAAACAAAGTTTTTTTAAACTGGAGGACCAACATTAAAACTCAAAACGAACAGAAATTATTCCGTATATGAAAGGGGCTCTCCCTCCTCAACACCTCACTTTAAGCTAAAGTTTGACACTTTGTTAAAACTTTACTTTTTTTAAAACTTTAGCCTAAAGTGCAAAGCGTGGAAGAGGGGACAGTCCCTTTCATATACAGAATATTTTCTATTCGTTTTAAGTTTTAATGCTACTACTTACTTTCAGTGAAAAAAAACTTGTTTGTTTAGTTAATTTCTGAAGGTTTTCCAACTAATGCAAGTTCGTTTGACTCGCCATATCTAGATCTGACCTAATTCCTTATGGCCCTGGAAAGAGGTACTAGAAATAACTTATTTCTGTTCGAAGGAAACTCATTCTAAGGTCCTAAGGCCGTTGATAAGAAAAAAAAAAAAAGAAATATGTACCCGTAATACGAAAATAAAAGAAAATTTGTTTTCGTAATTCGTGTTGAAGTAAAAAATTACGCAACGTAAAATTCAAAGAAAAGCTTGCACATACTGAGTACTACGAAGAAAATTTGCTTTAAAGATTACATGACGTGATTACAAATCACAGTGTGAAAGCACAAACTGGGGTATACACTCTTCCTTTTTCCACGTCGGAATTACCCCGTTTCATCCCAGTGAATGAAATTGCTCACTTAGGTTTATTAAGGCTTCTCGTTTCTGGATGGATTTATACAGCTTGGAGCAGAAGTTCAGAAATCTAAATCTAATGAACGCAAAGCGTCATTTATCTAGAAGGGTCAATGAATTTAACAGTTAAGATATGCTTCGATGAGTTTCACCAGACATCCTTCGCTTTGAATTTGATGACGCCTCCAGCATAGATAACGCTTATCAAAATAAAAACTGGATTTTGCAAATTTTGTGTTTATTTATTTTGCAAGAAGAAAATTCGTATTTTTATAGTCTGAAATTTTTATTCAGATTTGTCTCGCAAGTTTCAAAATATTATAATATAGAGGGGGCAAGTTTCAAAATAAAATACATCCTGTTATATCTCCTTGATGTAGGTGATTAAATTTGTTAGATTTAATCGACTTTTTTGTATTTAATTTCTACTTGAATTGAAGCTTGGGAACAGTCGCTTTTGAAGTTCTTCGATCTTTATCATGGATTTAATTGTGGAATTGAATTTGACTCGACACAAATCTAAGACAAACTCGACGTCTAAAGTAGGCCTAAGTTAAAATAGAATACGAAAACGTTAAAAGTGGCTTTTGCTAAAACTGAAGGTTTTTAGCCAGAAGCAGGAATTGTATTCCGAAAGCTTGACTTGAGCAAAGGCAAAAGCCAATTTTAACGTTTATATACATATATAGCTTACAACAATTTGCTGTATATGGCATTGGTTGCCAGAGTGCTCAATACAAAATTGTAGAGCAATAAAGATAAAGTTGAAAATAAGGTTAAATCAAGTTAAGGTTTTGAAAATAGATGAATATGAACTTAGAGTATGTGAAATGTTTTGGCAGTTGCCTGATGAATTGAAATACGAAACTACAAGTGTAACTAGTATTTATATTCTCTCTGCGTATATAACTTTATTTATATAAAGTATTTTTTAAACGAAATATTCCCTACATCTTAACCAGAAGAATCTGTACAATCGTCGAAAGAAATATAACAAAGGATAAACAACTTAGAGAATTAAAACACATCCTTGAAAAACAAAAGTACCCTGAAGGTATCATAAGAGAAGGCATAAGGAAAGCTACCAGCATCCCACAGGGCAACCTTAGGTGCAAAAGGAGTAACGAAACGGAGAGATTACTTCCGTTTATAACTACTTACAACCCTAACAACCCCAACTTCACCCCACAACTCAAAGCCGCAATACAAACACTTGAAAAGCACCCATCAAGCAAATTCATTCTTAATTACAAAATTATAAGAGGTTTTAGACAACCTCCCAACCTTAAGAAACTACTTACTAAAGCTCATTTGTCATAAGACAGTTGTACGAAAAGACAAATTCAAAAAACACATCCTTAGGCATAAAGACATTCATAGTCATGTTGGCCAAACAGAACCGAAGAAGGCCTCAGTAAAAGAAGAAATAAAGACAAATAACATTTCAAGGGACATAGAAGACGAAACAAAGAAGGGAGAAAAGGTATACCGTACCTATCCCTGTAGGGAACAATGCACTATTTGTAGTAAAATTGTTTTAAAAGGTAATTTGAAGAGGCACATGGAAATTGTACATAATATTAGTGAAGGTCCCAAGTCTGTTTGCTGTGATTCTGGAAGAGGCATTTATATGGTACGTCGCAGCAGAAGGGGGGGTGTAGGATATCCCGTACACGTACAAAAATTGCTCCGTAGTACCTCTGGTACTATGATTGACTGCGGGGCCGAAAACTGTCGTTTAGAAATGGAAATTGCCCGACGAAGTAGTATGCCGGCCCGGGAGTGCTTCCATTTAGCTGGTCTTAACAAAGCAAAGTATCCACCAAATGTCGTGTTGCAAATTAATGTATTAAACGAACTTTACTGGATGGGTCGCTTGCAGCTTTTAAGCGATGAAACGTTCGAAAAATGCAGAGAAAAGGCTGCTGAAGCAGCTCTAGCTGATGCGCCTGCTGTTGTGCATATGGAAGATGGCAACTATTATCATCTCTCCGTATATGATGGCATATTTCAAGATTTAGCAGTTCGTCTGCGTAAATTTGTAACACTTAACCGAAGAGATAATAGTCTGATTTGTGAATGTAAATCAAAGAAGGCGATGTGCGTACACAGAGGGTTGGCATTGTGGTACTTACAGCAAGGCGTGAAGGAAGAAACATTCATTGAAAACATCGTAAACTTATTTATGGACAGATAGAGATTGATCTCAATGAAGAGGTAACTGTCAACAAGTGAATATCAAACGAATAACATTCTCAGTTGGCAAAGTTTACCTTAATACCAAAGTAAATATTCCATATGAATCACGATTAAATTGCTACCACGACGTACAGATTCTCCTACTTTGTCTCATTTGTGTATGCCACTAGCATTTTTCAGTCTTTTCTTATGCCCCACCATTTTTTTTATTTCCTATTTATGTCATTCTTCTGATATGCCATCTCTTGATAATCGCTATATTTTTATGCTTTTCATTTATATACGATCTCCTATAACTTGCATTTCTTATTCCTGTAATTGGTTATCTATGTATGTCCTATCTCCATTTCTTCAATGCTTCCTCTTTCTATATTTACAAGACTCCTTCCTATTTATTATCAATCTTCCTATCCGCGACTTTATCAAATCTTCTTTTATTCTTCATCTCTTTTTCTTCTTCATCTTCTTTTATTCTTCATCTTTTGTTTTTATCTCTTTATCTCTTTTTCTTCTTCATCTTTTTTTATTCTTCATCTCTTTTTCTTTCTTTATCTCTTTTTCTTTCTTTATCTCTTTTTCTTCTTCATCTTTTTTTATTCTTCATCTCTTTTTCTTTCTTTATCTCTTTTTCTTCTTCATCTTCTTTTATTCTTCATCTCTTTTTCTTTCTTTATCTCTTTTTTTTCTTTATCTTCTTTTATTCTTCATCTCTTTTTCTTTCTTTATCTCTTTTTCTTCTTCATCTTCTTTTATTCTTCATCTCTTTTTCTTTCGACATATCTGCACCTCGAGGTCTTAAAAATGATGAATCACCGTATTCCATATACGTTTCCACAATATCAGCAGCCTCATCAGCAGAACTTCGTTTCCGATTTTTTAACCGTTTAGATGCCAAGCCTAAACTTGCTTTGATTTCTGAGCTCGATTTCAGTTCTTTGATACTGTTTTTCAAAACGTCTTCATTCATTTCATCCCAACGTATAATTTTTCCTAGCTGTCTTGATTTCACTCGACCTGCGTTGTCCCAGTGGTCACCAAACAGTGGTGAGCAAAGCTGTGGTACCTTATGGTATGCAGATTCGTATATACTGTTAGTACCACAGTGCGACATGAATACGACAACGTCGGGATGACTTAGAAGATCATTTTGGGGTATCCAATCAAAGATGTACAATTTTTCTTCGAGCATCAAGTAATCACCATGGTCCTCTATACGAGGAAATGTTCCATCTCCAATACAACCATCTTTTAAAAGCCCACCGCAGGCAAGGGATGATTCTCTGTCTCTGGTATAGCTTTTATTGTCTGACTCAATCAAAATCGACGACTTGAAGGAGTACCTCAGTTGCTCCAAATACTTCTTGCATTGAAAGCGCCATATAACATTTTCATCAAGGGCTAACAACAGTTTTATCATTTTCATAAGCCATCCGTTTGGCAAGGCAAAAGTGCCACCGTAGTTAACTAGAATTGTTCCTGAGACTGAGTTTGAGAGAATGTGGTTAAAAGTTGCAGACAGAGGGCGTCCTTCGGCGACAGTTAAAGGTCCGATCATCTTGACATTTGGAGGCAACGGGATTGGGTATTCGATTGCAAAATCCATGGAGCCTCTTTCAAAGTTGTCTGCCACGTTATTTTACCTTTCACGTTAGCAGATTCTTGACGTAACTTTTCGTCTCCTACAATGTCACTGTCCCAATTTAAAAATGACGTACTGTCACTTTCTGTTTCCTCAGTGGCCTCTTCTCCTACCAGAGGGTTCTGGACAACAATGTAATTCTTTGCAAGATTTTCAAACATAAAATAAGTTAGCAAAATGTTAACTAACCAACATGACGCTATTAACAATCCAGGAAAATTTTTCTTGTTGATATGCCAATATCCCACTTTAAAGTTTATTCTTTCAAATGCTAAAGTTATTGCTGGGCCCATTGTAAGTCCAAAGAAAAAGCCAAAAGAATTTACAGCAAAGATTTTCATTCTTTCTCCGTGCTTCCTTGTCCAAGATATCTCTCCTTGAAAAATTGGAGACTCAAGGAGTGAAAAACCAGTCAGAAATCTTCCAATCAGTGGTAACCAAGGACTAAATGGTAGAGAATAAATAAGGTTTCCAATAATTCCGAATAAGTTAAATACCTGCAAAAGCTCTAGGCCTCTCTTTGTCTTGTCATAGAGCCATCCGATTGTTGGTAGGGTTATTAATGCTGCTAATGGAGTCATAGAAAGTGTTAGGCCATAAAACCAAGTGTGTGCATGCATAGCTTGCAGATATTGCCATGCTGAAGGCAATATAATGCTGTATTGCAGACCTGTGATGATATTTCTCACCAGCATGTAAAGTGACTGCAAACGTCTCTTGTGCACAAATACCGAATTGTTTTCTTCAAGAAAAGATATTCTATCCTCTCGTATGACCATTGCTATTACTAGAGCATATCTCAGAATGAGCTGAAATTGACACATAGCATTGCTTAGGCGTCCCTAGAGACCGTGACGGCCTCAAATGACCCATTAGAGCACATTGCAAAAAGTTGGTCTATTGTGTCACTTTGAAAAAATTGTCTTGGGATTTTAAAGTGCTCAGAATGAGCTGAAATTGACACATAGCATTGCTTAGGCGTCCCTAGAGACCATACTGGTCCGAAATGACCCATTACAGCACATTGCAAAAAGGTGGTCTATTGTGTCACTTTGAAAAAATTGCCTTGGGATTTTAAAGTGCTCAAAATGAGCTGAAATTGACACATAGCATTGCTTAGGCGTCCCTAGAGACCGCGACGGCCTCAAATGACCCATTAGAGCACATTGCAAAAAGTTGGTCTAATGTGCCACTTTCCAAAGATTGCCTTGGGAATTAAAAGTGCTCGGAATGAGCTGAAATTGACACATAGCATTGCTTAGGCGTCCCTAGAGACCGTGACAGCCTCAAATGACCCATTATAGCACATTGGAAAAAGTTGGTCTATTGTGCCACTTTGCAAAAATTGCCTTGGGAGTTAAAAGTGCTCAGAATGAGCTGAAATTAACACATAGCATTGCTTAGGCATCCCTAGAGACCATGGCGGTCTGAAATGACCCCTTGGAGCACATTGCAAAAAGTTGGTCTCTTGTGCCACTTTGCAAAAATTGCCTTGGGAATTGAAAGTGTTCAGAATGAGCTGAAATTAACACATAGCATTGCTTAGGCGTCCATAGAGACCATGCCGGTCTCAAAAGACCCATTAGAGCTCATTGCAAAAAGTTGGTCTAATGTGCCACTTTGCAAAGATGGTAACATTAAACTTCATGAGTTTTAAATATTTTGAATAAGCATCAAAATAGAAACAGTAATTAATTAGCTAAATTTACTTCTTTTTTCACTCTGCCCTATTGTCCAGATAATCGTATGCAGCCCTCCATTGTTTAATGCATGAAGTCATTTTTTTTACAAGAAGCAAAAGAACTCAACTTCTCTATTTTTTAATCCCGCTGCGTAGCAACAGATTGGTTTTAATCATATTTTTGTTGATATCTGTAATGTGCTCTCAGATACAGCTACTTTGTACGTAAACAATGACGAAACAATTTACATTTTTGGAAATGTTCCCAACGGTTAAAATCATTCGAAATTTTGGCAAGTGCTGCAGTATGTTTACATCGTAGCCACATTTATTGTTATTTGTCAATAAGGATTATTTTTAGGAGGGGGATTAAGAACACTTAAACCAAAGGATGAAAAAAAAGATGTTTACTAAGTAGCAATTGCTAAAAGGTAGTTAAGGACAAGCACCATTATATATAATTAATATTTCAGTTTAGGGTATGTACGCACTTTTATTATTCCCCTTGGTAATACTAGATGGCAACTGCAAGTTGCAAAAATCTTGATGCAAATAGATCATGGCGCTGCAATAAAAAATTAGATATTGGGAGAAAAGGCCTTATAGAGCCTAGTTTATACAGAAAAGTTTCCTTTTTTCAAATTGGCATTTGGCCACTTGAGAGGTGTTTGGGGGGGCATTTGCCCCGGCCTCAGAAATTCTAGGGGTGCAAAATTACAAATGAATAATCAAACGGTTACAATCGTTTTGTAATTTTGAGATTTTATTTTATCAAAATAAATTCAAGATACCTTCCGCAAACTCCCGCTACTGTGCAATCGAAACATTAGGTACTCCTCGCATTGTAATTACCGCTGTTATAAGATCCAAAGATGAAGCCCCTAGGCTCAAGATATCATAAGCTTGGTGGTTCCCTCACAACAGCTGATTGCGTGGTAAATGACGTAGGCAATCCAACGAGTACTCTCCAAATTAAACTCTCAAGTATACCGACTATATCTGGTGTTTACCACTCAGCATAACTTAATTCATAGAAGGCTTGACACAAAACTACAACGCCAGAGTATTCTAAATTAGGAACGGCATGTTTTAATGGTCCCAATCAGTTATAATCAGCACCGGGTAAATGCAGGGAACTAGTTAAGAAGACAAGTGAGAATCGTTTGCGTTTTAACCCGACTCGAAATTGATAACCCAGAAAATATAAAGTAAACTATATAATGTTGGTATACTTTCTTTCATTTGCATATTATCAATGAATTCACATTATGTCATTATGGCCCACTGCACTAAACAACTACAATTTAAGAATAAATAATATAATTTGTTGATTAGATTGCATTTGAAAGGGCTATTCAGAATAGTGTACCTACAAAGATAAAGTAATTTTTATACATCTCATAGTGGACTTTGTGTTCATATATCTCTTTTGACTGAAAGGTTGAGCACTTTGAAACTGCATGCCCTTTCTAACGTCACTAATGAACCTCAGGTGACAGAACCGTGTCCCCCCTGGAATAGAAGCAAAGTGAACTGTTTGCATGAAAAAGCACCATAATGCCATATGTAAAGTCCATCTCATAGAGTTTTAACTATAATGCCATAGAAGGGAATGCCTCTTCCACAGCACCACCAAACCCTTGAGTATGTCATTAAATACATTTAACCTTGTGTTCAGAATTTCGTAAACGTAATTCCCTTGTTAAAATGTTTTCACTGTTGTTACAAAATAATCAAAATTAGCGCTCATGAAGCAATTTTTCGTAGCAAAATATTCATTTGCCAGTGCTGAAACGGACGTAATCTAGTATGTAATGCATTAACTGTCACGAAAAGGAGAACTGTTAATTAAATGAATGTTGGGATTTCCTTACACTGGGAGATTGTTATGAAATGCGATCATGGTCAAAATATTTTAAAACAAAAGGACCCACGGAGCGAGAAAGAATTCCTTTTTGTGGAGAGAGGCCGGCAGGGGGAGGGGATGACTGATGCAGAAGCTTTTACCGACAGACATTATAACAACACAAAGGGGACACAAAATTATTGGGTCGTTCAAGCCTTGTAGCCTTTACGCTCCGTGATTCCTTTTTTACAGGCGACGAAAATTTGTTTATAAGAGGTTTTCTGGAAAGTGGAAAATTTTAAGCTTAAATTATTCTAGAGAAACTGACAAGACTCAACAATGAGGTCTCGGACTAGGGGAATGTTTAAAACTATCAATTTGGAAAAGACTGTTCGAGGTGCATGGGCGGCGCCTTTAAATCAAAATTAAAGGTTTAATCAAAATAATTAGCAAGTAATAAATAATTAAGAAAGTCAAAATGATTATACCAACCCGTATAAATGATCTATGCTAGAATTCGATAAGAATCGATAATGGACAGCACTACTTTCAACAGGCAAAAACAACGTTATGTTTAAACTATCGACGTCGACATAAAGATATTAGTGCGTACTTTTAAACAAATTAAGTGCCATGTATGAACCAATTTTTATATGTAGTCGAATTACTTACATTCTGCTCCTCTTTTCCCTTGTAGATTGTATGTGCACCTTGCAAAGTTAATGTATTAACAGCTTTTGCCCGATTACTCGGAGCACATCCAAAGATATTGAAGGATGCTATCAAAATCATGAAATTGGAATTGGTAAGAGCATTTGATTCACTGCCTGATTCCTTGTTATGTTTTACGTTAAATATTGAAAGACTTAAGAAGAAACTAACAAAGACTGAAATCCAACGACTGATGCAAGTGAATTATGTCGAGAACCTGCAACTTACTCTAAGTGAAGTGAAGAACAAGAAATTATTAAAAGCATCAAGGCAGGAACCGGAGCAGATGCGAAGTTGATCAAGTAGCATCCGACGCCACTGTGTGAATTTGATTAAAGCACTGTTTCAGCTTGAAATATGCAGATTCTAACGTAAGTGCAATGGGGTAGCTGTATTGACCAATTGTTAGTGTAATTGAAGCTTTATTGGGCATATGATGTAGAGAGACAGAAAACGGACAGAAGAAAATTTATCTTGAAGCTGTAATCACTGATTATATTCTAGCGAGTTGTACTTGTATTTGTTTCTTCTCACATCAGAACCCAGAGCCAACACATCAATGGAGAGTGTCTTGGTGCTTCATGACCCCACTCAATGCGTATTCGCCAATTGCCGTACCAGGAACACCAGCTGTTGTAGTGTCCAAAGCCAAAAATCTATTCTTTGTAAGTGACCTCAGTTAACTCTTTTCTTTATATTACTGTTTTTTGGATAGTAAACTTGATCGCTTATGAGAACAGCATTTTGTTTGGCCTACGAGCTACCGACGCTCAAGAAGAATAAAGTGTGTCAAGATCTGAATACGACTTTTGTGTAAATGGTTTGTATATAAATGCCGCCTGTCCCATTTCACTTGCAGTAGACATGACCTTCTGCTGTCTGTGGTGGCTGTCACCTCTGTCCCTGGCATCGTGGCATAAACCGCAACACGAACTGCGGCCAAAACACTTTTCACTTAATGAACAATGACAACACAATGGGTGTCTAAGGTCAAGGAAACAATAATTGTACTGTTAGTTTCATCCTGTCTGATTGAGGTGAAATGTCAGAAACAAACTATTTAGCGTAGACGCTTCTTGATAAACCCACGGTTAGCAAGCCACGTCGAGTATAAAACAGGCAAGCCCCAAAGGGAATTTCAGTTTACTATGTAACAGCTAAATATATCAGTTCACAAGGAAACGTATTGGGTAACAAGTCAAAAGCTTGAAGAATTAGCGTTCAGAAAACCATTCACCAAGGGTTATAGCTTCATAGCGACAAAAGATGTCTCTATGCTGTCCGGCAAGTGCCACAGTCCACCTTCCTTTACTGCTCCGGGTAATCTCTTCCCAAAAAAATATTATGCGTAATTTTTAGTAACAGTAATCAAGAATTGGTAAAAAGGCAGATCAATTTTAATTCAATGCTCACTCTAAAAGCTTTTTAATGAGTTGCAATAAACACTCCGATAGGATACGGAGATATGCCTGATATTATGCAAAAAAAAGTTTGGCTTAGGTCCTAGTTATTCAGAGAGGTCTACTGTATTAACTGGAATTCAAATCAAACCGAATCCAATACAAACAACGTGGTAAAGTAATGGCCTCTACGAAATCTCGCATTGAATGGGAATGATGCATTGTCTAGCTAATTACTGTACCTTCCTCTCGTCAACAAGGGTGTTAAATTTACTCTTGTTTCTCTGATAATCTTGATCTCTTTTCAAACATGTTTGTGATCGTCTTTGCCACAGAGTTAAGGCGCCTTGTATTTCTTCAGTAGAAAGAAAATCTGGTATCTATCCAGCCTGGTAGTTCTAATGTTCGTAATAAAACGTAACACATAGGCTGTTACTCTGAGCAAGCGCCCCAAACTGTTGTAATGTTTACATGCAATGATGTCCTGGCATTGAGAACTACTAACAACATTAACCATCACATCTGACAAGTCCTCTCTAGGTGTCCTCTTCTCTGTCAATCTGCAGATTAATATTGTCATTAACCTCAACCCTTGTTTTATAGTTCACAATCTGTGGCCATGATTCTTCTTCTAAACACAGGTACTGGGGGCCTTGGCCTTGATAAAAGAAGTGCAGCCATTAATTCCAAACGGGGTATAGTCTCCCCCTTTAGTGGTGCGACCCTCCTTTTGCTAGCTACCAGATTACTATGCACTTCCCCTGAGGCATATTCTGTTGGGAATATTAAGTAGTGACGCAGGATGGCGATTTACCAAAATTAAGGGTAAATGAGGCACCACCATTCAGCAGTGTTGCGATAGATTTTGCAGACCCATTATATGCCAAGAGGCAAGGTGGGATGATGTCAAAGCAGGGCGATCTTAATAACAGGCCTCCTCAACATGCAGCTGGAGTCAAAAGCTGGAGGCCATCCAATAATTTCTTATGTTACTTAGCTTTATGACGATTGTCTAATACCTAACTGAACTATTACAATTGTAATTGAAGTTAAACGTAAGGATTCACATTACATTAACAACTGTTCATGGCTGCTTTGATAGAAAGAAAAAAATATATAATGAAAAAGACCAGTTAGGAAACACGTTTTTATGTTCAATTTTAAGCTAAAGCAGCAGCGCAGTGTAGCCTACCTATATATTTACTTTTGGTTACATTGAAGAGGATGAAGGCTGTTGGGCATTCAGAGGAAAGCAAGATTCTTATTCTCAGAGTACCTCGACCATTTCTGACCAAGTGTAGACGTTTATTATGACTATTAATCAGGTGATGGAATCTGATAGCTGTGAGCGCCGGTGTAGCGCAAAATTTGTGCCTTGAGAAATTTGTGCCTATTATAGTACTGCGCATGCTCAAATGGGATCATGTTGAACGATGTTAAGCACACATTTCGCAGTTACTGCCGTGAGGAGCACCGTATGAAGAGACAGCTGTGGAATTGAAGAAACATATTCAAAATTATCACTTGATCTAAGTTACTTTAAAGCAAACAAGGTTCTTCAGGCTATTGATGATGTGTTCTTATAGACAAGATGCTTCCATAAAACGTTCAGTTGTCCGATGACGCTGATTGTTTTGGTTACAAGTTCCATGGCAACTTATTGTGTTTCACAAATTTTACAAATTAAAGATCATAAGAAAGATACTAATGAGTTAAAAAAATGATTATTTTAACGCCAGGGGTGCAAAGCAGACTATTACAGAGTTAAAACCATTTCAATATCTTATAATGATATCATTTTACGTCAGAAACAGACACTTTGGACACTGAATTTTTGAGGTCAACAAAGTGCTTTTTGGTATGACTGGATCTTATTTACGGCATTGCTGCTTGAATTCTGAGGCTTTGAAGGCTCCATGTCAGCAATTCATGAGAGTTTACATATTCTCCCTCTTTTCCCATCAGAGTTACCTTATTATGTTGTTGTCCACCGGGGATCTACAGCTTATTTTGTGGGAAAGAGCCCCGTCCGATTATTTTCTTCAAACGGAGACATCTTTAAGACAGTCCTTCGTTCTCCATAAGGTCTTCGTCTATGTTTTTGTAGGTAAGCTTTACAAAAAACATCTGAAATGTTGTGTCGGAGGTCGGCAAATACTTAGCATCGTAATATCCGTATTTGTCGTAAGGCACGTTCACGATGAAACAATAGAATATCCCTCCACCAGACATTCTTGTTCCTAATTCAACGCAAGGGCAACTTTTTCGCTATGCGTTTGCGTGTTTCCTTTACCATATTTGACCTATAATGTGACCTTTCCTGTTTTTGAATGAATGACGATCAAGAGAACAAACCTACTGGCATTGATTTAATTTTGCTTTAATGTACCCCCCTGTGTAATGAAATTAAAGTAACATAATAGTAAATGGATTGCAGGCAAGTCATTACTATACAATTATTATTCATACATTATTAAGTGTAATACGCCACTATATCCGATGTGCTATCACCGAATCTTTTTACTCTAGTTAAAATGTCAAGTTTATGTTGATAAAGTAATTCGTACTTCAACCATCTCGGGTCTTAGCAAAAGTATTTTTGATTTATGGTCCACCAGAATATTTTCAAGTGTTACTCTTATGCAATAAATAGGTAAACAATTTTAATGTTTTCACCGGTTGTGAGAATAAAGATACTGGGGTGATATCTTTCAGTGAAATGCCAAATAACTGACAAAGAACTACAGACCGGATATAATGTATACAATATTCACTTACAAATCGTTTATATGATTTCAGCATAGAAGGATTTTTTCTACATAACGATAATTTGTATAAGAAACATGAGACTCTAATCGGGAAAAAATTGAGAAACGCTTACATCCATTACATTATCTACAGCTTCCGTGCACATTTTCCTTCAAAGAAATATGTTTATCTTAATATGCAGCAAATGTCACAAAACGTACACACTGTGTGTAAAATATGTGTATTGTATAATGGTATATACTATAGGTAGGCATGTTCCACGCAAAGAGGTCCTTGTATCATAACACTTTTAGGGAGAATTTCAAAGGCCGGTTTTTCGAATTATCTAAAAAATTATAACAAAATGGAGAACATAACCCCCAAGATTCGAACTCGGAAACTACGTGTATTTGCTTTAGCATGTGGAACCAGGCAACCTGATGGCAGTTTCTCAATCAGAGTCTCCTCATAACCAATAGGCCGGTTATTAAAATATCCTAAATATGTGGGTAAAAACCCAATAGCTCACACCCCTGTCTTTTCTAATTGATGCAACAGCCTCGACCCATCCAGCACTAGGTAGTTTAAGAGTCAGCGTATCTATGCCTTGGGACTTGACTATCGAAGAAGTGACCTTCAATCGATCTTCTAAAGCTTGTTTCGAAACTTTACCTTTGAAATTTGCGAGTTGATTGAGAATCTGAACAGTTCATAGACAATATCGGAATAAAGCTACATCAATGGGTTTGACATACCAATATCACATAAGCATTCTTGTACACCTACATACCTGCTGAAGACGACGACAAGGCTACCGCTTCTGTCACAACTTTGTCCACACTGATGACAGGAATCTGGTAGGTCTTTGCCAAGTCTAGTGCCGTGGCGGATTTGCCAGAAAAAGGAGCACCGTGAACAATGATGGCAATGCCCCTTCGATTCCTCGCAGCTTTTCCTTCTGCGGTTAAATCAATACCAAGATGACGAGCTATAGCAGCTGACACTGGAGTAATCTCGAGCTCTCCTGCTCCTGCTTCACCAGCTGTGGGAAGTATCGAGGGACACAAGAGTAATAAAAACAAGTGACTGTAATAGGAGATGAGCACAGAAAACATTGACGTCAGAAAATAAGCAATAGAGTGAATAGAAAGTCAGCATTAAGAGTCAATGCCAGAGCATATGCTGATAACGTACCTGATTTCGGTTTCTCCTTCGGCTCCTTAACGGCAGCTTCAGGCATTCCAATCCCCTCCGGTGTTTTGTCGTCCTTCAATTTATGCTCCGGTGACACATCTCTGCTAGCATTGCCCTTTTCCATCTCCAATTTCTTCTCACCATCTTGTACGCCATCCTCCAAAACAGATGTATCACTTTTTTCTTTTGCAAGAGCCTCAAATGCTTCTAGTAGCTCCTTTGGCAGCTGCTCTCCTGGAACTCGTGGTGGCAATAGGATAGTGTTGCTTTCATCGTAGCCTTTCATGGACCTCAGTACCTTTAAAAAAATGTCAATATTCGTAATTAAAAAAACAAATAGAGACAAAGGGACAAGCTAATTTGTAACCGCTTACTTACGCAGTATGCCAGCTTTTCTTTTCTTGAATTTAAGGCAAGGCAGTGCGTTACATTGAAATAAAACCGTTTCATGCAGCTTTGGTTGTACCAGTTTTGCATTGTTTTTATGTCGTATATGAATAAAGAATTAATAAAGCTCAAGAAGAAAAACGTATTTAAGAAAGACTTTTTGTAAAGCTATTCTTCAAACACTCTAATGTATGAGCTTCACAGTTCTTAAAATATCATTATCACGGGTTCGATTCCAGGTGGTGATATAGTTTCTATTTTCTAATGCGCTTTTCAAAATATCATTTGTAGATATGATGCCGGTGCCCAAAGCGCAGAAATACCCACCTTCCTAAAGCTCAGATCGGACTAACAACGTTTTAAATGAAAGACGAAATAGGCAACAGAAAGTATGTCACCATTTTGGAATGAACCCGTGACCCACGCACTCACCACGTGTGCTCTACCAACAGAACAAATTAACCTCCGATATTAAGAAACTCTGTAGGTATAGTCACCAACTTAATTCTCAGTAATCCACAGGTGGGCATGACATCTATCTCCACACAACTGGAGACCGGCCTCTATTTGTGGTTTACTATGTAACTTTACCAAGGAAGGACTGCCATTCGGTCCACCATGCTGTCCGAAGCCCATTGAAATTTACAAAGTAACAACAAGCGGAAATGCCAGTTATGAAAAGATACAAGAGAAACAAACAATTAGTCAGAACTGAGGCTCCATCGTAATGTAACTGGTTTTTGAAAATTATCATAGTTCAATTTTTTTAAATCAATAATAAATCAAAAATTTTCCAAAATATTTTACCGTGATAACATCATTAGGAAGTAACCCGAGACGGCAAACCTACTGAAATTATTAATGATAGCTGGCCAAAGACGATGACGTATTCTTCCAGTCGTTTACAGTTCAGCCCCAGGAAGTCACAAGCTCATTTAGTTCTTTGTGAATCCACAAAATATCTTACAGGGATTAGTCTCTCTTTGTCTGTATATGAAAGAGACTTCTAACAATCAGGTGAAAGGAAGTCAAGTAATAGTTTACAACAAAGAACATTCTTTTCCTTGAATCGAGGGATTATTCCGCAAATGGGCTTGTCAACATACATTTCCTCTACATTAGCTATGAATATGGATCCCTTATAATGATATCAATGTTTGTTCGTGTCAACACAATTAGCCTTAGTTATCGGAAAGGATTACAATGTTAGGTATTTTGCAAGATAGATGTTGTGCAATGATCGCTTTCGAAAATTGTAGTTATTTTCTGAAATTGCTCCTATCTTTTCTTCTTTTCTATGTTGTTTGTAGTAGTAGTGATCATACCAAGTTTGAAGAAACGAATAGGGGTTTATTTTAGAGAGTTATCTGGCTTAAACGAGTCCGTATTACACGTGTAGACACAGGGAAGGGAGAACAGGGGGGCAGAGGGAACCATGGCCCCTCCAAAGATTTGCCAAATATCAATTTTTTCAGTAACCACTTTTTAGCTGTATCAAAATTGAAATTGAATGTGACAGATACTGTGTCACATTCACAGCAAGATTTGCATATCAACATCAAACATCCCTTTCCGCACAATGACCAAAGACACCTTAGTGGAATGTGAAAAAATAAATTCCAACCTAGCCCAATTCTTCCAAGGAGGTAGTGGTCATAATTGTAACAATATTTTACTTCACGAGTTGGATATTACACTTATTGACAATCGTAGTAAGGTGTGGCTGTCTATAATAAACAACAATATATTTGTATTTAATACAGATCTGGCTTATATGTTCTCACTGACAGAGGTATATACTGTATAGTCCAAATTTCTAAGAGAGTTAATGTACATATTAAGTAGGTTGCTTGTTAAAATCACAAGAGAAAAAGAAAAATACAAACAATTGTACTTACCAGCGTGTAATAACTGCATTATTTACCTCTGCTAGCTGAATGGCAGTATTCTCCAGGATAAAAGGGATGACTGATAACCATTTCCCTGATCTTTTTGTAGGCTCTCATGACTGGAAACCTTCTGTTACGCCTGATGCCAGCAATGGAAACAGATTATAAGGAACTGGTGTCACAATTTTAACTAATTTGTGCCTCCATGTACCTGTTGCTGTCCTGCCAGAACCCTGGCCGACTGTTTTCATGAAAGAAGCACCTTGGAGGACAAACAGCAAACGAAGTGTATCAAGTCATAGAATAAACTACAGTGAAGTAAAAGGATAGGTATGGAAGACCTTGCCAAAACACTGTGGAAGCTTGGAATGAGAGAAAGGGAAGAACAAAGCAAGACAGTAACAAGCAAATCAAAGTTTTCACAAAGCATAGTTTAAGCAAATAAAATAGTATGGCTTCATTCCTAAAGTGCATAGTTGCTACTACTTGTATTCACTACATTGCACTACTTTTACCTTGTCTCCTATTCTATTATCTGTGAAACTCACCTTTTTGTACTTTCAACACCAGGCAGAACCTTGGTGGCTTGCTTGACTTGAAGCAGGGTCTGACCCCAGGTCCAACCAGTTTCATTCAAACATGGAGAATTGGCAGAAGTGTAAAAAGCGTTTTATTTTACACTTATTGCTTATTTTCTCACATAGAAGATCATGTCATGAGTTTGCAGCAAAAGAAGAAAATTTCAGGAAAATTGTGTACGATATCTTAACATGATGGTGATCATTCTTCAAAAGTTAAGTTGAAAGTGTAACTTAGACTAAGTAAAATATTTTATGCTGCAGAAAATGAACTAGTGCTGGTCAAGCCAAAGTTCAATGTGGGCTATAAAGTTATGCGACCACTTTCAAAAGTGCCAGTGTGACTGAAGTTAATATCTCTATTAACCTGGGGCTGATAGGTACAAATACAGAAGAAGAAACCCAATGCTTTGTAAAATGTGGGTAGTCTAAGTCCATCCTTGTCAATATTTGGCATTACCACATTTTTAACCAAGCTGTTAAAAAATCAAGAAGATTAAGTAGGCAAATTAGCTAAACAATTATATACCTGCAATGTGTCTGGAACAGGAATGCTACGTTGTTCAAGTTGTAAGAACTGTAGCATTTGTATACACTAAAAAAACAAAGGGGATATTAGCAAATAGGTAGCAGCCTACAAACATGTTTCAATTAGAAATTATCAGACCACTTTATTTGAGCTACTTTCCAGTTATTCTTAGTCACCAAACAATAAATCTCATCAGACAGTAGACTGGAAAATCAGTTTGTTCTGTAAGGGTGACGGTGGTCGGGCGCAACAAGAAGCAACAAGTGACACAAGTTGCGGTTAGCTTTCTGTATCACTGGATCTTGATCTCCAATAACTACAAGAAAAAACTCTCCATTTATGTTTAATTACTTTCAGGAGCGCAGGCACTCTGCAATAATTAGCCACTTCTAATATTGCTTACCAAGTCGGTTGCTCAACTGGTTAAAGTAATGATGATCTCTTATTCGTCGAATCGACGGTAGAACTCATCATTTGAAATGAAATGAGAAATCATATGAAATGAGAAATTATGTGATTTACAATTTAGTTATAACCAGCAAAGAATGCGCATATGAACGACATTAAAGATTATGGAACATATAAGACAATATATCAAATAGCTAAACACCCGATGTATTATCGCATCATTCTCCGGGTATAAGAAACTTGACAGTGTACAAAATACTTAAGGAGTGGCCTAAATAAGTAGTTTACATAATAACGACGAAAACGTAGAAGAGCCTCATAGGAGAAATTAAAAAAGTAAAAGTGCCAAAAAGCTCATAGTTCCATTCAAAGTCGGCCTAAGTTTAACAAGGAGAAGGCTTTCTTTGGGAAGGATAGAGAAATCAGAAGAGGCAGAAGCTAAAAATGTGAAATCAGATTCATAAAAAGGGTGAGAGTGTTGAAGTGAGTGAGAGCGAATGTTGGAAAACGGTGGAGTTTAGAGAAGATTCCCAGCAACGGCCGACGTTCCAAAGAGATCAGCAAAGTGTCTTTGAAATTGGCCAGTCGTCTGACCAAAACACGTTGCGCTACAGCAACGACACTGAAATTTATAAACGACGCCAGATCGCAATAACTTCTGTCCTTTGTTCAGAAAATGTCAAGAGGCAATGAGAGGAGGGAAAACTAAAGGTACATTAAAATGCGGAAGAACAGACCTCTAATCAGTAACATAATGAAATGGCAAAATAGACAAACAAAATAGAGATAATATAAATATAAAGATGTGGTGTTTAAAAATAAAGGCAAAGAAATGCAATGTCTAAAAATATAAATAAAATATACAGAAAGTTAGCATTATGACAATATGGATAAAATATAAGATAAAGAAGTATAAAATAATTAATGTAGTACTAGTAGCTGTAGTACTAATAAAATAATTGACGAGAAAATAGATGAAGTAGATCTGCATCATTATCATAACTTACATCTAATAAAAATTACAGGTTGAGGTATGGTTTAGCGGAATAGAAAGATATTTTATACGGAAAATAAGCACCATGGCAAAGTCGTTAAAGGAAAAAGATGTATTATGTATGCCTCAATCTATCTGTCTATGTGTGCGTGTTTCTCTCTCTCTCTCTCTGTGTGTGTGTGTGTGTGTGTGTGTGTGTGTGTGTGTGTGTATGCATATATGTATTTAAGTATGTATAAATCTATAAATACAAATTATAACACTGCACATCAAAATATTGTGTTTCAATATTATATTTACTGAAGATAGATGAATTGAAATTAAGATCTGTATTAAAACAATCTGTAGTATCTGCAAGAAGATAAAGATTGAAATGTGGTGTAGCAGAATACAAATATGATATTATCTACAGAAAATGAGCATCATGGCAAAGTCGTTAAAAGGGAAAAGATATATTATGTATGCCTCAATCTATCTGTCTATGTGTGCGTGTTTCTCTCTGTGTGTGTGTGTGTGTGTGTGTGTGTGTGTGTGTGTGTGTGTGTATGCATATATGTATTTAAGTATGTATAAATCTTACTGAACGTAATTTTTAAAATAAACGTATTGTCCTTTAAAGTAAGAAATAAGGAATCAATTGATCTGTAACCGTGTTTTCAACTTCTTGGCTAGTCTGCTAGTCCAATACTTCCAATCAAGTACGAGAACTCAATGGTGGAATCTTGTAAATAGATCAGATTTGTCAAATAGTCGTTAATAGAAATAGAGTAATAGAATAATATTTGAAATTAGAATTTCCATTCTTTTACTTGAAACACTAGTCAGCCACATCACTAGTTACAAGGTACTCATTATCAATTACCATCAAAAAGGGTTAACAGTTAATAGCAACTAATTACGTTGTTAAATATGTTAGATCGGGGAACAAGATTAGTAGTAAGCAGAATAATTCGTATTTTTTTACTGATTTTGTAGTCTCACTATGTTTTGCATCTTTATTATAATACATTATCATGAGTATGTCTCACAGGATTATATTTCTTAGTGGAAATACCAAATATTGAGATGGCAAAACGAGTACAAAGCCTACCCTTATACTGTTTATTGCCAAACTAATTCCTAATCACTGATTCAATTGTCGAGAGAGTTGGTAAAGTAATTGAATTGCTAACAGGTTCAATTGGTTCAGAGACAACTTTATAAGGTGAGTAAAGTGAATGTCATAAACTACGATGGCAATCGAGCTTACTAAGTACGACTCTCTACAAACATTTCTGAAGAGCTGTCGTGCGATGTCATGCCCTGAGTTTGCTTACCATATTTTAAAGCAGATGTGTAGGTGGTCTACAAATACATGGTTTATTACTTTTTAACTAATGTTTGCTCTCAGGAACGCCAAGCGCAAAGCACTGCCTTTAACATGCCAGACGCCTGTCTGGCGACGGGTTTTACTTGTATGTGAACCAGGCTTTACATGGCCGTTGTGATCCGATGAGTAGAAATGCGCATGGAGATTTGCTTGGGGACATTAGATTTGTTAAATATATCCTTAGTTTTCGAGTAGTTTCTAAAAGCCGATTTGTAGTTGTTGACCCCAATTCTGAAAGCTGTTTGGTGCTACCTATGTATTGAATACCACATGTTCTGCATTCTAATAGGTAGACCACCAGTTTAGAGTTGCAGTGTAGTGGTCCCACCCTAATTTCATAGGTGAGCTTTCCTGATCTGTCAAAGAACTTTTTAGTCTCCTTGACGAGTGGGCAAACTGCACAGTTTAATCCCCCTTGCATCCGGAGCTGCCTGTCTCAAATACCTCCTGAGTCAGCTTAGCTCTTACCAGCTTATTTTTCGAGCTCTATCCATTTCGATATGCAACTATCGGCGGCTCACTAAAAACTTTGCGATGTTCTTCATCGCTTGCTAGAATGTTATAATTTTCCCGTAGGATCTGATGCACCCTATGACTTAGAGCTCGATGGTACTTTAAAATAATAACGTCGTTGTCGTTCGATTTCTTTTCCTGCTTACTACTGAGAACGTCCTTTCAACTTTTGTCCTTCACGCGCAAAATTTGCTGTTTCACCGTTTTTGAGTTAAATTTTTTATGTAAGAGCCATGTTTCTAGCTCCTTACATCGTTCATGAAACGCATCTTCTCCTACGCATATACGCTATTAAACCGGAAACGCTTGTTGGGCCATAACGTCCTTGGTTACGTGGTGGCAACAACATGCTTAATACAATCCCGCAATGAGAGGGTCACGACATTTGATTCTCTACCACATCGTATCCTTTGTGGTGAGTTTAATAACCATGGCAAAAACGTATTCACTTGCAACCCCTCCTTATTCAAGATGTGCCCCCTGCCTTCTTTAATATATTCCAAGAGACCTTTGATCCATAATTATTTTCATAATTCAAACATGTGAGACCATTGATCTCAATAAAATATTTTTCCCTTCTTTTCTGAATAAAAGTCTTAAATTGAGATCAGTGTGTGAGACACGCACATTAGTAGGCCTACTTGAACTAATCACCAAACTTGTTATTGAAGTTTTGTTTTTGCTTCAAATACATGAATAAGCAGTTAAATTGAATTTGGCATCCATTGCCTTTAATCCCCTAGAGAACATTAGTCTTTTTAATGAGCTTTTTTGAGACGAAGTCGATAACTTCCTCTCATTCAGAAGCGATACGAAAGACGTCCTGAAGTTGCAATCACTTACTTTGAGCCTATAAAGGTAGGCACACCCACTCGTCCAAGGTACAGTGTATACACGTTGGTTGATCGAAGACACTATTTTGCTTGAACGAAGACACCATCGGTAAGTGTTACTTAACTTGTCTTAAAGTAAAGTCAACGGGGTTAGCAGACAAGAAGGGCTAAGTAGCTCAAGCGATATCTTATTGTAACTTTCAACCTATTATCCAAGGATTTCCAACTCAAGCTGACGTTTTTCGTCTTGTCTCAACAATTTGTACCTTAAGGGTTGATATTTTCGCCTTATCTGTCCCTCAACTTTCTTTTTGGAATGGTTAGGATAAAGCCTATCTAAGTTGCCCCTCCTATAATTCCCAGTAGGACCGCCTCTCGCGGATTATGGAAAGCACCTGTCATCAATGAGAACAGATACTACATCCATTCCTTGCCTAAAGGCCGAGAAGCGGCTCTTTCCGCGGCTCCTCTCGTAACTGTTAAAGCAAAAGAAAGACCATGTATAACAATAGCTTTTACTGCTACAAATCGAACATTTGCGAAGATACTTCTATTTCGTGATAGAGCCACCACTTAAAGACACGTAACTTATGTCACTGTTATCTTCTTGCAGCTATTATGATTCATAAACGAAATACACTACATTTATTATCGAAGCTACCCAAATTCCTTTTACAACGCTTCAAGTATTCTACGCAGTGCTATCTTGAAATAGAAGTGAAATACAATTACGATATTGTTGCTGCAATTCCCAGCCAAGGGCAACGCTACTGCAATCCAATCAAGGTCTGCGCCTGAAATTATTTTAAAAATTAGTTATCGGCTCTTGGTTATACAAAAAGTCGGACAACACTCAATTTGTTACGGTTTTCCTTCTACTCAAAATTAGGACTACTCATTCTCTGATACTCTAGCTTAATTTAATTCATACCTTGCTTTACTCCACCCTAGTCTACTCCTTTCAACTCTACCTAATTCTGTTTTCCTTAATTTAACTCTAATTTAAACTATTATGTGCAGCTCAATGCTGCCCTATCCTGCTCTGATCTACTTAAATGTAAACAACTTTGTCTCCTGTAGTCTACATTAACTTGTTCAGCCCGCTCTGCTGTTTATTTCACTAACATACTCAGCTCTTCTGTACTACACAAACATACTCTTCCCTTCCCTACCCTTGTCTACTCTACTCCTACTCGATTTCAAAACTAGCACAAAATTGAAATTGGCAGTCCAAAAGGAACATCATATTGATGCATGCCGTGACCAGCATTCGAACCTGGGTTATTGCGGCCACAACGCAATGTACTAACCACTATACGATCACGGCTCATGCATACAAAGCTACGGAAAGGAACGACTATTTTAATCCTACTCGATTTTAAAACTAGCACTAAGATTGAAATTGCTAGTCCAAAATGAACGTCATATTGATGCATGCCGTGACCAGGATTCGAACCTCGGTTATTGCGGCCACAACGCAATGTACTAACCACTATACGATCACGGCTCATGCATTCAGTGCTACGGAAAGGAAAGACTATTTTAATCCTACTTGTTTTCCAAACAAACACTAAAATTGAAATTGCCAGTCCAAAAGGAACATCACACTGATGCATGCCGTGACCAGGATTCGAACCTGGGTTATTGCGGCCACAACGCAATGTACTAACCACTATACGATAATGGCTCATGCATTCAAAGCTACGGAAAGGAAAGACTATTTTAATCCTACTCGATTTTAAAACTAGCACTAAGATTGAAATTGCTAGTCCAAAATGAACGTCATATTGATGCATGCCGTGACCAGGATTCGAACCTCGGTTATTGCGGCCACAACGCAATGTACTAACCACTATACGATCACGGCTCATGCATTCAGTGCTACGGAAAGGAAAGACTATTTTAATCCTACTCGATTTCAAAACTAGCACAAAATTGAAATCGCCAGTCCAAAAGGAACATCATATTGATGCATGCCGTGACCAGCATTCGAACCTGGGTTATTGCGGCCACAACGCAATGTCACCATTGAAAAGAAGGTGATTTTTGCTTGTGAGAAAATACAGAAACAGTTTAACCCCATTTATATAAGAAAAACTGGAAAACTATATCTAGATACAATTTGGATTCATTGACTGGGGAATTATTGAAAAACTATTGGTTATCAAAGCATATCAACATCACTAACAAAATCCAACTGCTGCATTATTTATGTAATAGTATATACCTGGTACTCTTTTGTTACAAGTGTACCACTGTTATGTGTTAAGTACTCCACTGCATACCGGTATGGCAGTTGACACTGCTAAAACATATTTGAACTACAAAGTGTTGTAGTCCTGCAGAATCTTCGTACATTTTTTTATCATTTAGTCCAAAAATGTTACCCTTGTTGTCACAGAGTTCACTATATTTAGTCTCACATCCATCTTTGTCTTGTCTTTAAAAACTTTCTCCTCGTGGCATTTATGTATAGTTCTCTACTGTTGAGAACATTTTATACTGTCTTAAGTTACATATTTAGACTGTCTGACGATGCTTTTGTGCACCTTTGGAGGTAATGTGAGATGCATAGGAAGTTTACAATAAAATAAATTGTACGTAGGTGCTTCAGTAAACTTGTGTAGTGCTGTACAAGGATATGCTTTCTATGTGACATATTTGTTGCAGAGTTATCAATTCAATCTTTAGTTGTCATTTAGGTAAGGATCAAACAGCAATCTTTGTATTCAATGTGTAGCTAGTATATAATATTCAAGTTTAGTCTATGTAAATCATGTATACATACAAGGTAACATGCATATTTTGGAATGCAACTACAACTTTGCCATGAATCAACAAACACTGAATTAGTTGATTAATAACCAAGCGTAATATCAGCTTCAGTGAAAATAATGAATGCTTAAAAGAAAACGACTTTCATCCTTGAACCAATTGATTCCAACTATTGATTCGATTGCTTACTTAATTCTTTTCTTACGACACTATACAGAGCATCAGCAGTAATGGAAAGGCACTGAATCTTACGATTTTATTGTGACCTTATTATTAGCCGAAAACGAGAGATCATGGCAAGCATATGCGTCAAGCTAAATAAAATCTATTGGAGTAAACTTGCTAGCATCGGGCCTGTACAGCAGAGGTAAATATAAATAATTTGCAACATCAGTCCCATAATATTACCTACGTGAGGATATCATCTTCATCCTCATCATCATAATCATCATCAAAAACATCATCAATATCATCATCATCATCATCAATATCATCATCATCATCGCCATAATCATCGAGGGGGAAATAACTTCAAAATATCTCTTTGAGATTATTAAGATTATTTTTAATTATAAGATAAAATGGGATTATAAGATAATTAGGTATTAGAAGATTATTTCTGTGATTATTGACACTATTTTTGGATTATTTAAAGACCTACTCAAATTATGTAAGAGATAATTTGGGGTTGTTTGCCCCTCGATCATCATCGTCATCATCATTATGGTTTTTGCTTTTCCTGCTAAGGTAACACATCTCTACGTACCTCATGGGCCTCTGTATCTCTGAGAAAGGGTTACTTGAGGTATAAAGACCATGATGATGTAAAAATCAGTCACCGATTTTGACTTAAGATCACACAAATGATAAGAAACATTCATAACAAAAGGTGATAGAGGCTATTGACTGGCCAGGTTAACGGACAAAAAAAATGGTCGTTTAGAGAGTTGTTTTGGTAGCGTCACTATTTTTGAAAGTATAATATTGAATTGAAAATCGGAAACGGTCGACAGATAATCGAGGCAAAACTTTACGTGGGCAGTTTTATCGTAAACGCTAATCAAACGGGACAACTAACCGATGGCTATTCACTCTACATACAGGTACCCTGCAGTGTTATAACATTTGCCTGTAGACAGCACAGAAAATTGTCTTCCGCCTTCTTTTTCCTAACTGGATTTCATACCTACTATAATGCACCTGCACTTCATCTCGTATTGGTCTAGGTGATCCTAGAATCCGTTAGTAAATCAGTGAATCCCAATGAAAAGGTTCTGTGTGAATGTTTTGGAACTTCCAGCGTTTGTTTGTATTTGTGAACACTGGATGTTACTCAAGTCATTCATAGGTTGCTTTACACTGGTGATCAATAAGTGCATAGGGAATTGCCTTCCGCCTTCTTATTCCTAACTGGATTTCATACCTGCTATAATGCACCTGCACTTCATCTCGTGTTGGTCTAGGTGATCCTAGAATCCGTTAGTAAATCAATGAATACCCTATGAAAAGGTTCTTTGTGAATGTTTTAGAATTTTAAGCACTTGTTTGTATTTGTGAACACTGGATGTTACTCAAGTCATTCATAGGTTGCTTTACACTGGTGATCAATAAGTGCATAGGGAATTGCCTTTCGCCTTCTTTTTCCTAACTGGATTTCATACCTACCATAATGCGCCTGCACTTCATTTCGTATTGGTCTAGGTGATCCTAGAATACGTTAGTAAATCAGTGAATACCCTAGGACAATATTCATCTTTACAATGTCTCCCTACTGAAGCGCCCTAAATCAAGCAATACCAAAGTAACATGATCAAATCAAGTAACGACGATGGAGTCATCTCTTGATAACGACACGACTAAAGAAATTCCTTATTCTTTGGCACTTTTGATTAAAATGTTACCCTCCTGCTGCTTTCACCCATACCCTCGTCAAAAAAAAGTCAAATTTGAAGTGTGATTTATCAAAAGCCTGCAGTGAGTGTGCCCAGTGTCTATATATTCATGACAAAACATCGAGTGGAAAAACCAATTTTGACATTAAAACACAACTACCCTTTTAGTGGCAGAAAAATCTCTGTGCATTAAAAGTAAAACTTCTACCGCTGCTTTACCAGTACAACACTGATACTACTAAAGCAATAAATAGGGTACGTGAGACTATGGCTGGGCTTAAATTCTCTGGGAGAGCGTGTGTTGGAATTATCCCCATACTTAAGTACGTAAAAACGTGGGGTCTACTCTCACCTTTTCTGTACCTTTCATCCTCTAGCATAGCTTCCCTTCGTCGTTCCCTTTCTCGTTCTAAAGCCTCCATGCTGCCCCATCTTTCAAGAGCTCTGGACGAGAAGAACATGATAAAAAGATGGAACCTAGCACTTGCCAATTCAAAAGGCTTTGGAAACTACCTTACGTACACAAGAGAGTGGCCCATAACGATTTGCACCGTAATTCTTCGCATAGACACCTTGAAATAGCCCTATGTCTGGAGTAGCAGTTGCAAATTTCGATTTTTGTTTCAAATGCGGAATTATGCGAGTTTAAACAAGTCTCAAACATTGAGAACCCTACCCATCTTGTGCTTTTCTCGTACTAATTTTTGAAGACATACGAATTTCAATATTTTTATCAAAGCTATTGGTTTTACCACCTTAATTTCTGACGTTAACATGTTGATTTGGGCTTAGTGGTACCCTTCTTTTTGCATAACTGTGTTTATTGCGTGTCGATTTACTTTTTACACACAACCCGAAATGTCCCTAACTTACATGGAATAAATACATTGTTTCAAAATTATCGGAATTGATTTTATCAACAGAAGGCAATGAAGTAAAATAAGTAACCCAAGGAAAGAAGACTGAGAACAAAATAGTAGAAGAGAGAGGACAACAACTGTATAAAACAGATGTGTTAGTGATTCATTGTAGAAATAGAGGAATTTCACACACTGAAATCACTCAGATATCTGGAATTTGCATGATTTGTTGCAGTAAAACGTCACTGCCTTTCGTTGCTTTTGCCACAAGGGAATTCTCTAATAACCATAAGCCGTAAACTAGCCCGACAAAAATAAGCCATGGATGCAAGTATGAAGATTACAAATTCTAGAAACCAATACCAGACACCAGCGGAGGTGTTATCAAATTCATCCTGTGTACACAAGCTATTTAATTTTCATTGGTATCCTACAAGTGTAAGCTAGCGGATCTTATGCATCCAGTATCTTATTTACTTAGTGTCTGCCCTTGGCTTGCTGATTTAAAAGCTACTTCGGCTTGTGAAGCCTGCAAATAAACCTCTAGGAAACCACAATATTGACAAGCAATGTGTTCACAAATTAGAATATCAAACAAAATTTTCATTAGTGTACAGGGTTTTGTACAGGCCTGCTCTTTGCAAATCTGGTTCTGGACATCATTGGGTCACATTCAAAGCTAGATATGCATATCGACACGAAACACCCCTTTCACACAATGACCAAAGGCATTTTAGTGGAATGTGAAAAAAAATGTACCCAGCCAATTTGCCCCCCCCATCTGATTTACCTACCCCAGCTCCTGGTTATATATACTAGAACTAGTAAATACCCATATACAGCTTAAAGTTTCAACGATGACCGTTATGATCTGGTGACCATTCTATGTAGGTTGCGCTCAGGCAGGCTACATCACTGCACTTGTAATGTAATTCCCCAATTCAGACGAGATCTCAGAAGGTCCTCTCAGATACTCAATAGTAGAGATACCGTTGAGGGGGGAACTCAGGGGGCTGAGCCCCCTTTCAACATTTAGTTTTCAGTTAATGTTACTAGAAATTTTTTTCCTTTTGTGAATTGTTTGATAAAGGTTATTATAATATTTTGTTGAACATTTTCAACAATGTGAATATGTGCACTTAATTCAAAATTATATCTTGCGTAGCAGCATGGAGGAGAATAATAGTTGGCGTGGCATTTGCTGCTCATTATACAGCCCCTCCTCTTAACTTTTAGGACGGCACCTCGGCTCAATAGGGCAACAGAACTAGGTTGCAAAGTTACTAGCATGAAGTATTAGACCCTGTTTACACGGGTACGGATCCAAACTAGTACGGATCGGCCTCGCGTTTACACGGGACCTGTTCGATCCGAACTCGTTTGGATCTGCTATCCGTACCAGTTTGGGTTCACTTATGAAAGTGGACCAGTTTGGATCCGTACCCGTGTAAACGCTTGGGATCGGATCCAAACTGGTACTGATCGAATGGGTGGCAGGATTTAAAATGGAGGTACTGATGAGTATCAGTGGGTTTAACAAACAAGTCACTTGTAAGCTTCCCCTATATATATATAATGCGAAAGAACCTGCGGTTAAAAGGTTATAAAAGTATGTAAAAAGTTAAAAGTGTCAAGATGCTAGCTCTCGAGCATTTGGTTTAAAAACCTTTTTCGTACATTAAAAAGTGATGAAGAGCATCGCACAGTTTTTTGTCGGCTGCCGATAGTTGCTTATCGAAGTGGTCAGAGTGTTAAAATTAGCTGGTGATATCTAATCTGGTTCGGGAGGTATACGAGACGGGCAGCGTCGGGTGCAAGGGGAGATCAAACTGGAGCCACTCGTCAATGAGATTAAAACGTTCTTTGATAGATCAGGAAAGCGCATCTATGAAAATCTCTACCGGAAAATATGATCCCTACCGAAAAGAAAACGACAAGCCTGTTTACGTCCATTCCTAGTTAAGCCATCCCCCAGCAATCATAAGTAAAATACCCGAAGCTATCAACACTAGATTGTCACGACAGAGCTCCGATAAAGAGGCAGTACCTGAATACAAGGAGCCTCTGCGGTCCAGTGGTTTTGAGGGTGATTTTACCTGTGTGGACAGGAGACAGGAATCTGCCAGGCATAAATCGAGAAAGCGAAATAGTATCTGGTTCGACCCGCTTTTTAGCATGTTAGCGCCGACAAATGTTGCAGGCGTATTTTTGCACCTACTAGATAAACATTTTACAAAGTCGACTTTGTTACACAAGATATTCAACAGGAACACTGTGAAAGTCAGTTACAGTTGTATGGAAAATTTTCGCAGTTTAATCCTTGTTTTCACAATGCCATATTTTTGCTTCTCAAAATTGTATATCTACAAATATAAAGCTCAAATATTCGAAAACTATTTATTATTTAAGGTTATTGTTTAAGTGAGGAAATCAATACAGATTTGAAGTCGGTGTACCAGTTGCAGCATATATTTGTCACAAAGGCGAAAATATTCAATTGGGTGTGTATTCGGAACTCTTCATTCTCGTCATATCTTTGAAGGCCACTCATTGAAATAGTTATAGACAGAGGAAGTATTATGTGTTCGATCCCCGGTGGTGACATTTTTTCTGTTTCTCTAGTGGTCTTTTCAAATATGCAGAGGAGTTGAATGTAATGTACTGGAAGACCCTGTATGTAAAACGGGATGCCATTAAGTTCAACTTCACTAAAGTTCGATTTCGATTTCGAATGATTTGCGACGTTGCATAATGCATACGCTTGAGCGTAACTTAATATAAAAATAAGGTATCTTCTTAAATTATTTAGATTGAATAGAAGAAAAATAAAAGCATGATATTAAATTATTGGTAGTGAATTTGTTTGAGCGGTAATGGAATATGCAGTGTAGTTTTCATAAATAAGTTGATTTTTAGGGGGATCGTAGTAAATTTCCGGGTAAAATCGATTTTCCCGGTAGCAAGAATTGTTTTTTTATAACTTTTTTTACATCAGTGAACTCAGAATATGTGAATGCATTAGAAAAGTGACACACAGGATCGAAACTAAAAGGTTCATGAATATGACATACCCTATTAACCGTAGCACCAAGGTTGTGAAGAAAGGGTTTTTTAAGTAGAGCATTTTTACCTGGCAAAACAACTTTTGCTGTATACTCTTTATTCACTTTTATCTTTAACAGCAAATTCTTTTTACAACCTGAGAAGTCTAAAATTTCTAATTGTCCGCAAAACTCTTCCAAAGGCACTGATTTATTGTTTACATATAACCTGGTGTACCTGTATTTCTTTTTGGTTGTTATAACACCGCGTTCCATTTTTCTAGTAAATCACTGCCATCTAATTGCTGTTAGCCACAGTATTGTTACAAAATCTGTTTGCAACATATTATATAAAATTGTTGCACTATTTCCGACGTGTCGTAAGGTCATCTTTCTTCAAAAGATCGTCATTATCAGTCCCTGATGGTGCAAATAGGTTTTCAAGTCATGTGCTCTTACCTGCATATCAGTTGCCACATCATGTACTCTATCAACCGGAGTAATTTTAGTCTTTTTGTTTTATTCACTCTTAATACAAAAGCTCCAAAGTTATTCTTACAATATAAAACAAGAGACAAAATTATAACAACAGGAGGTAAGTTACAAGCAAAACTATCTAACTCAAAAAATAGCATTTGGATTGACACTGGCATGTGCAGCGACGATCCCTATCTGTTTGTATAAATAGGAACGCATTAAAATGGTAGTCTCACAATTGTTCTTTAATCAACAGTCTCACTGAGACCCAAGTTGGTGAGTAGTTCAACCACCGATAGTAAGTATAAAAAAACCTCGTAACTCTCCATGTTTCTACCAACGTCCGTAACGACACCTTGTTACCCTTGCTGGTAAATTTTCATTTACTTCCTCCTTCCAAGTAAAGATGGCTATCCATTTGAGTATGTATAAAGCTAGTTTTCTGTTTTACATGGAAATATGTAGTTTGGGTGTGAGAGTTTAAAGGTTGTATTTGTGCTCTAATTGGTGCATCTAACGGTGCTTTGGCAATGTCAGTTTAGATCTTGCTAAATGCAAAGCAATTTCTCTATCAAAGACCCTTGATGAGCAATTCTCCCGATGTTGAAGCTACCCTAAACAAATAGTAAAGGCAACCTCATATATAAAGGGCAGCTGGGGCTTCCAACGGTAATGCCCCTCAGTTAAGGCTACGGGACAGAGAATTACGATCGACGGCAATCGACTCCAGCAAGAATGAAACGTAACTATTCAGATACCAAAACGATGAAATACTATAGTATGTCGACAGTCATTAACGTTCCTACTTTTTCCAGGTTAATTTGGGATCGGTAAATCTAGAAGAACAGGATCCAATTTAAAAAATGTGTACGGACAAAGTTTACATCACAGAGACTTGGCGACACTGTAAAAGCGTAACTGCCTCTCCCCAGACTATTTCATGGAGGACGAGCTGTATCCAGCAATGGAGGTCTTTTTAAATTAGTCTCAACCTTTGCCTTTGCAAGCGAAAGGTCATTGAGTGGGAACTTTCTTTCCAATAGGCCCTTCTCACTGTTGGAACTCAACTTAACAAAATATGTGTCTAAAGTTACCGTTACTAATGGATTTCAAAATGAACAAAAATCCATCAACCAGCAGCTGGTCGTCCATATCTTTATTCCGTTAACGACCGTTGTATAGATCGTATTTGGATTAATCTGAGTGTCAGAGATACGACCATTTCTTAAAAAGATGTACCTTCCCTTTCACTAAGCTACTTGGGTCAAACTACTTTTCTCACTCGTTACAAAGCAGTAACCTACTTGGCAAGAGAATTTTAAATTGCTGCTTAAGCTAGCGAAAACTTAAGCAATACACGATTATTTATGAAATATGAGAACAACATAAATAAAATATCGGTCGTTTATTAAAATTACGGTTAAGTAACACGATTCTTAAAATCATTGGCAAAGAAGCTAGACTTGATAAACCATTCTCTTTATTACGTTCCTCTGTTTATAAGCTTTCTCGAATAATCGCATTTAATCGAATCTAATCGAATAAACGGATTCGGTTTCTGTTGATGTTATTCGGTATTTTGTGAAGTAAACTTTTGTAGAAGGATTTAAAATTTACCTTTTCTAGTCGATGAAAAGTGAACCTGTTTCTCTGCTCTAGTATACAAGAAAATGAGAGCTATGCTATCATAGTCACTGGTTCACGTAGTCGGACGCTGAGTTAGTCACGAAGATTCCTAATATATCGAACTCAACTTTGGAAATATTATGACATAAACTCTAAACATTTGTTTTCTATCTACTTTTACTGCATTCTAAACATACCTTTTCTTTTCCCATCAGGGTGGCTTCGCTAATCTCGTCATGAAAGCTTCTGCACAACTCTGGGAGGACAAGTTCAACGCCATGCGAGCCAAGAAAGGATCAGACGTAAGTATTTAGACAAGAAAAGCAGATATTTGGTATTGTTATTCCCGTAATCAAGATTTCCGTTCTCCTGAATTCCTGTGATCATGATTCCCGTGATCATGATTCCCGTAATCAAGATTCCCGTAATCATGATTCCCGTGATCATGATTCCCGTCATCCTGAATTCCCGTGATCATGATTCCCATGATCATGAATCCCGTCTGGGAGCTAATGTGGCGACTAGAGAAATAGAGTATGTTTACATTGGAGGTCACCTAGCTCAGTTGGTAGAGCGCACACCGCGAAAGCGTAGGTCACGAGTTCTATCCCCGGTGGTGACATACTTTCTATATCTCTAGTGTTCTTTTCAAAACAAACTATCAGTTGCAAAAAACAAGTAAATGAGCTTGAAAGGACGTACTAGAAGGGGAAGAGGAACATGCAGTCTATTGTTGCCCTCAAAGTCTGTCTGAGTCTGGTAATAAAAATGTTTTCTTTAATGAAGGCAGTATACTCAGAACAGACAGGTGCTTAGAACGTAAAATCAGATACAGAAAAAGTATGAAAGTACTAAATAGAAAGGGAGCGAATGTTAGAATATGGTCGAGTTGAAAAGTCCAAGTAACGGCCCAAGTTGCCAAATGATTAACAAAGCGTCTTTGGAATTGGAGATTGGTCTGACTTATATACGTTGCATTACAACAACGACACTCAGATTTATGCTCAACTCCAGATCGCAATAATTTAGGAATTACGTCTTTACTTGGGAAACTGTTGAGAGGGGATGAGAGGGTAGAAAGTACATTTCACGTGAATAAAAAGGCAAACATTTAGGATAGTCTCTACGTTACCTCAATTGATTTAGTCATTTCTGCTACAAACTTTGATATCTCCATTTTCCTGCTTGCAATGTGACTGCGGATATTAGCTTCAAGTTTTGTCAATTCGTGTGAAAGAACGATACCGTACCCAGTTCCGGTAGTAATCAGTTTCGCCACAACGAGATTACTGTCTTTTAGATACTGTTTGTAGCTCGCGGATGCAAGTGCATCAAGCCATTAATTGATTGCAGAGGACAGTATTGCTACTAGCAACAGCAGCGGTGTGTTGGCAGCTGTCAATCCCTTTAGGCCGGGTAACAGTTATCAACTGAAAATGAGTAATCTGTCACCTTTCATATAATAGATAAAGTTGATGACATGTATCCAAACATGAACAAGTGCAACCATCTCCAAGCGTAGGTCAGGGAAGCTTTGGAGATCGTCAAATATCTATAAATAACCTCTGCTGAAGCTTCACCGTTCTCGAAAAAGGTTGACTTTACTATCGTATTCTGACACTAGCTCTGAGAATTTTTTCCAATGTATCCCGCCAACGTAGATCTGTTGACAAGGGAGGGGCGAGACCGCGCGAGGACAAGCTAGCCTTTTTATAACTGCTCGTAGCCCTTCAATCGACAAACACCACATTTTAAAGTTTTCAGTATAATCGGTTGTTTGTGACTTGTTGTATCCTTGCTTTCCAGTCTCATTAGATCTCCTTCCTAAACTAACTTTCTACCTTAATATTTTTTCATCACCTCATTAATCTTAGACCTATAACGCAAACTTTACAGCAAGTAACTGTTCCTGTATAACTTCGCTTCGTAGTCTGTAGATCTACAAGTCAGAGGTAATCAGTAATGAGGTCACTTAATTTATTGCATAAATTTCGGATGATTATGGAAAAGAAAATGAAACCAGATATTGTCGGAGAAATATCATAAAGAGTGCATTTTCTAAAACAGGTAGATAAGATTTTAAAAGCAGATCTCATTATCGCAAATATTCTCGCTTGTGCATCTCCTATTAACTGCTAAATGATGTATTGCAAGATTCACCTAATGATGAAAACCAACACCTTAACCATTGGACCATCAATGCCCAATAATTAAGGTGAGAAATTTTCAAGTCAATCTTGCCATATTTTCGCCTCCACTCAGTGGGTAAGGGGAAATTCATTAATTTAATAATTTAATAATTGTGTTTGGCTTTGAGCCTTCATCAGTGCCAGAGATATATAATTACTCAGCAGACACATAGCATTTATCATATATTTATCATGGAGTGGAGCATTACCATAATAGCTTGCTTGTGGTAATGCTCCACTCTGTGATAAATATATGATAAATGCTATGTGTCTGCTGAGTACTTATATATATTTCAACTTTAAGATTAGGGATTAGCTTTTATTTACTAAATGAATACGGTAAAATGGAATATTATTGTGTATGTTACATAAATCATCACAAATACTAGTAACATTTCCTTCAGCTGTACACTTAAAGGAGCTTATTGAGACTGAGAACTTGAATTAGAAAAATATGTAAAGAATCCGCAGTGGGCATTTCCTCTGTCATGTTCTTATATTGGCCAAATTACGTGTGTTAAGTGACACTATGAATCAATTTAAAAATATTTCATATCAGCTCCCATTATCCTTTCCTTGGCTTCAAATTCTATACCTTACAAAATCAAAACATGAATAAACACAGGTTGAGTGATGGTAGCCTTTCTTGTTTATTAAATGGTGTGTATTATGTTTATTGTAGATTGCAAATTCAGAGTAAATATTGTTATAATACATAAAAGTTAATACAAAGAGAAACCATGCCACAACTCACCTTTCCACCCCAATAGAATACATTAGTATTTGATGGATTTCTGAAAACCAGCTTTGCACAGTGAATACAAGGTGTCGTGGTGAAGTTTCTTGCTAAATTTCATTTGGTAACTGGACGTAACTTGATCTAATTCCTAACTCGATCCTCTCTTTCAACCTTTTGTGTGGAAGAGAGGTTTGCTTTAGTTGGTCTTGCACTGTAACCCGGTCCTGCACTGAAACTTGATCGGGAACGATGGTCTGCAATAACAGAGTAGAAAAGTCTCACTTCCAAAACGAGGTTAAATCATGTAGTGGTTTGTTAAAGTTTTTTCAGTCCGTCAAGATAATTTTAAGGGATAGTACATTCCAGGTAGATGTTGTCTTAGCGCTCCAAAAGCACCCAGGCCAATAGCAATTGGCTGTTTCCGTGATTCTTTGTAGGTAATACTTTGGAAAGCCAATGTGCGTGTAAAATTGCATTACATGAAAATAGTTTGCTGGTAGCTAGGTTTCAATATCATCGGTCACTCAGATGAACAAGGCTCTGCTGTGCATGGCAACGAGGATTGGGCCAGGTTTAGTACTGAGCTGTCTTGACATTAGTTTATTTGTTACGTATATTTTTATTATTTTGTTTTGCCTGTTCGTCATTGTTGATTTTCGTAAGCGTATTATGCTGCTCTCCGTATCTTTGTTTGTATTAAATTTGATTTTTGTTGGTAAACTGATAAATATAGTTTTGATTATTTAGAAAATAAATGTACGTGCGGCTTAAATTCCACGACTCACGCTATGGCCATTCGACAAGGCAAGTGTTTCTCAAAGTTGCACACGTCGCTTGCCTGGGAGTCCATCAAACTACCAATGTATGACAATGTGAAAGGAAAGAACAATATAAAACTGACCCACATCTCTCTTGCCATAGCAGAAACAAGCGTGGCATTTGCTAACTATTTTCGTTACAAAAAGTCAGGAAATCGACCAAAAGTGCCAAGAAATATTTAAAGCATTTGCAATGATCTGGGTGCCTCTTCCTCACCCCCGAGCTAACGAGTTAGTCTAGAAGACTACGTGGAACGCCAGAATTTAAATAAAAGAATGAGCTCGGAAATTTTTCTAAAAATTCAATAGTGGGAGGATGAAAATGAGTACCCAGGACAATTATGTCAATATTTTAAGGTTTTTTTCAGTATTCAGTTCATTAATGCTTTATAAATCTCCTATTCCTTTATTTCCTCTGTATCAGAAAGCAAGACGTAGAAACCCAGCTACCATCACTACTTTCCTAACCCTCGCTCCCCAATAAATTTTACACAAATCACAAGCATTAAACGTTTGTGAAAAACATCGTAGTTGCAACTCAATATATGAGCTCCTACGGCATGTATGTGAAAGGCTAATCCACATCTGCGAGATGCCATCACACTTCAAGAGAATTTCAGTAATCCGAAAAGAAGAATCCAATTTCCCTTGTCCAAGAGAGTCATTTCTTAAACAAAATTATCAGTTATATGCACTATAGTCAAATCGTAGTTTTGAAATCGTCAAGGAAATCATCTAACAACTCTCCAGTACTATATACACCAAAGTTTGTAGCACCTTTCGTGAGATGTTTCATCATTTGAAGTAGTGTAATAAAACTCGTGTCTCCTTTGATACTTCCAAAATTCTGATCCCAGCGAAGGTTAACCTATAACTTCAACGTCTCTACGAATAGAGTTTCTTAGTTTAGGACAGAGATGTAGGGCCTATGTAAGATTATCAGCATGTTATCGGCATCATAAAGCATGCTCAGATTCCCTCCTTCTTTGCGAGTCTGTGCCCTATGCTTGCGCTGTAAAGGCACCCTCAAGCTTATGCTTTAAAGTGATACAAACGTGACACTATGGGATAGCAATGGAAACATATTATAGCCATGCAGAGAGATTGCATTACTTAATATTCCTGCTGTCTAACATGGGCTTTGGTCAGTTCTTCTAAACTTAAGAGAATTAAAAATTTTGTGTCTTACGAATTCAGGTTTGGATAAATGTATATCGCTTACTGACCGAAATTGTAGTGCTTATTCTGAACAACTATGTTTGCTAGAACACAAGTACGTATTCATCAATAAAATGATTGATTAGCGGGATAATGGAAATACAATAGGAAGAATTGATTAAAATATTGAAAAATGATGTAGGGTGTTTCAAGAAACACTAGTAACATTGAAAAAAAATCTTCGATTTTTGACCGTGTTGAAGCTTTCTGTAGTGTCCTACATAATTGCGGTAGCGAGAAGCACATTAAAATGTAGCTCCAAGAATACGCTGCATGTACTATTTAGAAAAATCATCTAATGCAATGAAAAATTATCTAATGTACGAGGATTAGGCCTGCAACACAAGTTACTTATCAAAACCGTAAGGTCAAAGTGTGCTCGCCTGGTGGTGACACAGACTACTTCAAAAACTACATAGTAGACACTCTTGCTCCTTACCTCTTTGTGATTGTCCTTAGTTATGCTTGACAATGGTTAGGAGAAGAGAAGAGTTGGAGCTAAAGTGTTGTGTGACCTTGACTTCAGAAACGTTTATGATAGGTAAGAATAAGGGATGGACTGGGAACAATTTCTAACCTAAGCGTGATTGATACTGTCAGAACTGAAATTTATGTTAATCAATATACTCATTGTCTGACCGTTTATGATTCGAGCCAAAAAATTCCGCGAATACAAAAAGTTAAGGTTTTATTTACCTAAATCATAGCAATTTCATAGTTTTCAAACCTGCGCAAGCTGATGTAAATTATTAATTAAATTTTGTAGCTGCTATTTGTTGATCAAATGACTTTGTTTAAAGTCCATCTTATACTGAAATTTGTGTTGATTACTTCTTGACAGCAACAAACAAGAAATGAAATTCCAAATACGTATGTTAAAAAAGTTATCACAAAACGTTCCTGCATCTTATCCGTATCTGCGTTTATGTGTGCAGTTTTATTCACCCAGGTCAGGAATCTTTAAGCATTAAGCATCAATTAATATAATATTGCGACTCTGACTGTACCAAACATTGTAACATTAGAATTTATTCCCATTTTAATAGCTATTTCTGGCTAATTCTCCCTGACTTTTTCTATACATCTCCATTTTGGATCAGTTTGCAATTCATCCAAATGCATTCCGCATTTCCATTCAGATTTTCAACTCCAGTTTCTAAACTTTTAAGTCAAAATCAGTACTTAAGTTAGTTAACTGCTTGCGCATATTTTTGGTTTGATTTTGAGAGGGAAAATAGCAAAGTATTTTTGACATGAAATCTTTTTTATGGCAGATGTTTATACTTGCGTATCTCTTGTCATTGGTCAACGTTTTTCGTAAAGTTAAAGTACGACATGTTGTGCATGTCAGTGGAGATTATGATAAAGCCTGAAAAAGTTCCCTATGCATGTAAAAATCTGCGAGGTCGATAGGTGTGCCACAGTAAGCATGAGCCAAATGATATGAAATAATGCTAACGATCTGGCGTTCTTTCACCTAGTGTCTCCAAATCTGTCTCTGATTGAATATGTACATTCCAGATCAAACAAAGTACCTTAAAGACCTTTCAGTGCATAGAAGTAAAACGTAGCAGATAAACCCTTTTGCTTTACAAACATAGAATTGTCTTATCAGAAGGTACCCTTTGCACAATATCAAATTGGTGTGATTTTAGCTCTCCACATACCTTACTTCCAAACATGGAAAGAACGTCTCCTGCAGTAATTTCATGATCATGATTTTCTCTGACATAGAACACATCTACGTCATCCATTTCTGCCATCTTTCTTATGGCCGTAGTAAACATAGTCATGACCTACAAATGTTGTATAATGACAATAAAAATCGTTACTAATCGGTTGTAAGAAAGACAAATTGATATTCCTTAACTTAACAGTGATTGACGGAGTTGTACACAGAAGGGGAATGCGCAACTGATGTAGCTACTGAACGAAACAGTGTCTGTCTAAGAAGGAAAAGTTGAGGAGCTTCCTCTTCCTATTACCTAAAGCAGTTTATCAGCTATCCCCTACTTGTAACTGTTAAATGTTCTCCCAAATAAACTCGGTTTTAGTGCTACAAAATATGCTAATAAAATAAAAGTCCTTGGATCGTTCTTTTCCCCAGAACTAGATTCTTTGAGACACCCTAGAATTCAGTCATTGTGGGGTAACACTCGCTTCCTTGCCAGCTAGATAAAGGTACATTGCTGCACGCGCCGTTAATTTGCAAGCTATTGTGGTAATGCTCCACTCTTTGAGAATTATATATATATATATATATATATATATGCATATTTGTATGTTTTGTGATATATTGTTCAACGCCTGTGTTGAACTATTTATGGTAATCAGTTTCTAATAATGTTATTTCGATAATAACGCACCTGCTTCCTAAAGGGGTCCACGGACCTCATAGGGTGTATTTGAGATTGTAATGGGAGGAACGATGAAGCAAGTGGTACTGTACTAGGGGCTTAAAGGTGAGCCAGCGGGGTAAGTTAGATTTCCAGTAAAATAAATTTTTGCAGCTCAATCGGCCTAAAAACGTTATAAATTTAAATAAAGTTAATGGCATATTTTTGTGTTGGGTCAAGAAACTGGAAATAAAATTATAAAAATTGTTTTCTTCCTTTCCCTTACGCTGCTCAAATTTTTGTTTTACACCTGGTAACCAAGATATCACACTTTATGGACAGTTTTATTGCATATTGTACTCACAATATATCGACGGAGAGTCAAAATACAAATTTCTATGTACCCAAGGGGGTTCTTGATGACTTTGGTTGGACTAGAAGAGGAGGGGTGGGGGAGGTAATGTACTTTTAGATCTTGAGAAACCCTGAGTTCTGATCAGTCTGTTTATCATACCATAAACAATAGCCAGTCCATTTCCTCCACAAACTTGTCCATTTCGTTCTACGGTATAAAGTGTCTAAATGCAATTATTAAATCTCAGTTTCAAAAGAGCCAAGGAGCATGTTATTCACTTGCCATAGATTCTTCATCCCACTTGACATAATGATGTTGTGTATACCCACAGAGAAGCAAAATTTGCAACTTGACATAATTTCTGTACTAAATAGGGCTTACAATAGAGTTCAGTTGATCACAAATTGCGATCCAAACAAAACTTCACGACAATAAAGAAAACGTTGGCTTGTTGTACAAAATGTAAACACTGCATTAAGTAACGGATTCGCTTTTTCAAACTTTTTGCCACACACTGGTCACAGCAATCGTCTCGAGTGAAGTAAGAAAACTTTTTACGAAGAATTTACAGGAAAGGCGAGAACTGAAACAAGCCGTAGAAAATAACACGCACGCAAGCGACACTTTAAACAATAAAAATCCTCTGGAAATGATTTGAGCAACGCACCTCGCAAACGTTGCGAACTAAAGATCTTTAATATACGTCGGTCATTTGCAAAGACCTTGCCAAATCAATATCAGGCCTTTGCTTAAGTCCTCACAGTACAATCTTAGTAAGAAATCAGGCAAAGTTCCAGCAATAATATTTGACAAAGAACAAAGCCTTGCAATGTTCAAAGTAAAAGGGAGGAAATATATAAAAACCTAGCAATCAATGGTGAAACTACAGAGGGGAGAATGGGTGACTTACCCCATACTTAAAATATTTCAAGTCTTTTCAACTCGCGAACTTCTATCTAAACTCTTATACGTTAGTGACGTCACTAGATTCAGAGTTTTCATGAAATATTAAAAGTTGTCCCTCCCATTTGTTTAAAGCTGGCACCTCCACTGCTAGCATCTGTGCTAAATGCTTTGTTCCCTTTCCAATTGCGTTGTGTCATAATGTTCACAATGCAATTTACAGTCGGGTCGACTATGCTCTCTTTTTCTGGACGAAGGCCATTCATAAAGAGGCTGCGATCATAAATTCTACTTTTTACGTTATTACACTTCCTTGGCATTAGTCAATAATTTGCCCAATTTCTAATTAATCTTGCAGGTAAAGACTAGTCATGACCATGATCCTTTCTTTGGGTGAGGAATGGATGATTTGTAAACTGAAACTGCCGCAACTGAACTCGTCTCTTTCTCGGTTCTCTCTTGGTTCTTGGTTCGTGGTTCTTAGTTCGTTGCTCAAAAGAGCATGTATCTCATCTTATAAACCCAAAATGACGTCAAGTCACGTGACTGGGTTGAGGCACAAAGTAGATCCCAGACTACTTACGGATCAATGGAGCTTTTAAAGTAATATTTGCAGTAATGCCGACCGCAGGGATTTTGAGAGCAGCAAGTCCGCTGAAATTTCATCTGCCACCCCCCGCCGTCATTTTGTATCCGAGCCTTTATGAGAGAGTCCACTTACTTCTTGAGAAGTAGAAGAGACAGGCTTCAATGGATTTTATTCCGGCCATGCCCTTAGCTAGGGTTAGAAATTGGGGAGGGGAGCTATTTTGAACTTTGGGGGCAATTCTAAGGTTGGAAGGTTGAACTTGCAACTGCTTGCCGAATGCCTGTAGATGTTGAATCATAATAGAGGAATTTGCAGGGGCTGGTGGTAAAATCTAGGGGGAATAAGCCCCTTCACATCCCTAAATGGCTATGGGCCTTTTTCCACTTCACCTTGATAATCAGAATGGCATTGTTTTCTAAATAGTGAGAGGGGGGGGGGGGGGGGGAAGGGGAAAAGTTTTCATTTTTGTTTCAAAATACCCTTTTACTTTTCCCTCCCTTTGACCCTAAATTGATTCGAGGATGGTGGTAGAATACACCGATAGCTCATCATATTCTGTTTTGTCATTATGTTTCACCTAGGCGCCTTGCGCTGGGCACTTATCTTTATAATAAGAATTCCTTTAATCAATAACACTAGCTTGGATTTGCACTTGTATTGACATGTTCAATCTGCAAAATGAGCCATTATAAGCAAAAAGAGAGACTGAACTGTCACTTGTAACAATGTATATTGGGTATGCCATGGGAGTCCATGCCTAAAATACCCCCTTAATTTGCCAATAAATACGTGCCCTTGTGTGCATATATATATTCCCTACCCCAAATTTCTTACACCTCGGACCGAGACCACTATGCTTTATTAGGATGATGTCGATAATTACATCTAACCTTCAGTAGAAAAACGAGAAAAAAATCCTTCTTTGTATAAAAATAGCATGTCCATGTGAGCCACAGATTAGCATCAGGGTGTTAAGTATCTTAAAGTGAAGAGGTTGGAGGTATATGGAATGAACACAGGAGCATAAAAGTATTCAGAAAAAAGTGAAGCAAAAAGTTAGCAAATATCTAAACAAGTTTAGACAACGTTTAATTAATGCTCAACGTAACGTTTTCTAAACTTCTAAATTTCTTACACAAAAACAATAACAAATACAATACACTAAGAAGTAGGCAATAGGACAGCATTTGATTGAAAACCCATCATGTGCTGACGACTATCAAGAGGATTCGTTCAGGGTATCAGCCAAAGTCCGATCTTATTTTCATCTTGCCGCTTTAGAAGCCGCATTTATCAAAACAAAGAAGCCGGTACTCTGTCGACAAAAATAATTTGTTTACGTCATTATGACTATTATCATAGTCATTATTATTATTGTTATCATTGCCATCGCCATCCTCGTTATCATCATCGTCGTAATAACTTTAATAATCATCATCATCATCATCATCATCATCGTGGTCGTCGTCGCCGTCGTTGTCACCATTTAGTCTTAATGAATCAGAAATTGCAAGCTGTAGTTGTTCCGTTTAACGTTTCCTTATATTTTCAGTCGTAGATGTGTAGTGTTTAAATCTGTGGTTGCCTCCATTCTTATGGTAATGTTTTGTCACTTTACTTCGAATCTTTAGGTTTATTTTGGCACGCAGCACGCACGTATTTACTTATTTGCAAATTGTTTTGGATTGAATTGCGCCAATGGAATGTCTTCACTTATCAGTAAAACGTTGCTGGAAGAAATTGGTAAGGAAGCTGTCACTATCTTTTGATTTTATACAGCGAACAGAGTTGCAGCAATGTTGCTAGAATGCTAGAATGCTAGAATGTTTCTGAACGTAACTTTATTTTTAAGTACGAAGATTTTCGACAATGGCCCTTTGGTAAATGATTATTTGCAAAGGTTAGTGGCCAATATTTTTAAATGAGTCGACTTTTAATTTCGTTGAAGGATTTTTACACCCTGCACGGCAGCATTGGTTCAAGATGTTTAAACGGATGTTATCGTCAATATACTACTGACCTCCTTCTCTTCTTCTGTCGTTGAGCATGGACGTCTGCCTGCTGACAGCTACATAGCTGCCATATTATGTTGACCCTAAAGCTGAATTCACACTAGACGCGTTTTTTGTGACGCGCCCCATATATGGTATGCGTCATCGGATTTCCCTGACGTAACTGTAAATTGAGACTGTATAGCATATAACATTTGACGACACTCAAATTGCCGCCAAGGATGCGTTAACTAATTTTCTTTTCTGAATTGATGTTTTGAAGCAAAATAATTTTAAGGAACTGTATGATAGACTTCTCCTCGAATGTATTTATATGACTGGTATGGTAGTTACTTGAATGGCGTGATATTTTCCATTCAAGTATTTATCACGATCTATGTACCCTAAGTGCTTGCGCAGTAAGAAAAATCCGATTTTGTGCAGTGTTGCACGCGAGCGTCACGGACCTACCTTGCAGATTATGTCAAGTCGTCTGTGCACAGGTCACTGGGATCTTACTGAAAGTACAGTATACACATTTACATTATATGTTGATGAAGAAAACTAAAATGGAAGTATCATCAGTGATATAATCCAATTGCGTTGAGCTGGATGTCGATGTCCACCGGTGGATGATTGGGAGCTAATGTAGCGACTAGAGAAATGAAAGTATGTTAACATCGGAGGTCACCTAGCTCAGTTGGCTGAGCGCACGCCACAAAAGAGTGGGGCACGGGCTCGATCCCCGGTGGTGACATATTTTCTATTTCTCTAGTGTTCTTTCCGAAACTAAAATGTAGGTATTACTTTCGGAAAATCTGGGAACTTTTCGCAAACATTTTCAAGAGGAGGTTGTGCTTGAAAAGATTTTTTCAAGTAGAACAAGTTACTCATGAAGGTTTATGATGACGATTTTGATATACCACATATCGGACTTTTTCTGAAAATGTGATGGTGTAAGACAATGATGCCAACTGGCAAACTAGATCCTTCAACTTTCTATTTCCCTGTAGTTATATCAATGGCGCTTTTCGCATAAGGACCCCACTATTTCTTGTCTTTTGTTTCCCTTTCTACCCACACCTTACAACGGGTTCGCATTAAGATACTGTTTTTACTCTTTGCCACCGGGCTTCAACATTCACGGCCTTGGAAACAATTACCCATCCCTGTGCTTCTAGTATCGACTTACCTAAGGACAAATGTTCTATTTCTACCCATAAGACATTGCAAATTCGTTACGTAATCCCTGTATAAGTTAAGAAATTGTTTAAGCCAAACAAACAAAGAACCAAATTATGAACACCAAAAATTCTCGTTGGTCTACAAGTGCCTTGGCTCACGCCATCCCCTAGCCCCTTCTCTCTTACGATTTCTGACGTCCGCCAAGCTGCACAGTGAGCCGTTATCGCTGGTATCGTATTACATTACTTTCTGGTGCACCAACTTATAAGCGCTTTGATACCTGGTTTATAAATCGGTGTAAGTTTCAAAGCGTTGCAAGAGGTTGGAACCCTTATTTCTAATGAAAGGTTAAAGTCCATTAATGAACAATAACGTATCGTCTGCCCCTTTGTATTTGTTTTAATATCTATTTGTCCCTTGTTAGTTGTTACCACGTTCTTACTGTTCCTTTGTCATTGCTTTTGTTTACATCTGTGTAGTGTTTACTTTAGATCATTTTTCTCTCCATCGTACAGATCGTACAGATTATTGTTCCACTTAGCAGCATACAGTTTATACTTAGTCTGAAGATGTCAACAGTTCGGTTTGACGAAACGTTAGTTTAGTTTTCAATAAAAAGGAATAAAAATATATCAATATGTCTCTTTCGTTAAAGATACTAGCTGAAAACGCCTCAAACATCAAGTCGCTGACTTGGAAATACAATTTGGCAATGAATATTTTTAGCGCGTAGCACGACATTTGGGAGTCAGCTTAGGCTACTGTTGACCTGCACCGTCTATTTCTTAGATAGATTTCCTCAAGAAAATGCGGCTTTATTTTCAACGGACTAGAGCTGCACTGTTCGTGCCTAACAAGCCAAGCTTTCCGGCTTCTTACAGATATACAGTAAGAAGGAAAACAGATTGACAACTCTTGAACCAATTGACAAGAAGCAAGCACTTGCTCGACAACTTCATTTCTATTCCTTTCCAATGTGAACAACATGTTGCTTATCAATAGGGACCTTACACTTTACAAACAACAATATCTTAGCAGATACAGTGCCATTTGACTGTCCAAGTAAAGCATCTACAGTCCTGTTTTAGTTTGTTGCCTTCATGTTTAAGAACATCAATGTGTATTTAGTCTTTTCATAACTTGGTATGACCGTAAGCATTCACTCTCTTCTTTTTGTTTATGTGTATCAATCATGGTTGAATCCTTACATAAGCGCCAATGAATTTCTGCCCATTTCTTCCGGTAATGCAGGGCTAACCGCCTCCTACCAAGTATTTAGTGAGTTCCTAAAGAGTGCAATAAAAAGAGAAAGCGGATTTGAGGAAAGGAGTCATCGTCAGTGCACCAGCAACAAAAACTCTTTGCTCACTCATTTACCTCCAGCACATTACTACAAAGTTATGACATAGTCTTGGTTATAGGACAAACTCATCAAAGCACAACAAACAAGCTCCATCTTTACTTCACCAGCAGCACTGCAGTGACAGCCAAAAATAGGTATGTCACGAAGAAAAGGTGCGATAAGCATGGCAACAAAGGTGCTTTTGAAGGACTATGAAGAGCAAGAGACCAAAGAGTACTTTCGGAGGATTCCAGCGATAGAAAATTTAGTGCATGAAAGTATGGAAGATTGAATAGGTATGTCACGAAGAAAAGGTGCGATCAGCATGGCAACAAAGGTGCTCTTGTTGCCATGCAACCCGGCGGTGGAGAATTTAGCATGTGAAAGTATGGAAGATTAAATAGGTATGTCACGAAGGAAAGGTGCAATAAGCATGGCAACAAAAGTGCTTTTGTCGCCATGCGACCCGGGGATGGAAAATTTAGTATGTGAAAGTAAGGAAGATTAAATAGGTATGTCACGAAGGAAAGGTGCGATAAGCATGGCAACAAAGGTGCTTTTGTTGCGATTCAAACCGGGAGTGTAAACTTGAGTATGTGAAAGTATGGAAGATTAAAGAGATATGTCACGGGGAAAAGTTGCGATTAGCATGGCAACAAAAGTGCTTTTGTTGCCATGCAGCCCGGGGATGGGAAATTTAGTATGTGAAAGTATGGAAGATTATATAGGTATGTCACGTAGGAAAGGTGCGATAATCATGGCAACAAATGTGCTTTTGAAGGACCATAATGAGCATGAGATCAAAGAGTACTTTAGGAGGAAGCCGGGGACGAAAAATTTAGTATATGAAAGTATGGAAGATTAAATTGGTATGTCACGACGGAAAGGTGCGATAAGCATGGCACCAAAGGTGCTTTTGAAGGACTATGAAGAGCAAGAGACCAAAGAGTACTTTAGGAGGAACCCGTGGATGGAAAATTTATCTCCATCACTTCATTCAATTGTGTTTTAATGGAGAGTCTATCAACAGACCTTCCCAAAATACCAGCATAATATTTTGTTGGAAACAAAACAACATTGAATAACTGACGGCAACATCAAAATATGGAATCAAAAGTATAAAGATGATGAAATTAACTTAAACCTGTCTTAAATATTGAGAAAAAGAAAGGTTTTCTCAACAATTGTTTTGATTTCTTAGTATTTTTAGGTATTTTCTTGACTGCTCCACGATAAAACGGGACTTGGTTTTACTGTCAGTTAATGCAATGTGTCTGCTAGTCATCTAGTTTACAGACACGCTGCTTGCACGTGATTTTGTTTACAACTTTGCTTCATTTATCCCACTGTGAAGGACCGTTACATGAAAGGATAGCGCCAATCGAGTGTGATGTGTTTGAAGGTGACAACGTATTGACGGATAGACTCCGATTTTTTCTAATATAGCTGAGGTCACGCACAACGGAGTAAAATGGATTTTCCGTTTCGGAATCCCAGGTCTCAAATCTGTCTTGGCATTTCAGTTATCCCAGAGCTTGGGGTCACACTGCGAAATCGACTCACAGCAGGATCAGCTTTGGTCAGATTGTGCTTTCTTTGCACTGTTCTCCAGGTGCGATGTCTTTGAACATGTTTGTATTTGACGGGGAAATATATTTTGAGTTTGAGTTTACCCAGAACCTTTCAACAATCTGTCAAAGGCTGCTACACGATTGGTTAATCACATTTGGCGTTCGAAACACACTACTCAGTAGACATGGTGAATGTAATCCGAAACTCTTTTGTTCTTTTTGACGTTGCTATGGAAACTCAACTAGGCCAGTGATTTTTAAAGGAGGTCCGGGGACTTCCTCTGGGGTGTTAAAGATTTTAAGGGGGTGAGATTGTGACAGGGGGTACTAGGGGGGATCCAACAGCTAATAGCTTGTTCATTGCTCTTCTTATATCAAAATGGCAAAACCAAACAAAGAGGTAGATAAATATTACCCCTGTCTACTCCCTTGTTGCACATATTTTTGTTTAAAATCTAGTAAGGCTCTGTTATTCACTGTTTATTTCATGGTGTACTTGTTTAATATCGATGACGTGAAACAATGCCGAATTCCTTCGGACCCATGTGGGAGGGGGTACTTGAAAATTTTGGTAGCTCAAAGGGGTAATTTACTGTCTGAGGTTGAGAAGCCCTACTATAGAATGCCTTCGTTGATTACCTTGGTACCACCTTAGTACTACCTTGGTACCACCGTGGTACCACCTTGGTACTACCTTAGTACCACCTTGGTACCACCTTGGTACTACCTTGGTACTACCTTGGTACCACCTTGGTACTACCTTTGTACCACCTTGGTACCACCTTGGTACTACCTTGGTACCACCTTGGTACAACCTTGGTACTAAGGTTGAAACTTTTGAGGGGTAATTTACTGCCTCAGGTTGAGAAACCCTGATGTAGGCAACCACATGACATGGTACTACCTATTTCTTACTCTTTGGGAAAGACGGGGCTAAAAAGTAAGATCGCTTCTCGGCCTTTTGGCAAGGAATGGATGTAGTATCTGTTCTCATTGATTGATTGAAATTGGGATAGATTAATCTCCCTCCGGGGAGTCCTCACCCCCTGCTAACCAGGGGTGAGGTTTCAGAAATAAACTGTCACTGCAACGGGTCAAAGATTAACAGCTGGTGACTCGGCCACTTACAATCATAACAAAGTAAAATCTCTTCTAAATTACGCTGTGCTTCATTTATTTTAGTTATGTATTTAAAACATACATTCAAACGTACTTACAGTTGCTATCAATAAATTAATGAATACTGTTTTCGGTCTTTAGCAAAATTTGCCGTTGGGTTTTGTTGTTCGAATGTTTGTTAGATTGCGCCGCCTTTGTACTTAAAACTATGTCATGGATTATAATTATGTATATAGATTTTTTACCTATTCAGTTGTCCTGTGAAAATTCTTTATCTAGAGGCATGGATTCCTATCTATTGGATTACAAAACTAATGAGTATATCTAAGTGCTACTCCTTACATAGGCCTATGGGTTCCCAAATGGCAAGTTGGACTTACATGCAAAGAACAAATGGATTTACATGCAAAGAACGACTACCAATATGTAGCAAGCTAATAACTTAAGCACTCTGTTACTCGAAACCAGCACAACATGATCTATATTGAATGATTGATTAATTCTACTGCACTTTAGCCAGTTATAACTCATTTAAATCCACAACAAATAAAGTTACAAAATAATTACTAAATTATTGCAAGAATATAACAACTCAACAAAACTGGCCTTCATACAAACGCAAGACAATTATGTCATAAAACGTACAATAAAGTCAAATTGTGTACAGGTTCTGATCTTCTTAGACAATATAATCTTGAGAGTGCACATGCACATGCACAAGTCTAACTAACTCGATCGCATAAGCTAGGGATATTTAAAGACCGTGAGACAATTTACATGCTAATGAATCACTAATTTCGCTGCCCGGATAATTACAGCATGTCGCTATCGTTGCGCGTACAAGTCAAATATATAGGTTACAACAAATATACACATAAACTATAGTCTTATGAACTGAGCAAAATTAACAGTGTTTCCTTAAGGCCTCTTCCAAATTCAAACAGCCACTTCTCGCAGCTGATATGAGATTTAAACGCGATATTTTGTATACGGGCATTTGGTGGCAGGGTTAACACTGTGATACAGTTATGTTTGCGATTTCGCGCAAAACGTTGACGTCATTACTTTAGTACTCTGTGCAACCCACATTTGCTTGATTACGGGTGCATAAAAATCATTGACAATCTTCGAACCAGCTCCTGGTTGCGGGCAGCTGTTCAAAAGGGTCTGGAAGAATAGTACTTATTCTGTAACCATCAGGGGCGGCTGGTAGGTAGTGTGCCTGTGTGCCCGGCACACACTTCCAGTTCTGTCCACAGGTTGATTACCTTAACCCTTTTGTTCTGTCGTTTCTGTCTCTATGTTCTGTCTACCTTGGAGTAAGGTAAACCCTCGGCCCTTCCACTCTTCGGCTACAAATTCGCGACGCTCATTTTCCACAAATCGCCTCCTAGATAAATTGAACTGTTCCCTATTGATCACCGGCACCCCTTACAACAAGAGAACTACATACCATTTGCAACAGGACAACAAAGAAAACGATGAAAGAAGCATTGTTAGGACAGAGGCGCTTTGTTTTCATTGCTTGCTGAACAGCTAGAAGGAATTCAAACAATAACTGTGTGCAACGCCTCACCCGGCACAAGGCGGATATTCGTACGTGTACAAGAAGCAGACCACCAAATCTCAATTTTTTCCGTGACCACTTTATCAGCTTTATCAAAGTTAATATTAATTGCGATAGAAATTGTGTCACAGTCACAGCAAGACATGCGTACCGACACGAAACACCCCTTCCCACACAATGACCAAAGAAACCTTAATGAAATGGGGAAAAAATTTGAACCCAGCCTACTCCCCCCCCCCCAGCTCCCCCTCCTCAAATCTCTGCTGTGTTGTTTCCCCTAAATTTCTTAAGATCCAATTGACATTTTCCTGCTGGTTATAGTGTTCAAGGGAAAACAAATGAGTAAATAGCAAAAAAGGATATGAAAGGCAAATAATACTAAATTCTTCTACGTATTCATATGACTTAGAAATAAGTAAAGTAAATTTATTGCAGTTGCTGTACAAGGAAACATATATTTTATAGGCTTATTTGTTGCAGACTTTCTTGTTAGATCAGTGCTTGTTGATTTACCTGGAATACCAAGCTGCAGTCAGACGTATTCATTAAGCAGTTTGAAAGTAGGAGGGTCCTCAAAAATTACGATTACAAATATGTTCTACGGGGTATGGCCTGGCGTTGATGTACGCATGTGTGAACATAGATTCAACTGCAAGAAATTAAGTCACGAACAAATTTCTTCCTAATAGAGGGTGGTCTTCATAGATGATAGGACACTAATATTTAATAGTAATTACACTAACATTTAGTCGTCAGGAGATGTCATCTTTATAAACGTAATAAGGAGGCGAGGTGACGACAGCAATTATCAGAGTGTTAGACAATCAAGAACCAATCATTTACTATTCAAGAATAATTTTATTTGAATCTCTAAGTAGCACAGCAGCGTTTTGGTTTCTTGGCACCCAACATCGTGTTGACTAGTGTTATTGAGACACAATGAAGCGGTTCCCTCCCTTGACACAGTATTTTCACGGATTAATTGGGAATGACTATTTTAATGTTAAAAGAACTTGCTTGTTCTTCATTGCAGTGGTGTTTCAAAATGACACCGTAGCATCATAAGGTGTTTATTATACCAATTTGAATATCCAATGAGAATTGAAAGGATGTGGATAACAAGCTCATCGTGACAAGAATCTTCATCACAATGCTTAATTTCACTGCTAGTGGGTTGCCAGTATCGGTCAGAATTCGGTCCACAACAATCCTTTTTATGTTATTCTTCACTTTCTACTTTCAGTCTGTTTTGCCAGTTTGCAACTGCTGTCCAAGAAATCCTTAAGTGAAGATGGAGGAATCACCACTAGCATACCTTACTTTCACCCGTGGAGCATTAGTGGTGGAAAATCAGTCTTGACCCATAGTGGAAAACCAAGCGTTTCTTGGCCTTCACAATATTTTTTGTTGTTAACATGTAGTTAGCATCTACCTTATTACGTCAAAGTAAGCCGCGTATGTAATCAAGGCGCATTAAATTAAGCCACCCTTTAATTAAGCCGCACTTGACAAAAATTAGCATTCAGGGGTTTTTTAATTAGGAATATGCAAATGAGTCCAATGGCACTTCCTCTTCGCTCCTTGCTTTCCCTACTGTGGTGTTCACGTCACTAGTGCCAGTTCTCCCGATATATATAAGCGTTGTGTAATGACGTATTCGGGAGATTTGTATGAGGAGGAGTTTATGTAAAGACCTATCTTCTTTAGTTGTTAGTTAGAGGTTTATTATCATTCCCATATGACCTTTCCATTTAAAAAAGGCCTTGTCTGCATTGAATATCACGAGAGGGAAAACGTCTCCGTAATACTGAAGGGCTTTCAAAATCTTTCCGTCCACCGCTGTTACGTTGGGTAATGTCTGTTAAGTCCTTCTTCATTGACACATTGCTTTTAGACTCACCTGCAGTGACAAACTCCTTTTGATTTTTATGGTTCTGCGATGCTGTTGTTGCCGCCCTTCTGTAGGTGAGATAAGCTTCTAAATAAACGCGTAATAGCATCTTTTTATTTAGAAGCCCATCGATTCTATGTAGAACTTTACTCCAGGAATGTCTTAATAGCAGAGTCATGGGTGATCGCTTCTGTGCCTTTTGGCAAGGAATGGATGTAGTATCTGTTCTTGTTCTTTCCATAATCCGCGAGAGGCGGTTCTACTGGGCGGTTGAGTCTGTCTCATGGCTTGCTTCTCTGCCAGGTAGCCTAAATTGAGGGGCATTGCCCTTTGACGCCCAAGCTGCCCTCTATTTGTTAATTAGCCTGTTTGGTGGTTTTTCTGTTTATTTAGGGTAGTTTCAATGTAGCGCCCACTGCTCATCATGGGTCTTTGATTGACACACTGCCACGGGTGATCATGTCAGCATATTAAGTTTTCTTGATTTGCATACTTTCAAAAGAAGGAGAGCTGAAACGATCTCATCATTGTCTCTTACGGTGTGCCCGCTAAAGCAGTGGCAGTGTTGCTTCAGACTTCGGGTAAATTCCTGTTTAGTGCCATTTGATATTCTGCATGCTATGTGGTACGTCTGTATTGTACTCATCAAGCCATTTCCATATTTTCTGTTTGTTTTATTTTGGTTATTTTTTATTTGTTTTGAAGGTGTTATGATGGGTACACCGGGGATCGTTGCGAGTCGAAATGCCAGCTTGGAAAGTACGGACAGGATTGCGGTCATCATTGCCAATGCAAAAACAATGCGAGCTGTTCCCATGTAAGTGGCGAATGCACGTGCTTGCCTGGTTGGACAGGTACTCACTGCGAAGAGGCATGCCCAATTGGTTATTACGGCATGGAATGCAAGATGCAGTGTAAGTGCGTACATGGGTTGTGTGACAGAGCCACAGGAAATTGCACTTGCAATGGTGAATGGCAAGGGAGGTTCTGCGACAATAGTAAGTGTACGGGACGGTCGTTAGATAGTACAGTCGAACCTGTCTATAGCGGACACCTCTTCTGAAAAAAGTCTCCGCTATTACCGGTGTCTGCTATATAGAGGTTTTTAACTATATCTGCCTAATTTAGTTAATCCTTATTAATTATTCCTAATTAATTAGTCTGCCTAATTTAGCCAAGGAAAGAAGAACAAAAAGATACATTAATTCATAACAGTGTTTTAAATGTCATATATAAACCGAAATAATGAAACATTGATAAGAATTTTAGGAGGTAGTGTTAGTATTTCAAAGAAGATCGTCGGACACGTGCCGTTCAATTGGAGTAAATTTACCTCCATGTTTCTAGCGGTTTCGATCTCTGTTGTTTCCGTGCGACATTTACAGGGAACAGAGTGAATAGAGGTGCCGGACTTGGATACGAATAACCAATAGATTATACTTTTGTGGTGATGCTCGTGTGGTACTTTGGTTGGAAAAAGCATTCAAGAAATTGATGAAATTAAAATCCGTAAGTGGCCCACAGGCGCACAATAAACTTGGCAGTTATGCTGATGAAGGCGTAAACTGATAACATTTTTGCTCGTCTGTGGGCCAGGATTGAAGCATCTTGACGAAAGCAGTATCTTGACGAAATCAAAATCGGTAGATATTTATTGAGGGTCCGTTGATAATTTTGAATTGTTTGCACCAGGGAGGTGTTAGTGGAATTTGGATTTATGAAAGGATAGCTGTGGTTACACACACCAGAGTAAAACGAATTTTCCGCTTCGGAATTGTTCTCCAGGTGCGATGTCTCTGAACATGTATGTATTTGGCGGGAAATTTATTTTGAGTTTGAGTTTACCCAGAACCTATCAACAATCTGTCAAGTGCTACTAAATGATTGGTTAACTACATCTAGGTGTCTCAATGACACTACTCCTTTGATGCAGTGAATGTAATCCGAGACCCTTTTGTTCTTTTTGATGTTGCTATGGAAATTTAACATACTCAGATCTGGGCCCTATATTCATAACAAATTACCCGAAGGTAATTCCACAAGCCCAGCGTAATTCCCTGAAGCCTCAGGTAAACTGGCATTACTAAAATTTCCCCTCAGCTATATTCCCTTTAGCTATGTTGAAAATTTTTACCCTCGGCCTGGTCAGTTTAATTTGAAATTCCCATCGCCCGTCATTTTGGTTTGTCGTAGTTACGATGCAAATTTTGAACATCTATTGCAATATGAGAGCTTTATATTTATGTGAAACACTGAAATGGCAGTGTTTATGGACATAGGACCCTCATGAGAGGAGGAGACGAAAGATTTATCGATATTTGTCTATTCTAATTCATTGTTGAATGTCAAGTTTACAGTATCAGAAAACTACCACACTTATTTTTGGTATCCTTTCTCTGATAGTAAAAGCATACAGCAATCACAATTGATCTACCAAAACTTATAGAATCAATTTATGATTTCCAATTCGTGATACATGGACTGCTGTAGGCGTATTCCGAAGGTAATCCTTTCCACATGCAAGACGAATGAGTAGACATTGATGCATGGAAAATTAGTCATGGGCATATAGTGAGTTTTTAAATGCCATTCCAGTAAACCCTAAGATTTAAGGTAGCATAATTTACTAAAACTTTTTTAGAAACAATAGTAGATATGAGCAAGAACTTTAGACTCCACATCATGTTCAATGCAGGTTTCTAAACTTAAATGTCAGCTATAACATAATTTGCTCACTTGCTACCGTTTATAGTTTACATAAACAGTAAAGCTCATCTAATAAGAAAACACACGTTTTCTACTGCTGTAAGTAATGCTCGTATTTTGGCTTTGAAAAAACCGTCGAAAATCATTATACAACAAAAACAATTTTAGAATGATGACAAATGACTTCTGAGTTTTTATATTTGTAAGACTATGGTTATATCGTGAACATATTTACTTTTATGTTAAAGTCCTGCAATAAAGTGTAATTTACTAACCTTTTATGTTTCCAAATATTTCGTTTCGCTTGCGTAGATTTCCTTCACAAAAGCTAGTAAAACACCAAGAAGATAGCTAAAATCTCAAAGAAACTACAAGACGACTTGTTGACTATGAGATAACGTACAGTCACCAAACGCCTTCGAGTAAAGGAATGTAACTTTGTTCCGGATCTAATTTGTTAAGAAATGAAATTGAACGTGTGATAGCAGAATAACCGCGAGCGAAATACGTTATTACGCTAAATTACGCTAACCGCGACTTTAATATGCCGAATTTGAAGAAATAGGCTTAATTTAACGAGGCTTAATTAACAGAGCGGCTGAACATAGCGCGGCCTACTTTTGTCTTGCTTTGAAATTACACGATAGACGGAAAAAACTACGATGAAACATTAAAGCTTGACTGTTTACTCGGCATCTCAATCCAAATCTCACTTCATGCTCTAATCAATCTTTAATTCTCATATAGTACTGTGGAGTAAGAGTTATTGGTGCATTTCATTTTCTAATTCAACAGTTCACTTGAAATTTTACTTTGCAATTCAATCAACTTTCACTCTAATCGCCTACTGCCTTTGGAGAAATGGCTGAGATAAGCACCGACCTCCTTCATTTGAAATTATGTAGAGTGTGCTTGCATTATACAAGTTAAGATGCCTTTTCACTACCTACGTAATAAGTCTGATGATTCAGTTTTTCATACTGGCAGTACTACACTTGAAGTTGTCACTTTTCAACTCTCTTCAAAACTCGCTTTTAGGTTTCCTGGGCTACGCTACCAAAGTCAAACAAACGGCTTGCTATTCCATTTTGCATTGGCAGATAAAAAGGTACGTGAAATACTGAAACTTTGGGAGGAGTTAGATTGTCATCAGCTTTTCTTCCCTTGATATCCAGGTCTAGAAACAAGAATGTAAAGGATAGCATAATTTTACCTCTTGATTATGCTCAAAATAATTTAATTCTCCAGATTCATGATTTTTATGCACAGTTTCGAAATACGAACGCTCAGACAGTCTGTTGCTGTTGTTAGATCAGGATCCAAAATTATTGTTGCAAAAGAAATATCAGGGGAACCCAGGAAAATCAAGGAGCCATGGATAACAAAAGAAATAATTGAGAAATGTGATGCTCGAATGGAGGAAATTGAGGATTACTTAGACCGAAACAACTGTAAGATGGCTTATGCAATGGTGAAAAAGCTTTGTGGTACACATTTGGATGACATCAAAAGAAAACCTGCCAACTCAATTGAAGACAGGAATGGTAATCTGCAAACAGAGGATGACGAGATTAAATGAAGATGGAAGGAGTACTGCGAAGAATTGTACAACTATGAGATACAGAAGGATTTTCAAGTATTGAATGATCCAATACAGACAGAATACATTAGAGGAGAAGAAGAGATACTGCTATCAGAGGTGGAAGACGCAAAAGAACTTAAGAAGAACAAGGCTCCAGGTGTGGATAACATCAAAGCGGAACAATTCAATTCGGAGGAGAGACCACAGCGAAAGTGCTTCACAACTTATGCAACGCAATATTGAAGACCAAAGAATGGCCTAGTTGGTGAACAGAAAGTTTGATGAAAAAAATTCCAAAGAGGGCAAACACGAGAAAATGTTCAGAACATAGAAGCCCTAGTTTGATCAGCCATGCATAAAAAATATTGCTTACAATAATTCACAAAAGGATGACACCTAGAATTAAAGAATATTAAGCGATAGCCAAGCTGGGTTTAGAAAGGGAAGAAGTACGATCAAAGAGATTGCAACTGTTAGAATTCTGAATGAGAAAGCAAGAGACGCAGGCAGTAAAATCTTCCACAACTTTAATCCTTGTATGTAAATATATCAATGAATCCAGGCATGTGCTGTTGTGCAAAGAACGAGCATATAAAGTATACTGTGTCGCTTAAATTTACCAATACTATAACAAGATTTATACAAGGTTATCGTTTGCACAATTTAAGGCTATTCTTGGTCTCCTTATACTTAAGCCAGAAATTGTTACGGCACGCACTACAAAGAAACTTAACCTATTTCGCAGCTGTAAGTACAGGCTATATAAATATATATTGGTCCACTAAGCACACTAGAAGGCCAAAACTCCTTAATGGAAAGTCAGCTTGAGGCAAACGTTAATTCAAATTGCCAACATGACTCTTCTGTAGCTTATTTGCTCTTATGTAATCACAATTCTCATCCTCAGCATGGACCTTAACTAAACACTTTATCGACAAGCTAAATGGTACATGCACAGGAATGCTTCGTGTTGTAGTTAACAGACCATGGCAGCATCACCCGATAGTTAAAGAATTATATGGAACTGCCCCTCTCATGGCCAACGTGATCAAGGAAACAAGAAGAAGGTTTTCCGGTCACTGTGGTCACAGCATAAATAAATTGGTCAGTGAACTTCTTCGTTGGACTCCTCGACATGCAAAGACATCAGCTGGAAGACCGAAGAAAACCTACATTGACCAACTCTCGCATGACGTGGGTCTTCAAGTTGACGATCTAAAAAATTCTATGAAGGACCGAGATGAGTGGAGGATAAGAGTTGCCCGGCTACCCGTCCGAACAGGTCAGGTAAGGGAAATCAAAATTAGATCTCATAGCTTGCCACATTGATAAACAATAAATACATTAGGAACGTCAATGTCCGTAATATCAGGCAAAGTTTTAAAAGACAGCTAAAGTTTAGGCTTATTTCAGCTTTTAAGAGTGAATTATAGCCATTAGGCGTAAGTTTGATTCTCAGAAGTGCAGAGCACAATTCCATGCAAGTCATCGCCGTAATCTACGGCTACTAGTCACTTGGGAGAAGACCAAATGATGACAAAAGTTAGAAAATTAGCAATTATTCTGAAGTTATTGGAAAGCACCTAATTTGATTTGTGCGAGAAGAAAAATCAATATTCAGGTGGCCTTCCCCCTCCGTTGGAAGTCTAAATGTCGGTAGATTGATCTGGTTTCGAAGGTTTTATACCTAGACATAAGTACATACCGACTAATTAGAGATGCTTGACATAATTAGGCAACCAGCAAACCGTCGGCCTGAGTTCGGAAATATCATCGCATTATAATTTAAAAACCCAGTATTGTGTAATACTCAACAAAACTAGGGACATATTAGAAAGTCTATGAATTAATTGACGTCATACTCTACGGCTAATGACAACAGATCATTCATAATACTATGAATATCCTCCGAGTTGGGCGTCCCCAACACAGAGCTCTCCTTCCATTGTGGTGAAGGCCATCTTTGTGATCATAAATCAATCAAATTGTAAAGTTCACTGTTTGGCATTGACTATTCAGGTAATACGCCCCATTGATACCTGTCGTTAAGAAATTATCCACCTCACTAAATTTCAAAGATAATGAGTATCTACGGTTCGTCATGTCTTTGTTGATGTGTTTTACACGAAACTAATAATATCTTGACATTCTGTCCACTCTGTTATCTCCTTATGTGGATTAGAAACAAGCAACGTGTGTATTCAATCTTTTGTGTCATCAATCAATGCTTAATTTTGATCTGATAACAAGTTTGACGTATACAAGAGTTGATCGTTTTATTACTCTTGATTTTATAACAAGTAACACTTGTCTATAACATTTTCAAATGACAGTCACCCTCTAGGGACACCAAGTGGCAGTTACACTAAATTTCTGGAAAATGAACTCTGTCCTACCATTAGCTCCTTAATGTTCCAACGTTCTGGTGTTTCCACTGCTACTAAACTTACTGAACAGAGCTTATGTAGCAAACCTCCTGTGAAAGATGTCAGACTGATTTGTTGCTGCTTGAGGTGCAGTTTAGGGTTAGTTAGTAAATTGCAATACAAATTTACCGGAAAGAGTACTGTTACACGAATCTTATTAGCTTTGAAGGCAATAATTTATTGTAATCTCGACACCAGTTTCAAATGTTGCTAAGAACGTACACATACAACCGTAGCACAGTCTATAGTGGATAACTTCTACAAATGTGTGTATGTGGGTGTACGGGTGCGTGAGTCACTAAGTAGTCCTACGTGACTTATGAAAGCAATGATTAGCATAGGTATATGTGTCCAAAGACGAAGGGAGATTTAACTCCAAATTGTTTGTCAGATATCGGCTATTCGTGCAAAAGGCCCGCTGAGGAAGTATTGTTTTCTTACAAAGGAGGTAACTTAAATATCAAGGGTGACTTCACACAAACTAATTTAGAAATGAATCAGTTAACTGGAAAATGCTGTAGGATATTCAAATTTTTTCTTGTATTGAGTCTTGATGTCGGAGGTGACTATTCTGGACTAACATGTGTGTGTTTATGGAAATATTTATTGTGTTTCGGCTTTGAGCCTTCATCAGTGCCAGGCATATACATATTCTCAGCAGACACATTGCAATTCTATATAATTTAATTCTCAAAGAGTGGAGCGTTACCACAATAGAATAGGATCTAACTATGATGGCAGGGACATAGGGTGCAGAGGCAAAGATATATTCTTTACAACAATTGTCGCAGAAAGCATGTTTGCTGCAAAAACAGATGTTCCTAATAAGCAAACAATTCTAAATGACTGGTAAGAACCTTTTGCCATGGTGTCAAGTTGCAGAGTAGATGTTCAACAATGAATCAACAAAATCAAACTTGTTAGGATAAAAATAGATCACTGAATGATCACCTGTTATCTAGTTCTCCATGTGACTCCAACTTTATACGTTTGCACCTTGAATCAGGATCATGATGACCTGTGTTTCTATCACTTGATGTTTCTGGGTAGGGCTCTTCTCTGGATGCACTCCAGGGGATCTGCTGCTGCTGTAAGTACAACCATATATTTACAGTGGAGATACTCAATTTTCAGATTGGCAAAAACGAGATATATACATTACATATTATTGATGCATCTGAATCCCATTTTGGCTAAAATTGTTTGACTAAAGGCTAGGGCTTAAAAGATATTTCAAACTTGTAATAGTTTTCATCTTAAGACCAACAATGAAGGCCTACAGACCTGGAACCTCATAGTTAAATAGTTAACATGGGGGAGGGGTGACAGTAGCATCTATAAGCTCTAGCTGACTAGGTGCCATATGACAGTACAACCCCCCTTTCTGAACAGGGAGAAACAAATAAGAAATATTTGGCATGAGGATGATGATTGTGAAGCCTTAGAAGTTACCAGTCCCAGGGTCACCTTCTTACTGTCTAACAAACTTGCAATCAATTGAAAGGTTGATTACCAATTGATAAGAAGTCTGGAGGTACAAGGGTATAACCAGACGGCAATAATTACATCTCAAATCTCTTGCGGACATTGATGCCAGCTGATCGTTCTCACATTCCTACCCACAAACACCCCACTTCAATGGCCACACCTAAAGGTTCTTGTATTAAATATAATATCTATACAAGAGTGTAAAATTAGACTCCTCATTGGATACAACTGTGCACAGGCATTGTCACCATGGGAGGACAGACTGAATTATTGCGCCCAATGGCCACAACAAAAAAGAACAGAGGGTCCATACCTTTTCAGAAGCAAGTTGCCCAGAACTATTTGATTTAAAACTCTTCCACACTGCCAACTCAGATAGCCCCATCACACAGGAAGTCTTTGGTCTTGTTTAGGCTACGTTTTATAAAATTAAGTTAGTTTTTGCGCAGCTGTTACCGTGTTCTAAATAACCATACGGGGCGTTTTTCCTTCTTGCATACAACATTTGCGCCGAAAATAGACAAAGGACGTAATTAAAGTCTAGTGTGGTAAACTGTCAGGACGCAAGGAGGTTAGTATTGCTGCACATATTTTAATAAGCAACCCAGTTGCTATCGCTTCAGCCCTCAAATTAGCCAAGATATTAAGCAACTTGCTTAGCAACCCTCAACCCTGACAGTTAGTTAGCAACTTTCTTTCGCAGAACAAAATTACAAATTTTCTTAAAAATAAAGACAAAAGAATTATTTTCTGATTTGAAACAAATACTTTAGGGTCATAGCAAACCTGATTAGTAAAATTGAGGCAAATAGAACTCTTAGCTCCAAGAAAGATCATTGAAAGACTTTAAATGAAAAGCCACCAAGAAGACGCAAAAGGTACTTAGAACGAAAAACAACATGAAAAACAGAGTGAATTAAGTGAATGCACCGGTAAAAAGACAACGTGGAAGAGAAACGGGTGAAAAGCCATTCGAAGAGACACTACCGTTCATCAACGAGACGCATGCGATATAATGATACCAATACAAACTTAATCATCGTTATCTTTGTTACCGTTTTAGTAAAATTATAGAATCTTTGTACTTGCCATTAGCTCTTTAATGTAACTTTAAAATAACAATACAATCTTAATCTTCTAGCAAATAAGCAGCTCGATTTGAAGAGACAGTCTTTGACTGGAGGTAATTACTGAACTTGTTCTATTTTTTACAATTCGAACGTTTTTCTAAGATTTGTATCTGAGCAAAGAATTATATTACAGTATTCCAGCTATTAAAGAATGGGTAAAGTGTGTCTGTAAACGTTTTTCTCTATTTTTACCTCTACTTCGTCCTCGTTACTTGGTTATTTTTTTCTCGTCGACATTTTGCAATTCCGATGACAGCCAATGAAATATGATCGTAATTTTCTAGTCCAAAAAAAGACTGAGGCATATCTGTAGTGTAGTCTCAGAAACAAAATCTTCTCCCATCTCGCTATCCTTTAAGCACGGTTTACACTAGGTTGCAACAGGTTGCTGGTTGCTGCAACCTGCAACTTGTTGCAGCGTACCTGTCATGTTTACACATAGAAAAATCAATGCAACCTCGCATGATCTGGTTGCAACGCCTCTCGCGGATTATGGAAAGCATCTGTCATCAATGAGAACAGATACTACATCCATTCCTTGCCAAAAGGCCTAACCCTTTCGCACCGTGTTATACTATTTATCATAAGAAATTCTAAAATCACCTCCCTACCTGGTTGCAGTCGTTGAATCTGCCATCCCTAATTAGTGGGTAGCCGACGTATAAACTGCTCTAAATAAACAGTAAACAACCAGACAGGGGTAAGTCGCGATCATGTCAGAATAAATTTTTATCGCGTTTGACCTGAGGGTCAGTTAAGCAGAGAAAGACCTGAGTAGTAGAATATAATGGAGTTTTAGAATCTTTGAATCTAGACTTTACGTTGGAATTTTTATGTGCGTTGATCACAATATATATTTTTAAAAAACCAAAGAAGAACGTGTCTTTCATAGAATACAGCTCAGACACAATTCAATTTATATGTGTTGATTACAACGCAGGCTATGTAATAAACGAAGAGGCAACAGGTGAATTCAAGAGCGACACCCCTCTGTGTGTTGTCTGTGTCTACAATCTCACACATTCTGGAAGTGTTTCGACTACGTACAAACGGTACCCAAAATCGACAGTTTCGTGTCTTGTTATCGGCACAGGCGCACGGTCAAAGAAGCTGAGGGGGCTGCAGCCCCCCCCAGTTTGTTAAAATGTTATATTTTTTCGGGCAAAAATTTTTTTCGGGCCCTTTTATAATTCCTTAATAAGAAATAAAAATGAAATGATTATAAGTCTTACTAGCCCTCTGAATTAGCGTCGACATTCCTGCCGAACTGAAGTGCTTTTAGTCTATTCATGTCCCAATAATTTTCGGGCTAAGTATATCAATAGGTGACGTTACCTTACCGGATCGTCCTCGGTCGGATTGCCATTGTACGATTTTTCCGAAGGATTCTATCTTTCATTACTTAAGCAAGGCCTTCTTTTGGTATACTGATGTCTTCAGCAACCCAATCTATAAATGTGCGCGACGGTCGCCTCTAGATCGTCTTCCATAAAGGGGCTCCCAAAGAAGAAGTTTTGATACGACTTCTTCTTTGCTTCTCCAGCAATGTTCGCTGAACCTCGGGCCCTGTTCTTAGATAAAATCAACGTTTTGGGGAAGCCTTTTCTACAGTTGGGAAGTTTTCATGTGTTTGTTCCATGAAGCATTGTGACAACCCTCAGCATCCTAGCCTAGGTTCCATTTAGTCTTGACTCTAAAGCTTTAGTTAGTGTCCATGTCTTTGCACCTTAAAGGATTACTCTTGGAACTGTCGACTTAAAGAAGGATATTTTCAGAGATTTTCGTTTTTGATTTATAGATAGTGTCCAATTTCCTTAATGCATAATACGTACAATACACAACACTTTGTTTAAAAACTTGTACCTTCTTGTAGACATTGATTGTCACGTGACAATGCATTGGCAAAAAGGAAGGCTATTGTTCGTACGTTTCTTGGTTGGTGTTTCAGTAGGTTTGTTTTACATAATAACAGAAACCAACAGGATATCCAAGGCGAGTAGGAATTAATAGATAGAATGTCGTTTGACAGCAAAAGTCAGTAACTTAAATGGGGGAGGCTGGGTGCACGGAGGGCGAGGTCACGATTTCTCATTTCGCAGTTAAATAATAACAAGAACATGAATAGAACACTCTTCTATTCATAAAGAAGTTTTCTCAAATAAAATTGATATCGCGCATTCTACATTACTTCAAGGTTCAAAGAGTCGCTTTTCATAAAAGTAAATTAACATGGTCTTATTCTGGCTGAATGAAAGGGGGAAAGAAAATTTTCAAAATTGAAATTTTTCAGAATCAGAGATGTTCGGATAAACGAGGTTCAGATAAACGAGGTTCGGATAATTGAGGTTCGTATAAACGAGGTTCAGATAAATGAGGCTCGGATAAACGAGGTTCAGATAAATGAGGATGTACTCTCAAAGAAACAAATGGAACAAATGGCGTTTGCTGTTAAAAACCTGAACCACAACAAAAACACCATGAAAAATCGGCCACCTTTGTCCATTGTCGTTTACCAACCTTACATAAGTGGTATATGTTCAAGATTCAAGAAAGCGTGCCATTCGCTGTAATATCATGTTGAAGAAGTTCTAAAACATCTTACCTGGAGCAGCATCAGCCAGAGTGACAAGGAATACGAATAATGGAATAGCGAGATACATTGCTGAAATCTGGAGAACGAAAAACGCCATTAAATCGTTAAATTTTTCAGTACATACATACAAGTGAGAGATCCAAGAAAGGTAACCAGGGGCGGTTTTAGGGTACGGCGGACAGGGCGGTAGCCCAGGGCCCCGCGCTCAAGAGGGGCCCCGCTGCAGATAAGAATTATTACACACGATAGGCACTGTGAAAGCCCCATATTATGTGAGCTAAATTGGATGAGATGTTTGCAAATATACATCTCCTTAATAGGGCCCGCGTTGGAAAAGTGCCCAAGGCCCCACACGTGGGAAAACCGCGCCTTAGGGTAACCGGAACATGCTCTATTCCATGCGCTACGCTTCTGTGCGCCTCAAAAAGCGTGCAATGTGAACGCTAACAAGGTTTCCTGTGGGAGAATCTACTTTGTGAGCTAGGCTTCTGTATGCTACGCGTCTGTACGTCCGCATTGTTAACGCGCCTTAACCATGCACAAAGGCTAATTAAGCACTGTGTATAAATAAATCTAAGACCCTGTTTACACGGGTACAGATCCAAACTGCTACGGATCCAAATCGATCCCGTATAAACACCCTAGAAAGATCCATTTGGATTCCGAACTCTGCATGCCAATCCAATTAGCAAATCAACAGTTCCTTGTATTGTAATAAGAGCTGCGATGTGTGGCAACGGTTGAAATAGGAGATTATGGATGAACGTGTCAATACAAGGACGAAAATAGAATTTGAATGGGGATTATGTCAAATTTACCTCGTAGTGGTATTTTTCGCCTGATTTTCGATCAGTACCAGTTTGGATCCGCACCCAAGCGTTTAAACGAGACCTCTTTGGGTACAGATTCAAACTGGTCCACTTTTATAAGTGGACCCAAACTGGTAGGGATAGCAGATCCAAACGAGTTCGGATCCACCAAGTCCTGTTTAAACGCGGGGCTGATCCGTACCAGTTTGGATCCGTACCCGTGTAAACAGGGCCTAATGGTTACCTGATAACCTCGTGTGTTTTAGCTCGTGATACTGTCTAATCATGGGGGTTGCTTATGCTTTGTTGTCCAGGCATCATGTGCCATCTGTTGGGTATTCCCCTTTGTAAGACCTATTGTGGAGGTTCCCCTAAAAACATTACCCATCATGCTTTGTAGCATTATACGTACTTCTTATAGCTGTCAGGTAGAAAATGAGTCAATAGTATATCAACCAAGTCAGTGATGGTACTGTTTCTTCTTCCTTCAAGGTAGGAGGACTTTAGCCATCGATTCTGCCTTTCAGTGCCATTGTTGGTATAGACTGCAGCACGTACTGCAATGTCCCTGTACATGCGTGGCCATTTCTACAGAAAGGAGAATATAAATTAAATACATTGAAGTACACATTGATGAGAACTTAAGTTATAATTGGGCACTTAGACATTTAGACAACCATTAAATATGAATTTTTGTCGATGAACAAACTTCATTCTTATTGAAGTCCTCTTCTATGTTGTGAGGAGGACAATCTTGTCCAAACGTGATGTTCTTAGCTATGGCTTAACATAGTTTACATGTTTTATGTGCCATAGCCAAAGATAGGTCCAGAGATGTGTGAATGCTTATACAAGATTTCGTGTTTTGCAATTGACCATAAACCAAATGTGCATGTGTTCTGTCAACTCTTCTCCATCAAACCTGCTTCATTTGTTCTTGATATGAATAGTAATTTAATTGATATGAGAATAGAATGAGGAATATCATTTTTCCTTCTGTAACAGACTCTTTTTGTCAGTAGATTAATAGTGAAGAGATTGACGTATAACTTTCCTTTTATTGGTTCACATTCTTGAATAGTATGACAAACATAAATATATTGTGAATGACACAAGTATTTTGAAGTAGTTGGCTACAAATGTTGATCCTCGTTGTTGTTTAGAATTTAGTACTTTAAATGAATTTCTCACCTGTAAATGTTTCCCCCAGTGATTATTATAGTAACTCCGCAGTCGAAACGTTGTAACCAATAAGGCTGTGTTGTTAATGAACATTGGCTAGCAGAACAATTTGGGGAGTAACTTACTGAACCAACCCGTCATCTTTGAATCCATTTTCAGCCATTTTTCGATTTCAGATATCCTTGCAACTTTACGAGTCAATTGACAAATATCTGAATTTATGAGAGCAGACTTTGGAATTGTAAAAGCCATTTCATAAAACCAGAATATGCAATTTTAAACAGTAAGAAAAGTTGGCTCGGAGACGTTGAAATAACAAGATGGGTCATCTTCCAAGATTTTTGTTCAACGCTTTCTCGATTTTGTATTTGCTTGTAATTTCTTGATTTGCTGACAAAGGTCTGTATTTATGGGAAAAGACTTGAAATTTTGAAAATCAGTCGATTAATGTTAGAAATGTTCATAATTTTAGTGTGGAAATTGTAAACCGTTTTCATTTGCTAGAATGCCTCTTAGGAGCTTGTTTAGACACCTTTCATACCTTTAGTGTGGTCTTCCTAGCCTTATTTCTGGGTACGTCGGAGCAATGAATAATAACACACCCTTTTTTCGTGTTTTAGATCAGAGTTTCTCGAGCTCTGAAAGTTCATTGCCCCCTTGAGCTATCAAAATTTCTAAATACCAATCTGGTTCCATAGAATTCTGCAATGTTTCTCCTCGTCGATTTTAAACGAGTAAAACATGACGTAGAAGGTCGATTAAGAGTCTAACTAACTTATTTACAAGTTGGAGACAATGTTTGTTAATCTTTTGTTAGGCTTTGGCAGTTTGACATAGGAAACAAGTGGAACATGATATCAGCTGTTGGACCCCCAGGCTGTAAAATAGAATCTCGGCATTGATGCCAATATCGGTATCAGATGCAAATATCGACGCTTGCTACATGTAACGAGAGACAAAAATAAGAAAATCCATTATTCATCATAGATAAAACCGTGTAAGGTATCGATACCAAGAAACTTATTTTTAATTGCCAACAGCGATAGGAAATTTGACAAAGAAGTTGGATGTCCATATTCTTTTTCTTAGTACTGAATCTTAACTGTGATTGCGAAACTTATATTTTCAAAGTAAAACTTTCTAATAAAGATGTAGAAAGATATGGGTTGTTGCAATCATGGAGTCAATTCAGATAAAAGCAGGAAGACCTTTGCTATGCAGACATAAAGAATTAGTTCTCTCATTAAACCTATTAAATTAACCTAGTTGTAGTGGACGCTGATTGGTCCAAAAACACAAGCCATTCAGGCAACCCAATTTCTGATTGGCTCTATCAAAAATGCGGTTGGGCACCGTCTTTTCACAAGTTTCATTTCAATCGTTATGATGATTGTACTATGAGGAGTGTGAGACGAAAAAAGCTTTAAGTACATAATGTTTTCGCTATTTCGTGCAATAGTCTTGTTTTGTACAACAAACAAATTAGCTGTTGCAATCGTAATTTGTATACAGTATATAGGTGCATAATGTTTGTACATTCAAAACACAAACAAACACAATCTTGAGGCATTAATGTAGGAATGTTAATGTATCTTGAAAAGGGAGTTTTTAGCATCTTGGAGGAGAAACACGCAGCTAGGCGTCTTTAGCAATCCCATTACCAATCCAATTTATTGCCATTTGACTTCCTTTTCCTACTTTCTTTGTCAACTTTCGTCAATCCACGTTAAAGTTAATTTGATGTCTTTTGGAAAGTGCAAGTGCGTCATGACCTGGTTTAAGAAATAGTTAAAATACTTTTGTTTTTTAATTACCGAAGGTGTGAAGGAAGGCAAATATCTTGAAATTTGCCCCGTGTTGTACACGAGTTTATGGACACGTGAACTTTGCAATTTGTTGAGTGCACAAAAATCCAAGGAGCACAACCTAACGCAGTTTTATGCGATTCTGCTGATCAGAAAATTATAACCAGAATCTGTTTCGTCTCCAAAAGGCTTCTTTATGCAGCCGGTCGACTTACATGGCCAGTAGATAGAGACAAAAGGCCATCAGATTGAAGTGTCCGCATCGTCATTTTCCATGAATAACTAGTCGGTCTGTTATCAAATCATTACAAACTATTACGTTACGTATACGACGGGATTACGAATGTTAAAGGCTTGAAAACAAATGTATGTAAAAACGTATATCGTGATGAAGCAGAAGCCGAATTAAATGTTGCTTCCAGATTTAATGAGAGTTAACAATTGTTATTTGAACAGTAAAACAAAAGGACCAAATTGGAGTTATTTAGCACAGTAATTCTCAACGGGGGTCAAGAAACCCCTTTGGATATTTGAGATTTCAAACGGGTAAAATTAAGCCGCAGGGTATTGGTGGGGGGGTCCAAAGTATACTTGGGGGATAAGGAAGGTTTTCTGGTGAAATGCGAAAGTCAGAATTTCTCTCTGAATGATCCCAGAACGCGGTAGATCAATTCCTCTTTCTCCAGACGTTTTCAATAGATTTCCAGCCAAGATCATCACAGTTTTGGTACTCCAAATAACGTAGGAGATGCAAACTTTATTGATATCGTTGCTGGTGTACCTCAAGGGTGTACATTAATCGCATACCTCTTCTATCTTTGCCTTGAGTATTTTCTATGATTACAAGGAGATGCCCTTAAGCTGAATGACCTAACATTGACACTTTCAAGAGGTACAAATTACTCTGCGAAAACACCTCCGATGCTGATTATCTCTACGATATTGTTCTCCTGGCAAATATTTCAACTCAGAATAAATGGTTGAGAAAAAGTTGCAACAGACGGTGGCGTCTTTGTTAACACATAGAATGCCAATGAGGTGAGACGAGATGAACACCAATGAAAAGATGAACAAGTCTGAGCTTATGGCACTAAATTAAACTGAAGTAAAGCCAAGTCATATGCTGTCAAATCACTGGGTTGTGGTGATAATTATTCCTATCCGTGAAGCAATGTATCAATTTGAAATTGATGCCAACACATACATAGCCAAGGCATGATTCAAGCTATTCCTCAGTAATAAATTTCTTCGAAAAGAGAGGATTTGAAATGTTAGTTTTGAAAAAAACACTAGAGAAATAGAAAATATGTCACCACCGTGGATCGAAGATCCGTGACCCACGCTTTTGCGGCGTGCGCTCTACGAACTGAGCTAGGTGACCTCCGATGTTAACATACTCTATTTCTCTAGTCGCCACATTAACTCCAAATCATCCACCGGAGACCAGCCTCCCTGCGCCATGTGACTTGACCAAGGAAGAACTGCCATCCGGCCCGTCATCTATCTAAAGCCCATTGAAGTTAGACAGTATCATCGAGAAGAGAGGATTTGAAATCTAGAGGCCATTGGAGAGCAAGAGGGTGGACGGGGGGGCGCGTAGGAGGGGGGGGGGAGGTGTATAAGTTCCAAGAGGTGGGGGGGGGGGGGGGGGGGGGTACGATTATTTGGCACTCGAGAGTATGTTTTTTTACATCTTCGACATTCTTTCCCATGCACCATTTCCTCTGCAACATCTTTCAACTTCTCTCTTACTACAAAATGTTTATTCAATTCGAGATTAAAAGAACTCGATTCTTCTTTCTGCCAGAGGAGATCGTAAGGTCTGCTCAGAAACAGCTTTGGATGCTTATATGAAAGAGTTTAGAACAAAAATTGATGCTCTCCAGCAGTTTCTAAGGAACTTTTTATGGCGCTAACTTTGTTCGAAGGCGACCATCAGCCCAAACTCAGCTAGTTTTTAATCATAATTGATTGTATGGTAATGTTATTATACCCAGGCCAGTAGCCAAAGGAAGCCTTCTGCAAATTAAAGAAAGACTGTGACTACTTGTTATTGCATGACTAATTTTTAATTCAGTTTTCGTTTTTATTTTAAGGACGGACTGTTTTAATCATTGCCCATCGTCTGAGCACGATACAGCATGCAGGTACGTTTCATTATAAATAAATGTACATTCCGTTTTGCGTCATTTTCAAATGTGGCACTTCACGTATTATAGAATTGATAGACAATGATAGGAGCTGTATTGGAAGGTGTCAGGACATAAATTGATGCATACATACTAGACTTTGATTATAATGAATATCCAAAATATGTTATATAAGAATAATCAACGTATTTATTGGTAGAACGTAAAACAACCGCTAACATGCTAAACTGACGTGTTCTGGTTCGATATGTAGGACTAATTTTCAAGAAGTTAAAAAAAAATAAAATTGCCCCGGTTATAGTTGCATGCAATTATACGCAGGATGTAACCTTATGTGGGGTAATACGGAACTAGATATTTGAAAACAACGACGCAGTATTCTGTCTGCCCTCTTATTAACATTACTTTTTATTTACGTTTATTGAAATAACAAGTCTTTGACTAACTGATGTGTTTCAAAGTGCATAGTACTCATGATATTTCTCAGCACCTTATTTCATACTTCACATTTCTCAAACTCTAGTCTATTCCCAAGGACGTGTTCATTGAATTGATGAACGCCGCTACCAAGTCGGTGGAATTTAGTTTTAATGACACAATATTCAGACAGGTTGACGGAGTTGCTATGGGCTCTCCCCTCGGACCAACCTTAGCCAATATTTTCGTCCGTTTCCATGAAAACAAACTTTTTGGTAAAACCAGTCGTCCACTTGTCTATTTTCGTCACGATGTTACGTCGATGATACCTTTTCTGTTTTCTAAAATGAGCAGCAATGTGAGTAATTTCTCACTAAACTTAATGACTTGTATCCTGCTCTTAAGTTCACGTACGAAAGAGAAGTAAATAAATCCTTACCTCCGTACCTACTTTCTAGACGTTCATTTTCAAAAAGACAGCTCCAGTTTTCTTACTAGTGTTTACAGAAAACCCTCATTTACGGGACAACAGACGCGTTGGGACTCGTTTGGCCCTAAAACTCACAAAAACAAATCATCGCTACTTTAGTTCACCGTGCTTTAATCATTTGCTCAAAGGGTAAACTCGATGAGGAATTAGCCAACATTAAAACCATTTTTCAAGAAAACGGCTAACTAGTAGCGACTTCCTAAGTCCAGTTATATAGTAGAAATTTTGATGACATTCCAAATTATATAATAACACGTTATTGGCAGCATGTTACCGCAGATCAAGTAAATTTTCGCTACTCTTCAATTCAGCGCGATCGGTCCAAAGGAGCGGTTGTGAGTCACAAACAAACAAACAGGGGATACCGCCTCTTTCATATGGGTAGATAAATACCAGATTACAAATCAACGACATCGGAAATGCACTGTATGGAAAGGCGAGCCCCAGAAGACACGTTAGATCATTAAAGATTACTGCCTCGCTACAGCCGATGTCGAAACAGTTACACCAAACGCAGCATTCAACTAAACCCTGTGTACGTTATGGAGACAAAGTTGCCCGCAAATTGTCCATAAGAGAAACCACAGACGGGAAATCAAGGAAAGGAAGAAGACGAAGGACTTTCATCAAAACCTCCTTCGAAACACCGGTCCTAATAACGTAAAGGAACTCAGGCCTGCCATAACATACTCAAACGACAGAATAAATCACACGAATTCGGACGGGTATTCCGCAGTCAAGAAAAACTGCCTGCATAATTTCATCTACCAACAATGGTACAAATATATTTGACCTTCGGTCAACAAGTGAAGGAATAAACATACATTTCGTTTTTATATCCCTCGGGCCCCATCAAGTCTACAAGACGCCATAGGCCCTTGCAGCAACACAAGCATATGCAACTAATCTTTATACATGTCAAAATGACATTAACAAAACCTCATTGCTTTACCTTTCAGCCTCCTGCTTCAGTAGGTCCCGCCGTTCTTGAAGTTTCCTTTCTAGCTAAAAACCGTTATGACGTGGCTTAATTTGGTAGAATTGAGTAAACTACCACAGTTTTCAGATATTTTGAATCAGGTAAGTTGATGTTGCTTTGTAAATAGTACACGTATCTTTGATAAAAAGGGCCGCACCTACTCCTGACCATTCCAAGCAGAATATCTGGTTGTCCATTTTTAGTCCGTCCCCTCCTTATTTAAAGTCTGCCCTTGAAGATAGGAGGCCCCCAGGAATAACTTTTGTGTATACCCTCTTGAATGTTTAAATCTCCATAGTGTCAGACAGTGTGGAAGCCTAATGATCGTGTAACATGGAATCATTTGTCTCACTTACCGCAAGGATAACCGACCAAAAGGAAGAACAGCTCTTTGCTTAAACTTTATTATGTTGTTTGGTAATGGGTCTCAAGAGAGGCTAGCCGATAATATAGCAGAATTTAGGGGCCGTACATAGACTGCTCCGATAATACTCAGAAAATAGGAGGGGGCGGCAGTAAAAAAGTATTGATAAATAATACATTGTTGATCGTTTAGAGTGGATAGTAAGAACTGAAAGGATAATAACAGCCCCTTTGTGCCCCATGTCTTAACTATAACCCTTTAATGCCAATATAATTCCCCATATTCAGCACACTGGTTTTTTCACATAATTGAAATGATGGATGGGAAAGTTTTCGCCCTGTTTCTTACGGCTCTGTAAGGGTAAATGTTCTGAACCTAACTCCATATAAACAAATTTTCGTATCTATATTTAAAGATCTTTCATTTTGCAAAGCAAAGTGAGGTGTTAAGGATGTTTAGGCAGTCAACTCCAATGCAACCATAATTGTCATTACAAGAATACCATTGACGTTGTCTCGCATGGCTTGGTACCGGTCTTCTAATAACCTACGAGCTTCACGTACGGCAAGTTACTGATCCCGCATCACGCAACAAGTACAATGCTTTAAGTGTACACTCGTGAGGTACGCGGGGTTTTACTAATCGCACTATGATCTGAAATTCACGAATCCTCAGAAATTCTTTCAGACAAGTGGAGAGTGGAAGGATATCTTTAGTCATCAGGTGACATACCTTCATATAATCATGAAAAGAGTTATTATTTTATCGTAAAGAGAAATCTGCAAAACCAAAAAGTACTTATGGCCTGGTAACAGTGTTTCTAACATACCAAATCCATTTTACAGAGGAAAACAGACACATATAATTATAACGCATTTTGATCAATATTCTTAATGAAGAACCCAGAAACCAGGATTACAAAAACAAAGACCGTGTTACCTGATATGAGCGGATACCCTAATGTCAAAGGGATGAAAACAAGGAACATTATCTGGCAGCCATAGCAGGAAGCTTGGTATGCGACGTCACTGTTATCATTTGGGAAACGTAGATTGGTTCTCATACTCATATGGATATCGATAATGTCATTCTGAAGTATGAAGGATGGAAAACCACTTGCCAGGCCAGAAGCAGCAGGCAACAATGTCAAAAATTCCAGCTATGGTCGACAGAAAATTCCATTTTTTCGTTTTTATGTTTGATTGGATTCACAGTCCACAAACACTTGTTCAACTGTACCATTATTATTACTACCGGACTTTCTCAAAGAGTGGAGCATTACCACAATAGCTTGCAAATTAACGGCGCTGACCGGATTCGAACCGCGTCCTCATGATGCCGCGAAAGCGTGGGTCACGGGTTCGATCCCCGGTGGTGACATACTTTTCTATTTCTCTAGTGTTCTTTTCTAACTGACATTTCAAATCCTCTCTTCTCGATGATACTTTCAGTACAAATGTTTGTGAGCGATACAAATGTATGCCTCTTGAACATGTTTACTTTGATAGCCCCCTTGCGATCTCCCATTTCATATTGAATTTACTTAAAGGGGATTATTTCATGTGGCCAGTGTATGGGCAGGAATCCTGTGGAATATTATCAATAGGCATCATCATCATCATCATCAATCGGGCCCGCCCGAATTCATGATCAGCATTCTCCACGAGTCTCTGTTCTTCATCGAATTCTGGAAATCGGGTATTGGAAGACCGGTGTCTTTCTGGAGCAGGATAGCATAGTCCAGCGTGGGTCGGCCGACATTTCTATAGCCCTGGCGTGATTTCCATAACACAGTGAGTGGTGCAGGTTCTGCACTTCTGAAGCAGTGTTCTGCGAGGCATAGTTGGCGTACTCTGATGGTATCTGTAACTTTGGTTAGACTCCGTATAATACTTTGTTAGTGACATGTAGCGTCCAGTTGACGTTCTTAATGTATCGAAGCATGTGAGTGTAACAACTATGGACTCACAGGAATTAAATAAATCAACTTCCTTTCCGTCCTTTTTATGTCACGGAATATAGGCTGTAGGTAGAAGAGAGGCGCAAAGAGAGGCTGTCTATTTAGATTGATCAGCCAATCATCGGATGTGTACATTAGTGTTTGCTTGTTGATCACCCAGTCAATATATGGAGCTTGTCGCTGGTGAATTGGTCCTAGCATCAAATTGTAGGGTCATAAGTATGTAACACGCGAAAAGTAAAACATGCCTAGAAACTTTCACGCTTTTGCATATCTGCACTAGAAGGTAGCCTGTTCATCAAATTTGTGAACGAATGTGAGTGTCCTCATAGGGAGAAGGGGTAGGGATTGCTTTCTGGTCTTCTGGCAAGGAAAGGGTGTAGTATGTGTTCCCCCTGATTAGAGGGTCTCCCCTAATCCATAAGAGGCATTTGGCAGTTTAATCTGCCTCATGACTAGCTTCTTTGTCGTGTGGCCCAATTCTATGACGCCCCAGCTGCCCTTTTATTCCCTTTTGTTCCCTTTCTCTAAATAATCTCAAATGCTAATCCGTTCTTTAGGACACCAACTTTGGAATTCTGACATTCAGTCACTTTGTGCAGCTAGGACAACTGCTGAGATACGTTCGTTTGTGGGTGATGGTGGCCAGAAAGTGTCAAGCTGGAACTGGTATAAATTGGGCTAGATTTACTTCCGCGTCCGTTAAGACGTTTTGCCTCCAATGCAAGTATTAACTATCCATTTAGATGTTCAACACCTCTCGCGAAGAAATTATTCTTGCAGATTAAAATTGGGCTGAGTAACATCCACGTTACAGTTTTGTACTTTTCTGTATTGCTTGTATTTACTTGTTTGTGTTTCATTCAGTTCAGTTGCGACTACTGTGGCCACTTTTTTACCAACCAAGCGTACGATACAAAGACTACCATTACTTTTAACAGGCAAAAATTATCTTCCTTTTTGTTTCATCTCCCTATTTGATCACGGGGCAGCCCGACCAATAACTTATACGAATGGTTCCGGTTGCTGAAATTCTCTTTTCGATGATGATGATGATGATGATGATGATGACAATGACGATGATGATGATGATGATGATGATGACGATGATGATGATGATGATGATGATGATGATAATGGTAATGATCATACGTTATATTCAGTACTGAGTAGACAACTGGTATTTGCTTCAAAACGTCTCATTAAAATCTCGTCGCTAACTTTTAAGGTGATGAAAAGCCATCCACAATATTCCATGACGTCCCAAACGGCTACAATTTTTATTGTGTCAATGAAAGAACAAGCAAGCAAAGGTGAAAATGTTATGTCGAATTAAGTTTTGAATTGTTATGGAATCATATTTATATAGGGGAACCACACTCCAGTTCCTGTGTCATAAATTTTTAAAAATAATATTTGCTTAATTTTCTTTCCTTAAGTATCTATAAGAGGAAAGATTTCCTCCGCGAAATATGATTGTAAGTTACTTTAATTTATAAAAAAGCTTTAACAAATATTGTGTGAAATCTTCGTAAGTGTTGACATTTTGGCAGGGGCTTTAAGGAAACACTCTAATAAGCATGTCGTTGCCACCACGCAACTAAGGTCGTTATGGCCTACCGAGCGTTTACGGTTTAGACGCGTACGTGGTTTTTCATGAACGTTTGTGTTAAATTAGTTTATAACCAACTCGTGTTAGGATGAATATATCCTTGTGGATTAACAGATAAATTATTATGTTTGGAATTAAGAATTCCTTTTGTCTTAAGGCCGTTGCATCTTTGTCATACGAAAGGGCAGGGGCGGCTGGTGGGTAGTGTGCTTGTGTGCCCGGCACACACTTCCCTATCTATCCCTTAAATTGATTGTCTATTTTATACAAATGATGAACGATCTCAAAGTGGGAAACAAGGAGTACTTATTGAGAAAAATAATAGGTTGCATCATACGTTGCACTTACTATATATTTTGTAGGTGTGATAAGAATTGGCCGCAGCCTGAATTACTTGTATGGTACGCGTCATGTATTCGTGTATAGACGTTGTTACTTGTATCGTAGGGGATATCTATCTGTGCCTTTGTTTTTTTATTTTGATTAATGTTTTGTGTTTTTTTGCGTGCTGTTTATTATTATTATTATTACTATTATTATTAATGTTACTTTTTTTCTTTTTTTTGATAAGGTTAGGGTACTGTTTACCCTTTTTGAACTAGAAGTTTTGCATTTTAATCAGTCAGACATTCCTAATAGTTGTGAGTGTTTGACTGTATTTCGTTGACATGTGTTGGAAAAAATATATTGAGAGTTTGAAAAAATCCCAACTACTTTATTGAGGAAAATGATAGATTACATCATACGTTCCACCTATTATCTATATGGTAGAAGTCATAAGAATTGGTTAGAGCCCAAGTTACTTGTATGGTATGTGTTGTTACTTGTATGGTGGGGGAGATTGATCTGTGCTTTTGTTGTTGTTTGTTTGTTTATTATCATTTTTATTAATATCATTATTTTTTGATAGGGTTAGAGTGATGTTTACTCTTTATGGATTAGAAATATTGTATTCTAATTAGTACACTTGCCTAAAAGTTGTGATTGTTTGACTGTGTTTTCGTTGATATGTGGTCGAAAAAATATATTGAGAGTTTGAAAAAATCCCAACTACTTTATTGAGGAAAATGATAGATTACATCATACGTTCCACGAAAACACAAAGTCCTGTTGTCGGCAAAGTAAAGGATCCTGGGTTTCGATGAAAACTGCTTCTAAAACTTTCAGATGGAAAGTTGATCTAGCTTTAGCTAATATACGAAAAAAAAGTAATTCATATAGGCTCACGAACAGTCGTGTTGATTTAGTAAATGTGTACCGATGGCCGAATCCCAATCTACCAGACTCACATTTGCTTGACACTTACTTTTGGGTTGCTGAAGCTCACAAACGGCCTTCATATTTCTCATAGCAGATGGAGTATGTTGCGAGATACGATCTGTAAGTCTTTGAGACGTCCTTTGGCATTTCACTAATGATTCCGTTATTAGATATTATCTACAAATTTTGTAGTACCAGGAATCTTTTCCGAAATTTATCTTCAAGATATTTATGTAGCTAAAGTTTTTGCAATGTATAGAAAACGTGAAGACCAAAACACATTGTAGCTGAAGTAGAGATCTAACTCAGATGCAAAATATTTCTGCCTATCTCCATGGAAGATAAGAAAATCACTCTTTTTCAGGATTTTGAATTGTGAAGACATCATATCACATTTTCACATAATTTATTTCTCTAGTTACAAAAGAAAACTCGCCTCATATCTTTTAAGACTAATTTTTATCAAATATATAGTTTCAATGAAATTTAATACCTTTGCACTACTGCCTACTTTTCTTGAGAGAGTTCTGATTTAATTTATCAATTTTTTAAAAAAGATAAAAACAGACATCGGCTAAGTTTATAACGTTTTCAAAAACATATTTTTATCTAAATCAATACTAAGAACTTTTGGCTGGCTTTAAGGACTTTATAGCTAATTTAATGCGTAAGCTTCATTAACGGACTGAAAAACAAAAACACAGCATGCATTTACCGTATCGTAGAGCCCCTAATTGTGCCCAGAGCATGTCCACAACTTCCGCAGGAAAGTGACGTCCAAGGTCATCTTTTGAAAGGTTAAGTAACTCCACGCCATTCATTTTAAACTGGTTAGCATCAATACCAGACAGCTGAAGTGTTTTGACAAGCCAATCGAAGAAAAGACACACGTGCTGTGAATTCCAGTTTCTGGGATCTAGAAAATTAATAGTAAAATGGCAAATCAAAATGGGGTACAATTTATAGACCGACAAGCCACAGTATAGGATGCTTTTAGTCAAAAAGAGTATCCATATGGAAAAATCCCATGAACTCAAGGTGTACTGTCTTAAAGCAGATTTTATACAATAGAAACTCAATCGAAGGTCATGTAACCCAAAAGTTGTAAGGCATAGTCTACTGTGATCAAGCATTGATCAAAAACCTCACCCAACAGCGGGATGTGAAGGATCCAGAAGACCTTATGCGCTTATCGTTTCCTTCGTTTACATTTTCTTGGATTATGGACGTCTACTCTTGCAAAATTCTACCCATAATAATCAATCATGCAAATGGTTATCGCAGTACGGTGGGCATCACCGTATGACTATCCCATTGGAAATAAGGATAGATTCTTCTAGTACTATTATCATAAGAGGAGATGCTGCAGTGATCGTAGATCCAAAGATATTGCAGAAGCATTGCACGATAATCGTACAGGATTTTACTCTCAAAAAGCAATATGGCAGCTGTCAAGTAGATCCATGGTAATCTATGTTGTCGTGACATGGAAAGGATACGGGATTTGAACCCACGACCTCATGGTTACGAAACCAACGCCTCAACCATTGAGCCGTCAAGGTTGCTTAATTAATTAATTAATTTCCTGTACCCACTGACTGGAGGAGAATTCGCGAAATATTGACACTAGAAATCTCAGCCTTAGATTATTGAGCCTTGATGGCTCAATGGTTGAGGCGTTGGTGGAGGTGACATATTTTCTATTTCTCTAGTGTTCTTTTCAAAAAGATAGAATGTTCATGAAATATCGGAGAAAGGTAGGATTCAAAGGCAAAGAAAACTCTGCATGAATTTCTCTCTCTTCCACGTAGTTTTGTGTCTCCAGATTCTTTGGCGTGATTAGCAATACCAGAGGTCTTGTCGACGCCCATTTGCTAGGTAATCGACTCCAAAGATCGCTCTTTTCGAGTAACAGGCGCAGATCAGTGCAGCAGCAGCATAAGATGCGAGAAGTATGCATCTTCTCCCTCTTCAACGTAGTTTGGTGTCTTGAGATCCTTTGGCGTGATTAGCAATACCAGAGGTCTTGTCGACGCCTATTTGCTAGGTAATCGACTCCAAAGATCGCTCTTTTCGAGTAACAGGCGCAGATCAGTGCAGCAGCAGCATAAGATG
>JAAAKM020073195.1:210470117-210575495 GCA_010016025.2 Alatinidae sp. Z8VKAUB7J3
CTTCTCCCTCTTCAACGTAGTTTGGTGTCTTGAGATCCTTTGGCGTGATTAGCAATACCAGAGGTCTTGTCGACGCCCATTTGCTAGGTAATCGACTCCAAAGATCGCTCTTTTTGCACATACATACCTAAATTTATTTTCTTTTACCACTAAAAGCTGATTTATATCGCCTTGGCAACTCGTACACGCGAAGCCAGCGAAGATTAATGCTGAAGATAAGAATAAAGTTTGCCCTATTGGTCTCCATATTCACTCTATGGTATGTTTAATAATATGTCAGCTCGTACTCTTCTGTGTATCCAACATTCTTACATACCGCGAAGACGCGTCTAGGTCAAGACAACATTATTGGGTGTGGTTATACTTCTGTATAATGGAAGAGGGCACTGTATGAAACAACTTGCCTGTATTGAGTCAGAAATCGTAGTTTTAGGAAATATGTAGGCGAAGAAGGCATAATTTGACCTTAACAACGGACGAGAAATCACATTATAATAGGGGTGAAATAGAGCGAAGAAAGAGAGATAATGGAGGAGGAGGAGGAGGAGGAGGAGAAAGGAGCGAGGAGAGAGGAGAATAGAGTTGATGGCGTGGCTTTCTAAGAGGTAAAAGTAAGCTTTTGTTTGCTATCGAACTTTGCGGATCGTAAGCTTAGCCCGGTAATGGAGACTTTGTATAGAACACTCTAAGTTTACTTTACTGCAATTTGATTGATGTGTAGTGCATTTGAGAAAATCTGCTAGAAAAAGTCGCTTAGATATTTGCCATCATTCAGTAATTGTATGCTATTTGGTGAGTACATCATAGAATTTTTTTGCCGTCGAATCGTCAGTGCATCAATATTTGGGAAAAGTGAAATGGAAAGTTTGCATGTGATGGTTGTTGCGGAGAGACAACACGAGAATGTGGAGAAGAAAAAAAATGTTGGGAATTCGATTTTCCACCTCATGAGCCATCATTAACGCTGCATCATACAAGTATGCCCAGGTTACTCTAATCTGAGAGCAGAAAGAACAAAACAAGAAATACAAAAATTAGACATATAGATCTTAATTATGTCTGTAGTTGATTTACCAGGCGAATTTTGTTTTGATCTAATTCTTAGCTAGGCGTCTCTGAAATTGGTCAGTCGTCTGACCCAAATACGTTGCGCTTCGGCATTGACAATCTCGGCCGTTACTGGAAATCTTCTCTTGACTCCAGGGATCTCTAACATTTCCTTTAACTCTGTTCAACACTGTCATCCTTTTTCTAAATCTGATTTTACGTGGATAGCATCTGCCCGTTTCGAGTTCACTCTCTTTCTCAAAGACCTCTCCTAGCCAAAGTCAGGTCGAATTTGAGTGCAACAATTGGCACAATACCCCTTCACTTTTCCAATTTCTCCCATGAGGCTCATTTATTTGTTTTTTGTTCATACGTAGATTGTTTAGCTAGGCAACTAGATCCTTAAATATTGAAGTCACTTTCAATTCTGTTATACCCGGGAGATGATGTGATGAATACATTGAAAGCTTGGTTCATTTGATATATCGTCTTGAGTGTTTAATATTCTTCAAGAACTTATATATATTTGCATTCTTTACTTAGAGTTGCTGTTTTCAACAAGATTTTGGTTATATTTGATAATTTGATACGCATGCGCGTTTTACACGATATAAATACGAAACTTTATTATTGCTTATCATGTGGTACAATATCATAAGAAGAACGTCACACTGGAATGTCTGTGCACATCCAAGACAATTGACTCGAGACCCTATCAAATATAAGTTGTACCATATCACGGAACGGTGGACCAAAAATGTTGTAAAAGAGCTATATCGAAATAAGACGCATAATCGCAAGAAGAATCGAGATACAACACTCGTCTGAACTCCCTTAAAGTCAATCAAAATCTAAATCTATTGAGCACAAAGAGGACTGATATACAAGAGACACACGTGTTACAATAGGAAAGGCTAATTACGTACAGGGAATAACTTATCAAATATACAAACAATATCACCGGTCTTAATGACTAGTAACTCCAACGATTCCAAAACCTAATAAAAGTAGCTAAATCGGTTTCTACCAAAGAATCTGTTGTCGATAAAAGTCGTTTCCCCATAAACAAATTGGATGGTGTCAGTGCTTCCCCAATTTCTTCGTCGAGATACATAAGTGGTCGAGAATTGAGGATTCCCTCAATTTTAGTGAGAACTGTCAAAAGTTCGTCAAAGTTGAGGTGGGCATTGCCAAGAGATTTCTTAAGACAGCGTTTCACTGCTCTAATCATGATTTCCATAAACCCACTTTGCCAAGGAGCGAGGGGAACATTAAATTTCCACAGAATATCATACTAATTGATCAGATTGATCAACCCTGCCCCCTCGAGGGAGGTAAATAGACACACGCTCCAAATGAGCAAATTGAGAAATTAGCAAACCCATGAAGTGTGACGTCGGTAATCTGTGACGGGTCTAAACCATGAAAGTAGCATCTCGCAACAGAGACATGACGGATATCATTAAGATCATGAACAAAAGAATACCAGCGATTAGAAAACTCATTAGGGAGTGGCCCATCCCATTCAAGGTTTGCTACACACAAATCCTGTAACAATAGCTTGTGTGGCTGCCACTTGATGAAATCAATCATAATTTCACCACATTATCAGAATTCCAAATATTTCACAAGGCTTACCAGTATAATCTATCGGGAGAGCCACAGTAGTTGGCTTTTATACAAGAATGTCTCAAATTGTCCATCAGTAAAGGGTATCAGGAATAAAATAAAATTCTTAAATGTTTTAGGTATAGATAAGCCGGCAAATGTATTTGGATTTACTGTCGAACTTTAAGATACACAAGCAGATACACAAATTGCAGATACTGGTTCATACATACACTGTACAGATGTCAAAAGAACCCAAATTTTGGTAGCAAAGTTTTTAAAAAGCATAAGAGCTCGTCCACAGGATCTAAAAACTATCCTGCCACAGAGTCCTGGAACCAGGACGCTTGACAGAGGCTTTAAGTTTATATACAAGAAAATCCGCGTTGACCCCCAGGAATTTTTAGTCTGTAAATGCCTAACAATTGGAAGGATATACCCCCTCAGCTCCTAGTCCGTATACCTATGTATGTTGCCGCTTGCTATTTTAATGGCTGTTTACCTTTACATATTGGATTGTAAAATTTATAAATTTGGTCTTAGATACAAAGAAACCGAGGAGCCAGATGAGGTACGTGGAAGAGTGACGCCCACGTAATGGTCGTAGGCATATTTCCGCATAACAACTTACCGCAAGATGTTCTTCAGATATTTCGAAGTTGGATACTACTGAGTACTGCCCTGGTAATAAAATGGCTAGTGCCTTTTCAGCGGCTTTATGTTTTGCCAACTTCTTTGATGGTCCGCAACCAACACCATAACTAATCCTGTCAATAGTCAAATCCATACGTGCCTTCTAGAAACGAAAGTGAATTCCTACTTAACAGCACACAAGCGATGACATTGCTGTTTAGTAGTATACTTAGAATGTCTTATTAACAGATCGATGGTTTCAGTAGCGTCAAGCCTTTCAACCCTATAACTGGTATAGGATGCACTTGAGTTGGTTGACCTCTCACTTCGCGTGACAATCTTTGCATCAAAAATATATAATAGCTGTACTATTTTGTTTTTTTTATTAAACGACATTCACGTAAAATATAGTTGTTTTAGCTGGACAAGCAAGATCATGGGTTTGAATATTTTGGCAACACCTCGGCAAAACCAGATCGTTACCCAGCTGCAGGTTAGCGCAAAATCGAAAGACCTTACAGCAAACTTTACTAGGATTGTAGACTTACAAACTATGGCTTTTCGGTATTAGATGGCGTCCTTTTTCTAATAATTGCTTTGCTTTAACATGTAATCTTAACATATTCCAAGTTTATTTCCACTCATTGTTAACTCTCAATCGTGTATCTTTCTACTAGTCAATTTTTCTTGGTACTCAAAGTAAGCCCTCGCGTAGAGGCGACATGATCTGCCCTTTGCAGCTTGAAATTCCCGGAAATGATAACAGTATCAAGTAGTATAAGGAGTTATGCATTTAGTTAAATACTGTATTTAAATTTAAGTGGACCACGTAGATTTTTAAGTACGCGTGTGTAAATGTTGTAATTTTTTTATTGCTATCTGAGTATGTCTGTTGGTTATTGTGTTTTGAATAGGAGTAGGCTCACTTTTCAGATGAGTTTTCACTTCCGCGATAGTATTTGGGAGCGGGTAATGGACAAATTAGTTATATACGCAGCTTTCTACAAGGCAGTTTCCTTTCAAAGGGCAGTCGGTCTTCACTCTGCAATTGCACTTTTTTGTACTTTGCACTTGTACTATGTATCGAGCACTGTACTTCTAGTGTTAGTTATTACATCATATTTATGTATATACGTATATTATGTATGTATGTATGTATGTATGTATGTATGTATGTATGTATGTGTGTATGTATATGCAGTTCCAGGGGAAAGTATATGGAGAGGGATGGGATGGAAATTATGACTCTGAAAAATCTTTTCTCACGTATGTTTAGTAAAAGCAAGTTAAAATTGTGCTAAATATGTCAGTTGTTTCTTTTCAAATATGTGAACACTAACAATATTTGGATTCAAGAGCCTTTTCAATACTCCAGTCACCTTATTCCTTGTAGTTTTTCAACATTCACTCTTCTCCATCCTCCTTGTTACCCTTCTTTTTCTCTTCCAGGATTTGATATCTGTGATTTCCTTTTGTGTTATCACTTTTTCATTGCCAGGTCTCACCAAAAAAGAGTATAGATCATAGTTTTGCAGTGTGTGCATTGCTTACTCTAATCCCAAATTGACTTTTACCTTTTCCCTCTGCAGCAAATGTGAAGCACATGCTGAGAAATTGAGCGTTTATTGTGAGACCTGTTCCAAATGTATTTGCCATAACTGTGCTCTATGGGGAGGCACGGTAAGTTTGAAATTAGCTATTATTGCTTACTGTAGTTATCTCTATTAATAAGCATAACAAGGAATAATCAAGAAATAATCAAGGAATAATCAAGGAATAATCAAGAAATAATCAAGAAATAATCAAGGAATAATCAAGATACAAATTTTACATGTTTTCCATCAATAAATTCTGCTTTCCTCGCTTGAGTAGTTTGTCATGAAGAACTTTCGCATAAATTTTCATTCATAAATTTCATAAATTTTCATACTTTATTTTGTAATAAACGCCGCACTCTATCAAACGCCTCATCCAAAATCTGTGGTTTGTAATAAACGCCACGGCGTTAATAACAAGAAATACGATAATTAAATACAAATATTGTTTTGCTTATTTGTAGATTAATAACTAGGTAGGTTCGTTTAATGTTTACTGAATTATTATTCTATTCACTTGCAAATGATGGTTTGTTCTTGTTTTGAAGATTATCAAATCAAGAGAGGATTGGATGATGTTGAAGCTGAGTCTTGCCAGTGCAAAACTGACGGGCATTTCATAGAAATTGATTTAAGTTACTGCGAAAAAAATATAGGATTCATGTTCCGAAACATTAGCATTCCTCCTCATTCTGAAGTTGAGAATGCGGTACTACGATTTACCTCACGAAGCGGTAGCAATCCTCCGGTTCACTCAATAAAGGTCCTCGTCGTTGCACTAAACGACTTCAGCGAACATTCCTTCATGCCAAACTGCGGCTTTAATGATGCCAGTAAAATTCCTGCCAGCATTCCTTGGGTCGTTTTACACTGGAGTGTAGTCGACAAAGCTTACGACTCGCCCGATATCAGTCCACTTATAAATGCTATTGTTTCCCATCCAAGATGGCGTCAAGGAAGCTCCATGACTTTCACAGTGTCTTCTTCTTCTAAGTGTCTTGTCCTGCGAGGACGTTGACGATCATGGTTCGCCACAGCTTCCGGTCTCTTGTTGATGTTTTGTTATAATAACGTAAGGTTTATATTCAGCGGTAAAAAAATTAAGTTTATCAAAAGCATCCTCAAAAGAGTTGACTGAGCTCAAGTTGTTTGCAAAGCGTCCCTTCAAAATGTAACGTCACCAGAACAAATTTTCGTCGAGACATCGAATTCACAGAACAATAGACGAACAGTGGCGATTCCTGACAATACCTTACAAAGACCTTAGTTAAGGCGTCTGTGGGTTGATTTAGATGTTCCACAAGAAAGTTCAACATTGATTTATGAAGATAACACAAGTTGTGTAGCTTTATCCAAAACTCCACTCCATTCACGTACTAAGTACATCGACATATGATATTATAATGTACGAGAGGTAGTTCAAAATAAAACAATTGAACTCAACTACTGCCATACGTCGGAGATGGTTGTAGACATACCGTAGAGGAAGAAGCCTAGGCTAGAGCGCTCAGCTGATGCTATTCTTTTGTTTGTGTATGCGGAAGCCATGCAAATCCATGATGGCTCCATTAAGGTGGCAGAAACGCGAAGTCTGACTGACAAGGATTGTGAATGCAAAATGTCTTTCACTCCTGTTAGAAAATATTCGTATTCGTCTTGGTTTATGTCAAGTTAATTCAGTTCAAGTGCGGGTATTATGAAATGAATTTTGATTGACCAATTGTTAAGTTGTTGACAGTTTCGTCAAACATAACAATGGAGTAGTTTTGATTTTGTATCACTTCTGTTAGAAAGCAACGGTGTATGTGTGTTAATGTTTCCAAGATGATCACACGAATATTTACAGTTCATCTCTATTTTTTCCTTCAAGATTCACTGACAATCTCAATGGACAAAATTGGCAATTCGAATTCTTCACATGAAAAGGGAAACCACTGTAACAATTTCTTATTATGCAACAATCTCTTTTGTATGACAGATGATTGCGATTTTTAATGACTAATATGTTTCATGTGTAAAAAAACATGTATAACAAAGTGATAAATGACAAGAACATTATATTCACAAAATGGTCGTTAATTTGATGAATGGGGATCGCACTAGCCTTTAGGATATTTCTTTATTCTGGGAATGCACTGTATTTTCACTGTTTTTAGTTGTTCATTTCAGGTATGTGTAAGGCTTTATTGTTTAGTTCCTTTTGTAAAATTGTTAGTAGTGTAGTTTGTCATTGTAGTATTCTATATTTGTTTTAACCTGACATTGCTCCAAATCTCATAATAATGAAGAACTATCATATAGGAAGGTAATTGTTACTTGGATGATGTAATAAATGTAAATATCCCTTGAGTGTATTGTGATGGGTACTCTTACAGTTCTTATGAGTACTTGGGTCTGCATGGCTGGGGCTCTTGTCGTCATCTTCTGTATCGTATCTTTGTATCAGAAACTTCGTTGTAAAGTTGGATAGTGGTACAAAATTTGAATTTTGCGTCGAGTAACGGATTCATTGTGGTAAATGCTTTCGCCATACACAGATCACAGCAATCGTATGGAGTGAAGTGGGAAAACTTTTACGATGAATTTATAGCAAACGATAAGACCAAAACACGTTGTACAAAAAAACAGTTGCGAGAGTGATCCCTTTTCTGCCACGTCGTTGTCATCTGTATGAAATTATGCAGTATGTATCATACTTTTAATATTTTATGGCATTGCAAGATCTAGTTTGTACTAGCATAAACAAAGGTTGTAGGTTAAAGACATTATATCCTACCAATCGTTTTCTTGTTTGAATCCTCATTTTCCGGTTGTCAACAGGTCTCGCTTTTTTACTTTTTCCTTTACGTGTAGTTCATTATCATACTTCAGAACCACACTACTGTCACAAAGTTTCAAAAAACTTAATGCACCCTTTTTTTGTGTCTAATGTTGTATAACAATTGTTCGTAAACTTTTCGGAAATTCTTTCTGTAGAGTCCATTAATTATTTTATCGATATCTTGAGGTCCGTGGTAGTCAGAATAATTAACTAGTAGCATGACGGAAAATTGAACTAAATATTTGTTATTCAAAGAGCAGAAAACGTGTCACAATGAAGATGTTTGCTTCACTTGGTCTTTTATTGTGCAATTCACATATCTTAGCCCGTAGCAAGTCAGTTTCCCATTTTGAATGCAGAAAATAAACGCTCCCTCGCATTCATTCAGCTTTGGAGACCGTATTAGCGCCAGAAAAGGCGTTTTGTACTACTTGTGCATAGGTCGAAATAAGGACTATTTGGGTGATCAGACGTTTTTAGAGACAGTTTTTTACTTTGTAGCAAGGCGGGGGCGATTGATGGCGGCGACGTAGTTGCTGCAATTAGAAACTGGGTGTCTGAGGGTGTTCTGAGCCCGCTAGTGTGGTTTGGGGCGGAGCTCAAGAAGATTTTTCAAAAACCCATGTCAGGGACATCATTTTGTGCTATTTTGTGGCCAATGCTTCCTAGCGTAAATGATATTTTCGGCACGTAAACTGAGACTGTGCAGTAATATTTTGGCCCAAAGTATTCGACACGCAGATGTTATGATCATTTACAAAGAAAAATTCCTGTTACTCCTCACCCTTTTAGAATCTTTGATTGTTAAGCACTAAAATCTCTAAGTTTGATGTTAGTTTTTGGAACCTTTTGGATTGTATGGAACAAAAATGGGAAGTTCAAAAACAATCTGACGTCACAATACCTGGTCGTCAAAAAAAGATCAGAATGATGTAATAAAAGTTTGTACTTTATATGGCGACGTCTTGCGTCTTCTATCACCATTAGGTTAATGCGTTAACAAAGTTTTTGCGCTTGAAATAAGGAGGAACATACTTTTAGCGGAGAGATTAATAATTGTACAGATGCCATCTCCACTACGCTATCTGTGTTTTTAAGAGCATAAATGGCCCGCCAGTTCATGACTATGGCTTAACAGCGGGCTCAGTAGTAAACAATTACTCATTATGTGCTGCCAAAAGCCTGAAACCTGTTATGCCAAATTGTGCTAAAGGTAAATGCATTCCCCAATTCTCGTCTTCTGTGCAGACAAAAGGCGTTGAAACATTGAAATCTTCTGAAAAGTTAATAAAATAAATGTTACAACAATTTTTATGATTCTAATCCCCCTTTCTACCTTTTATGTTTATGCAAGATTAATTGATTTACCGGAACTCTTCAAAAACTTTAAGCTATAATTTTAAGAATTAGCTTTTGTAAGTATTTTCCCTTAAAACAACTTAAAGGCAATTGGTATCATTTGTACTAAAACTAATTTTTAAAAAACACAAATATTTCTTCAATGTCAAATTACAAAATATCGGAGGAGTGAATTTGACGATTACTAAAGATAGGCTTGGTTAGTTACATATCAGTATTACGGAATGAAGAGTTTTGAATTTGTACCACTTTTAGTTGCCGGTATGTAACACTTGTTTTCTTATTCTTCTTCTAGATTTTTCAAAGTTATCGCTGAAATGTATTATTAATGGTAGTTTAGGTAAATAGAGTAGAGCAGGTAGCTAACTAGAATAGTTTAGGTAAGTAGGTAGGTAGTTAAAAGGTAGGTAGATAGCATAGTTTATGTAGGTAGGTAGGTACGTAGGTATGTATAGTAGTTTAGGGAAGTAGGTAGGTGGAAAAGTTTAGGTAGGTAAGTATTTAGGTAGTTTAGGTAGAAAGATACGTAGAGTAGTGTAGGTAGGTAGAGTAGTTTAGGTAGGCAGATAGGTAGAGTAGTTTAGGTAGGTAGAGTAGTTTAGGTAGGTAGAGTAGTTTAGGTAGGTAGAGTATTTTAGGTAGAGTAGTGCAGGTAGATAGGTAGAATAGTTTAGGTAGGTAGGTAGAGTAGTTTAGGTAGATAGGTAGAGTAGTTTATGTATGTAGGTAGAGTAGTTTAGGTAGGTAGATAGGTAGAGTAGTGCGGGTGGTTGGGTGGATGGGTAGAATAGTTTAGGTAGGTAGGTAGAGTAGTTTAGATAGGTAGGTAGAGTAGTTTACGTAGGTGGGTAGAGTAGTTTAGGTAGGTAGATAGGTAGAGTAGTGCAGGTACTTAGGTAGATAGGTAGAATAGTTTAGGTAGGTAGGTAGAGTAGTTTAGGGTGGTAGATAGGTAGAGTAGTGTAGGTAGATAGGTAGAATAGTTTAGGTAGGTAGGTAGAGTAGTTTAGGTAGGTAGGTAGAGTAGTTTAGGTAAGCAGGATGTAAAACCGGATGCCCCCCCAAAATGTAGCCTTGCCCCCCCAAACCTGAAGTGCTGGCTACGGGCCCAGCGCACACCCTTATTTAAAATGTTTTGCCTCTGTTTGCAGTCCTTGGATTAAATTTCTAGCACCAAAAAAACAGCAGTAACACTTTTAGGGGCCTATTTCAAATATGATATTTCAGTCACAGGGCACATGAAGTGGAAAACGATAATCAGAATTGACCGTTGCCATGTATTAATTAAATTGCTTGCTAGGAACTAATCATTTGGATCGAAATAATTGTTTCGTGCGACCTTTACGAGCTATCCCAAAAGTCGGACATACGCAAATTACAGTTAGGCATCCAAAAGTAGGTTCTTTTTCATCAGACTGGCCGCTATCACGTCGCACGATAGCAAGGATGTTTGTGTCATCACTGCGAAGAAGGTACCAGAATCTGCTAGTTTCTGAAAGTTTAAGGAAATCTAATAAACTCGACGGACTCTGCTAACGTCTGTCAGTGTCAACGTTGAACCTGAATTGCAGTTCTATTGAAGTTTAGCAGCAAATCGTGCTACGAAACAAAACAGGATATTGATCGGGAGAGCTCATAAACAAGCATGAATGGCTTAAAACATGAAGATCAAATGATATGTCGAAGCAGAGAATTACCTGACAACTGCGAATGTATCCCAGTATTAGACTGTTAAGTGCTCCATAAGCGCAGGTATATGACCTTAGTTCTTCTCTGTTAAATGGACTGTCGAGAGCAAGGACGTCGGTTCAACACGGAAGTTGATGTTCATGTTACTTCATAGCTGCGTCGCAGCATGCAAGATTTTATGTCTCAGGGCAATGAGACGAAACCGCTCAGGTACAATATATTTGTTCTAAAACGGTGTATGGTTTTTCTTTCCCAGATAGTCTTAAGGAAGTTGTCTGTTGACCATCGTAAATTGCTCTGCGGCATTGAAAAGAAATGCAAGGATTACATAAAGTGTGAATCGGACACACACTCTTTCTACAGTTTTGCTACGACTCTGCCATTACTTCGCAACTACGACACAAAAAGCGTGGGGTTCAAACCCACATCAAATGTGACAATGACCATTTCTGCTTGAAATATCTTCAGTAGTTCTTGACTTCTATAACAACTGTACTACTTTGCTGGTAAGATACCATTACAGTATAATTATGAATGCAGTCAAATATGTTTCTGTACTTTTTATTGATTCTCGGGTGTTAACTGAACTTGAAGATACTTTTATGAGCAGCTGAATCAGATCAGATGCAGTCCGGTCGAAGATTCGTCGTGACGTGTAAATGTTCGTACTGAGTTATTGTCACTTGGGCTAAAAGATGCTTATCTAATATTTCATACACAGGTAAAGTCCTATACATTAATTTTTGCGGAACGTTCGTTGTGTCTCATGATCATTAATTGAATATTTAGGTTTACTGCTTGTAGCCCACACTGCTTTTAACTTAGACCTTCATTGGTCACACAAATAGCATGGAGTTTTGATAGAAGTATATATTTTCTACCAACGCTGAAACAAGACCCTCGCAGTCTACTCAGCAGCAAAAATATATCAGGAAAACTTCCGACAAATGTGTTGTATTGAAAGGAACAACCAGCAAAAACTATTAGCGATTAAAGTCTCTTCGCTCTTCATCAAAAACTAATGTGCCACCACTGTCCTTCCCTTCAGCTAAAAATTCAACCGGACAGATTATGAGGAACAGAGGTTAAACGTAAGGGCCGCATACAGGCTTACATAGTTATTATTTTGTACGTCGGGGCTTTGCACTGAGCAAACCCATAAGAATTTGTCTGTTTTGGCTCCAGTCTATTTACTGCACAATCCTGGTGTTGATTCTGAGTAAAAAATGTTTTTGTGCAAATTCCGATGATAGAGATCTATATAATATACTAGAGGTGGAACTCCCTCACCAGGCGTGAAGCCAAAACAAAATTGGTTTGTACGGCAAAAAAGCTGCAAAGTGCAATCAATCTCTGATTTTACACTTATTTGCTGCTTTTGCTTGCCGTAGATATATATTAAGGTAATAAAATGATGGCAGGGACTACAATAACCTGCCAGACTTTCAAGTTTTGGAATATGACGGCGATAAATCCAGTTCTAGCAGACATCGACAGCTTCATCGATCAGATGCAGGAACAGCTTATAAACCAAGACCTCGACAAGGCCTCCAAACCTCCGTCAGCACCCAAACATATCGCCTAGGATTGCACTAAACGTTCTTTTTTCGTCGAAGCAAGGATAGTAGTTCAGTACAGCCGTAGTCCAGTACAGCAGTAGTCCAGTACAGTAGTAGTCCAGTACAGCAGTAGTCCAGTACAGCAGTAGTCCAGTACAGCAGTAGTCCAGTACAGTAGTCCAATTCTAAAAGATTATGAGAAAGGCAAAGGAAGTTCGTTTTCGACCGGAAAGCTTGGAGAATAACAGGGGTAACCCGACTCGTGCAAGGTAAGTTACGGCATTCGATCCCCGGTGGTGACATGCTTTTCTATTTCTCTAATGTTCTTTTCAAAACTAACATTTCAAATCCTCTCTTCTCGATGATGATATCAAATAAACCAAGATTTCGATATATTCTCCTCATCATCCTCAGGATTTCAGGGTTTCTTTCACATAAGTTTCTTTCACATCCTCAGGGTATAACAAACTTTTTAAAGTGACTACGATAATTAATGAAGGACTTAGTGGCCCAAATGAACAATCTACATGTTAAATAAGAACAAATTGATGTACCTCATAGGAGAAATCTTACCTTCTTTTGTGTCACGTGAATTTGGGCCTGCAATAGGCACAATGCGATCTCGCTGTACGGGAGAAAATAAAACAGATTTGCGATCAAATTTCTTAGAACTTTAGAATGATGTAATGATCTTCGAGTAAGATTATAAGGTTTATAAAGTGTTGCAAACGGAAAGGCAGCGCAAATCCCGCTTCCGCCATTACATAACCACGCTCATTGCATTAAACTATCGCTCTATCAAGTGAGCTACTGGACTCATAAAGGCAAACCTTCATGTTTACGAAAGAAAGCGTCGGAAAGATTGACATCGACTAATCGGTTACGATCGGTCAACAGTACAATGTTGACGTGCGTTGACATATCACATGACGAAGATTACAAGCGAGAAGTCGAAACGTCGCGTTCCTGAAATCAGCCGGCATAAGCGCCAGATTGGAAATAGAGATTTAGCAAACAGTCCCCCCCAAGCCTAGGGCTGGTAAGTCCTCACCCCCCCCCCTTCCCTACCGTCCCCGCACAACAACCCCTATTTTGTCGAACCACGGCGCACCTACTGGACTGAACATCCCACAAAAGCAGAACTGTACGGAAACATACCAGCAATAAGTGATACAATTGTAGAAAGACGAATGAAGTTCGCTGGCCATTGCTATCATAGTAAAGATGAGTTAATTTTGTCCCTGTTACTATGGAAGCCCCCTCATGGACATACATCAATAGGGAGACCATGCAAAACATATGTGGATTTGCTCTGCAAAGACTCTGGACTAATCAGAGTGGCCCAGGCAATCCACCTAATCAGGTAAGCTTACGTGATTATATATAACCTATGTAAGACTTCATGGATGCCATGAATGTTAATATAATAAAACATCTGTTAACGGTAATGAGGAAATTGCAGCAGAATGCTCATTTGCAATGTCTTTCAACTACTTTACTCAAATTTCATTATAAATGCTAACATTTCTTCTTTGTTTGTTCAAGTTCAGGAGTAGAGGACATCCTGACAAGAGTAGAAAGAATAAAATGGCAATGGGAAGGACATGTGGCAAGGACGGATAACAACGGATGGGCAAAAATAACGACAGAATGGACAGCAAGGGGGGGGGGAGTGACAGAGAGGGAGAAAAAAGTAAGCAGGAGAGATGACGTCGAAATAACAGCAACAGTGACATGAGAGAGGTGCAGGACAGACATGGATGGAGGAGTTTGTGGAGGCCATCTGCCAGCAGTGGCACAAACAACTGATAATGATGATGATGATGATGATGATGATGATGATGATAATGATGGTGATGATGATGAGGATGATGATGTTAAAGTTTTGTAGTGATAACTGAATTTCTGAGTTTTTGCAGTTTTCTTTATGTACATATACAACTTCATCAAATATTGAAACATAAATACATTCAATAGAAGATTGTAACAATAAATTTCACTTTACAAGTTACAGAACTATGATGTTTTTAATTAAAATTTACTTCAAAAGGTTGCAGGGCGCTTGCACAAATTTGTATATCTTAAAATTGCTATAAAGTTTCCACACATAACCAGTATGAACTGTCTGGCTGCCATACTCCCACTTAATGCCTTTTCCTAAGCACGAAACATACCCGTCTGGCAATCGATTTAATCTTGATGTTGATTTTGGTTGACTTTACATTATGTTTGTGGCTAACCATTAACCTACACTTATCCGACTTATTTATTACAGAATAGTCTGATTCTATTCAGATATTCTATTTATGTTCAAACTTTAGATCGACTTGCAATTAAAAACGTATTGGTGGTATTACACTGGCTACTGGCCAGCGTAATGCTTGTGGATACAAGGTATGGGAAAATGTGCCAGGCACTTGGCATCGTGCACGGGTCAAGTTGTTTGAAAGTTTAAACTTTGCTATCCTATTAAGGTACGCAGAAATAAAGAACAGACCAATGAAAAGCAGGCATGAAACTACAATATATCATACAGGATTGTGACCTTTTCCTGTTTACTTAACCCCATCATAAGTTTCTCATTATCTATCACAGATTTTGGCACTCTGCGTTCTCGCTTAACGAAACAAATAGAAAAGTTTGCTGCCAAGCCAATTGTTATTAGGTAAATAGAACAAAATTTCTACATACCGTAATTCCTTTAATTATAGATCCCCTCTAATTATAGACCCCCTCCAATAATAGACCCCTTTTTCGCATCATGTCAAGTAATTATAAATTATTACACTGGGGTGCAAAATTTGTAACTTTCCATGACGAAATCAAAGCCCCTTATACAGCAAATTTTTGCTCTCGTGGTTTAGATAAAAAATTATTACTTGCAGGGCAGCCATAGTAAACGATGCGGAACAGTTTCTATCATAATGATAAGACAGCAACGCAAATACTTGTGTTGCTAGGATGTGTCACGGTGATAATCCGTTAAGAGAATACATTCTGCAAAGTCGTACTTTATCAATATCTGGGCTAGTTAACTAGGATATCCATGGCTCTCTTCCCTCAGGCGTTCTTATCGTCCATTGCAAGGGCAAGACCCTTTGCATGGCATCCAGAATTGATGCAAAGCCGGTTGGTGTAGACGTCCGATAGGCGCATGACTGGTGTGGTTATGAAGAATTGACAGCGTCAAAGGATTGCTTATTATTTTATTCTTACTTCACCGAAAATGCTCAGCTTCTCGTGAACATCACTCTGTGACGACTCTCAGCGACTAGTGAAATGTGCCCGCACAGGTAGGGGTTTGTTGGATGCTTATTCCTGGATTTGTTCAACACAGCTCGGAAATGCTATCGTTGGTACTTAACATCTTAATTTGCGTTCATTCGTCTAAAGATTATTGACTGAATACTGATGTTTGTCTAATTTTATAGCAAAAACATAGGACCATGTTGTTGCTAATTGTTAATGTCAAAGGGGAAACCGTCGGTGGAAGAAAGAGATGATATCAAACTTAAGAAGTTAACTGAAGCTGCAGAATTTCTAAAAGTTTAGGCTTAAGAAAGGAAGTTAATCCGACACCCCAAAGACCTTACAATGTTAAACGTAGGGTATGGGAAGGCTCCCAGTTCTCGGCATCGCCTTCCGTGCAGTCCCTTTCATCAGCAGACGATGATACTGACTTCGATGCCGGGACAGAAGATGATGTCGATTTGGAAGAAGATGCGGAAGCAGTCGAACAAGGCGAAGGTGATGCAATGTTTAGTCTTGATGCCGAAGACGAGGAAGCGGTAAGTCATTGGAACCCGAAGTCTTTGTGTTCGGAGCACAATTCCTTTCTTTCGAGTTTCATTTTGTTTAGAGTTTTTCGTGCACATTCCGATCAAGTCAGTTTTCACCACGATGGCCCGAGTTTTTATGCTTTACACCTTTGTATGGTGGTGCAGTGCTACTGGACTTCCATTTTAAATCGAGCGACCGGAGTTTGATTCGTGTGGTTAAAACTTAACTTGGGATAGGAGTGGCGCCCACCCCTACTACGGTAGTAGTGGAAACTAAGGAAAGAGAAGTATTGGTGTTGCATCTGATATTGGTCGACTGTCTTCTTTTCCTTCTTCTTTTCCTTCTTCTTGTTCTTGTTCTTGTTCTTCTTTTTCTTTTTCTTCCTTTTCTTTTCTTCTTCTTCTTCCTCTTCTTCTTCCTCTTCTTCTTCTTCTTTTTCTTCTTCTTCTTCTTCTTCTTCTATTCCTTTTTACCAGCTTAGTCCTAGATTTTTAAGTGTATAGAGTACTCAAATGATGACGTCACAAAAACGCTTTTCGAGGAATCCAATACTACGGCACAGTGTTAATCCTATCACCAAATACCTGCCTACTAAATATCACGTTAATTAACTCTGTTAATTTTGCTCAGTTCATAAAGGTATGGACTGGGTTCAAATACGAAACAAAGTCTTGTATTCTTTTCTTTTCAGTTGTTAGTCAAGCTGAAAAGGAAGCAGGCACAGCCATTGCAAAGCTTCTCCAAGAAAAGATAGGTAAAGTATACGTTTTATGAGAAATGATTTCCGTTTATTTTATGCAACTCAAAGTTTGATTAACTGAGAAAAATCTTTTACCAGTTTCTATTTATCATTGATCATTATGCAAAGACGACGGTAAAAATGTATAAAAATAATGTATCAAAGCAAGTTTCATACTGAAGCGACAGATCTTTTCACATGCTGCGCGTCAGAAACGTATTGTTAATCATCACGCATCGCTCTTGCACGCTTCATAAGAGAGCTGTTTCCACAGTTGAAATTTTTCGCGCTGCGGACCGTTGAAGATCGTTGATGTGCTTTCAATGCATGCCAGTATTACACAACTTGGCGGTCAAATGAATACCCCTTCTCATTTGACCAATGGCGATTGATTAATGACGAGAAGGACCTTGCATATTGAAGGCACACAGAATCAGAGAACAACAAAAGCGGATGGATGACGTGACGATGTTGATGGGGGTCAGCAAGCTCTGTAAAAATTATGAGGATAGTGCAGATAGGAGAGTCTCATTCAACTTTTATAAAGCGGACCGTAGTTAATGATCATGATAATATTAGTAAGGCCTCATCAACTCTGTGGAGCATTGTTCATATACGGCACTAAGTTCAGCAACGGAAAATAAGTAGTCATGTACGGTGGAAAATGCAGACTTCTTAATGTAGGTGTAAATCAACGGCCCACGTAAAGCAGTTTAGGCTGTCGTCGTGTCTTGTCATCGCTTATGAACGTGTGACTGTGGCCATGTGGTGTTTACAATAAGGATCAAGAAGAAACTCGTTTCCAGATTTGCTCTCCCGTGACTTACACTCTACGAGATCCTGATACTGCTCGATTTCGGACTACCTGTAACACTAATATCATACTGGGCATGGTTGAGAGCAGAAGGAATAGAGGAAGACCAGCGAAGTCATGGCTGGACGACATCATCATACAACTGTTAGGTTGCTCAGTGAAGGAGGCTACTCGGGCAGCCCATGATTGGGAAGGGCGGCAGCATATAATCAGAACCACACCTACCCTTCTGGGGGCTATGTGAGATGACGATGATGACGTAACACTGTTCAGATCTACTTCAGTTTGGGCTTAGTCCGACGTGAAATACGTGAGTGGCATCAATAAGGCTACCGCTTTATAGATCCCTCTTCGTCAATATCGTTCAAATTATAAGCAGCAACTGTGTTGTGCTTACGTTATAATGATGATAGCATTGGTTGAGAATAATAATAATATAATATATCCGGTAAATCAACCAATGAAACTGTGAAAGGGTCTATGTAGGCAACGTTTAACGTACGAAAGTATCAGAGTATCAGTCTACTTCCTGGTCATAATGGTGGATCAGTTTCTCAGGATAGTCCGCTATGTCATAAACACATCTTGTAACTATCTCTATGCTCTGTATTCTGTAACTTGCACTAAGCGATAGTCGTAAATAGGTGTTAAAGACATTATTGCAATTTTGGCATTTCAATGTTGGAGTCGGTGGAAATTGGTTGCAACTCAGTAGACTGTTTTTTCCACTTTATTTATATTACTGTTTTGGTCATATTAATATTCTGTAGATTTATAAAGAAGCAGAAGGACAACTCATGTCGTAATGCATTTGTGCTTTCACTATATTCATGAAAGTGGGCCCGGTAGAGATACTCATTATAATACAACGGCAAAAAGAGGTTACATTGCATTTAGCTTGCTGAGTTCACATTTATAACTGCAGTTCACTTTTCAGCGGCAGAGTGAGCTGTAGGTATTTCCCCGACATAAGGAGGGACCATTTGGCATTCCATTTGGCATTCAACAACGAAAACTACATTTAGGGGCAGACCGGGAATGTAGCAAGATCTGATGAATTCCCACTGCTTATCAGGGGCCCGCATTGAGAGATTGCAAGGCATGTGGTAGGTCGTATCTCATGGAGTTCCAGTGGTCTCTGTGTTGAGCTTTCTTATTCAATTCTTCATAAGAGCCTCTGTTCTTTAGAATGTCTAGCAACGCCATCCTTTTGTGTCCCATGAGCCTGCGACCATCCATCCTGCCTTCAATCACATCCTTTAGTAGCCGTTAATGCCGCAGAATGTGCCTTCGCAGCATGACATCCAACAGTGATTTTTCCTCTCCCATAAGCTTTAGCACCTCTTCATTGCTCTCATGTTCCTTCCATTTTATATTTTCCATTTTTCACCAGAGCCACAAGTCACAACTTAATTCTTAAAAAATATTCTTGATAGAGCCTTTCTTGTTTTGCGTATACACAGCTTTTAAAATTTTGTTCATAGTTGGTCCCTCATAGGGGTCGCGTTACAAGAAGGGTTGAAAGCTACGGTAGTAGGGAAGGTAACCGAAGATGGTTTCAGTTGAGCATCTACTCTACGCGTCCATTAACTATTTAAGTATATACCATGCAGTGACCCATTTTCTACCCACTGCTTTTTTTTCAAATTTGATTAACTGTTTTCTTTTCCTTTTTTGTTTATATATATGTATTTTATTGCTGTAAAGAAGAATTAAATAAACCATAATCAAAAAAGTAAAATATTTCTAGTACATAAATGCTATATAAAAGATAATAAATATAATTTGGTTGAAAGATACACCTAAAAGTAAAACATAGAGAAGTTGTATTAAAAACAAAATGACTTACAGCAAAATACAAAGTGAATTGATTAAAAATGCTGCTATAACAGAAGATGGCAAGGCATTAAAAAGGTTTTAAAAGACCTTCCCACAATGATCTTTTTATAGAAATGTGAATCAAAGATTGAACTAACTGAAGAAAAGTGTCTTAAATTGTTTTAAAATATGACCTGGAAACCAATTATGATTTACTTCATGATTATGGCTCAACAGCCGCCTGTATATAAAGCTATGAATTTTGGATTCAATGAGAATTTACCCTGCTTAGGCCGACAATGTTGAGGATGTGCAACAAATAGGTAACCATGCGTTATATCTGAGAGTGGGGGTTCGCGTTACCGTGCACTACATTGCAAAATGCATGCTCAAGTACTCTGTAAACAATGCTAACCCCTTTGCTCTCATTTCCTTTCCTGGTTGCAACAGTTTTTGTAACTTCTATATGCCATATTTCGTGGGTCACCGAGAGTTGTAACAGCGAGTATGTGCTAAAAGAGTCAATAAATCGACTAGGCTGATTATAGATATTCTGATGTTTTTCGTCACTGAGCATTTCATTTTTCGTGAACAAATATTATCAGTAAACAGAACTATCGATCATATCAATAAGTCAGTTTCCCGTATTTCCCATTGTTAATTAGGTGCAAATCAAAGTCCTGTCTCTCATGAATTCTTATTTTAGTGGAGTTACAAAATATTGAGACGACAAAACATGCTTACAAAACATTTTGGTTTTCTTATTGGTATTAGGTATTTCCAACATAAAATGTTGTTAATATTACCTCCAACTACTAAAATGTTAGATTAGCCGAGTAAGAGATAATTTGGTAATTTCCAGCCCTTTTTTCATGTTGTCTCACATCTTAGTCATGATCTCTTCGTGGTCTTATTCTTTTCTTCTATCTTTTATTACATCTCTTGCGCAGTACACATCTCGTAGCGCTCTCTGATATCCTAATGAACTGGCATCTTAATGGACTGGTATCCTAATGGACTGGTATCTTAATGGACAGGTATCCTAATGGACTGGTATCCCAATGGACTGGTATCCTAATGGACAGGTATCCCAATGGACTGGTATCCCAATGGACTGGTATCCTAATGGTCTGGTATTCTAATGGACTGGGATCCTAATGGACTGGTATCCTAATGGACTGGTATCCTAATGGGCTAGACAGCTATTTTGATAACTACCCTCTTAGGGTTATGAATCAGTTGCTATAGATATTTCTTTTAAGGAACCCCGGAAAAAGGTCCAAGTTGATACTCAAGAGACGATATTCCATTGGTCGGAAGCTGCCAGGTCCTGTATGGCAGCAACTAACAAGATCAAAATCAAGGACAAAATCATCTTAAAAGGTCATCTCTGCTCCCTTGTAATTTCATCCTCAAGAGACCAATTTTAGCTTCAAAAACGTAACCAACAGACTGTAGGGAATGATCAGCTAAGAGATGAATGCAGGGAGTGGTCGACTACTTTTCCGCATTTTCGGTAAGTGACCTCGTGACCTCATATATTTATATATAAAGTTTTAAACATTAAAATAATGTAATATATAAACATTAAGACTAAAATTTGGCTTTCCGCGAGCTTTCGGAATTCTATTCCTTTTTCTGGCGCGGAGAGCCTGATTTTAGTTTTAATGTTTTTATATCTGTTTTTTAACTGAGGGCTATTTATAGTTTGTCATAGTTTTTTTTTATATATATACATATATATATGTCCTTTTACTGAGGCTATGTATTTATTTAACTGCTTTAGTTTGTTCATTTAGTGTTCGTTTGTTTCTTTTTAAACGTGTGACCGTATTTGTAAGCTTGCTTAGAGAGCCACGTATAAGGTTAGGGTGGCAGCGCTCGGAAATGTAATATTTTCTCTACATCACTGCCACGGTGGACCATCCACGCTATATTTGTAAATTTGGGGAGACAGAAACTCAAGAAGTGCGTTAGGTGGATCAATCCTGTGTATGTGGAACCGTATTTGTTTAGCTGTGTTACGCTTAATAAACTGAATACAGTAAATCAATGTTAGGAGTCTGATCGGCCCATTGCTGAAAACGCAAGATACTGACCAGCGGCCGTCGTTACTCAACTTGCTGATGGAAATGCGGAATGGGAAGTGCTGAAGTATGGCAATTGTTACAACCCGATAAAAACATTTCTGAATGTTTACCTGTTGTTCATACACTTTTTTTTATAAGAAACAAGTCTATAAGAAACTAGGGCTCAATCTCCCCCAAATTAAAAAAACCCAAGGTGTTTTGGATCAGGAAAAGAGGGCTGTGTAAAATGCAACAAAGGCTACGTTATGGAAGAAGGAAAATGTAAAGGTATGTACTGATAAGGTTTCTCTTATTTACCATGTTTAAATTTGAGAGAATTATAGACAGCGGGCATAATAAAGACCACGATGAAGACTATAATAAAGACCATGATGAAGACTATAGTAAAGACCACGATGAAGACTATGGTAAAGACCACGATGAAGGCTACGGTGAAGACCATAATGATTATTATAGTGAAGACCATGGTAAAGATTATGATAAAGACCGTAATGTAAACTACAGTAAAAAACGTTAGAAGACTGTACTACCGTCTTCCTTATGGTCTCTACTACAAAGACCACGATAAAAACGATGATACAGACCATGATGAAGACTATAGTAAAGATCATAATGAAGACTATAGTAAAAACCATGATGAAGATTATAATAAGGAGCATACTAAGAGTACAGGAAAGACCATGATGAAGACTACTGGAAAGGGAACTATGGCACGGGAAGTGATGTAAACTACAGGAAAGGCCATGATGAAGGCTACAGAAAAGACGGTGATGAAGACTCTAGGAAAGACTATGACAAAGACCCTGTTACAAAGCAGGATAGGGAATATCGCAAAACCCTTGTAAAACCCTCAGTGTGCATGCGCACAAAACAAGCACATTCCCCCTTTAATTAGTATTATTCAGATTTTTTTCTATAGGCTTTACATTTCGAAAGAATTTGAATACCTTGTATGTGTGTATGTATGTATGTATGTATGTATGTATGTATGTATGTATGTATGTATGTATGTATGTATGTATGTATACTACTACTACTACTACTACTACTACTACTACTACTACTACTACTACTACTACTACTACTACTACTACTACTACTAGGTTTCACTAGGCGTAGAGACGGAGAAAAGAAAACGGTTCCACAAAATGGAATCTTTGAACAGTCTCAGAGTCTAACCATCAGGGAATGTTAAACTGGGAATTTGAACTTATCGATGAAGCTGAGACTGAGACATGTTTACGTCAAAGGAAATCTTTTTGGCAACACATGCTAAGAACCTTTAAACCCGGTGGTTAAAATAACTGGGATGTACCATCCATATAGGAAAATAGGATTACCAAATACAGCGTTAGCTTCCGACTACCGGTACTAGGTGCGGGATCTCAAGACGGCTGCTTTCATAGTATGAGGGAGTGCCTGACCGCCAGGTTGAAATTTCAGGCCAGAATTTTTTTACAAATATTTTATGCTTTTAATTCTTGTACATAAAATTCTATTGTTTTAACTCTTATTTATTAGGGAAGGAACCATCTGGACGGTTTTAAGCCAGAAGAAAGAATAAGAGTTCCTAAACCTCGCCTGGAGCAAAAGCTAGTTATATCGTTTTCATATTGTATTTTAACTTAGGCTTTTACGGTCTGTTTTAGTTGTATATATATATACATATAACTCTCGTAACGTAACGCTCCGCACTTTGAGAATCATATATAATGGCAATGTGTCTGCTGAGAATATGTATATGTCTGGCACTGATGAAGGCTCAAAGCCGAAACACAATAAAATATTAATGAATTAATTTCCCCGTACCCACTGACTGGAGGAGAATTCGCGAAAGATTGACACTAAAATCTTCACCTGTAAAGGATATCTTAATTGTTGTTTCATGGTAAAAACCAAAACTGATCATAAATCATAATATTGACAGGCAGTAATAAAATGCTATAATACACACCAGATGGGGTCTCTTACTCTGGAGTTACACACGTCTAATCCGAACCGACGCAAAACTGTACGACAGAGCCCTCAAACTTGAAATCACTCGTTTACACACTCGTTACCTGTTACACACTCGTCAGACTACGGCGTTCGAATGAAAAAAACAACCAAACTGAGGCGATAACCACTAAACAGAGGTTATACCATAATGGCTCTAGGTCATTTCCCGCGCAAGAGTCAACCACTAGCTACGAGACAACGGACAAGAAGAGCATGGAGCTGACGCATGATAACCTGCAAGCGGTCACGACTTCTTTCAACCTCAGCTTTTCAAAAAAGCCTCATAACATATTTTCCCAAAAGTCAGAGGCCAGCTCGACATTTGTAATAATGCATTTTCGAAGTAGGAATCTGCCCTTTGCTCCTATTGGGATTTCTAAATAAGGGAAGCCAAGGGATCATCCTAGATTCTTAAGGTAAGGTTTAGGAAATAGCATAACGTAAACAGCTTTGGAACGATACTTAATCATCGTTCAACTGTTTTTGAGGAAGGCCGAGACTACAAGTAAGATACACTGATATAGGCTTTTTAATTAAAATTTTTCTCACCGCCTTTCATGTGAAGAATTTACTGGCCTGAAGTATTTGTTTCTTACTGACAAAATTACTAAACCTATGCTGTTTACGTACTAAAGTCATTTGATTGTTTGCCGTGAGAATGGTAAAGGAGTACTCTTAGTGATTTATGGTGAATTAAGTAATTTTACTGGACCGTACTGGAGTCAGTCCACATAAAAGCAAGAAAACCTTTGCTATGCAGAAAGAAAGAGTTCCTTGTCTCACTAGGCCTATTCAATTCATATTGTTTTAGTAGTGCTGATTGGTTCAAAAACACAAGCCATTCAGGCAGTCCAGATTCTGATTGGCTCTTTCAAAAATACAGTTAGGTATACTCTTTCACATATTTCATTTCGGTCATTCTGCCGTTAGTCCTCTGAGAAGTGTCAGACGAATAAAGCTTTTAAGTGTACAATGTTTTTGCTATTTCGTGAAATGCAATTTTAAAAGTACACATTCATACAACAAAACGTAGATTTTACGAAATCGTAGAGCCGTCTTGTGATAAAGCAGACAAAATCAAGACAATTCGCTTTCGAAGAAAATATTGCAATACGTTAGCTCTATACGGAAATAATCGGTATCAGTATCGCCACGTTGGGCGACACGTTGCCAATTTTGCGATTTTCAAACCGAAATGGCGACCAAAAAATCTTTGGTTGGCGACTTGCGATAAAGGAGAAGTATTGTTACAGAACCTCACTTCCTTCTCCGAAACTCTAGAAACATGACATAGCATATACATGTACTCTCGGTTATCTCTTCTATATCGTAATCACTCAGAAAATTGATTTTAGCGTCATCAAAGTGACTTTGCTTCATTTGGGGGACCAAAGACATATAAATATCTGGCAACACCGGTCTATTCTAACACGGAAATAGGAGATACGAAGCTAGGCGTGGACGTGCTTTCGAGTTTATATAAAAATGTACAACTAATGTTAAATCACTCTTTAGATCACCATTATCATAACAATTAGTGTTAGAATGTATAAGGCATAAATTTCATAAATCTACCACTTCTTCAATGAAAACAGTAAAATTCCTCCTTCTAAATATCTCCACATTTATAGTCTTATCCTTTCAAATTTTTAGAAAAATGACAGAAGAAATGAAATAGTATTTCTCTCAAACAGCTCAATGATAAATGCATTAGCGTACGCAAGGTAGTTGAAAACTGCAATATACAGGAATTCAGTTTAAGCTTAAAGAATGTGATATTGTAACATCAAAAACTTGCAATAATTAGCAATTAATCTATTTTATAACCTGCATTTACAGTTCAAACTTTTTAAATGTTTAGAAAAAAGACAGACGACATGATATAATATGTCTCTCAAGCTGTTTACCAGCTTAATACAAAATGCATTAGTTTACACAAGGTAATTTAAAACTATGATATACAGGAATTGAGTTTTAGCTTCAAGAATTTGCGATTGCAACATCAAAACGTGCAATAATTACGAATCAATCTATTTTTTAAAACATTATATTACTCGTTCTGTTCAGCATCTATTTGGCCGATGCCAATTTTGCATTACTTTCAACCGCCTTGAGCTATACTCTGATCAGGCTCTTTTTTAGATATATTTACGTTTACAGAAACAAGTCCCCTGAATAAGTCAGTTTTTAAAAGTGGAATCCTGACATTGATTGGCCTGCTTAAGTTACTTGATAATTAAGAACACAAGCAATTATTAATTATTTGGCTCTACTTATATTTTTTTAGGTAAATAAAACGTTGGCTTAAAACAAAGCTAATTGAAGTTCATGTTTGCTTATTTCCCATCACAATACCGAAAAGCTTCACTAACACTATGAGAGTTCTTTTTCGGAGTATTTTCAAATTTTGTACCACTAACAACTTATTCAAGTGATAAAGAGCGCGACAATAAGTGAAGCATAAGTAGATCTATAGTATTAAAGAATAAGTGGGTTGAGACGCACTGCTGCTTTTCTCGTAATGAAGTTTAACGTGTTTTGTGGCGTTTTCTTTGAAACACTGATATCGCCAGTTTTAAATGTGCAAACACTTGGATGCCATGAAGAAGACCTTGCCTTGCGATGAGCAGCAGGATTGGCTGGAGAAAGAGATCAATCAACATCCGAGCGAGCTTGACCGGATAAATAGAGAGTCACTTCCATAGATGGTAGAGTTTATTATATATATATATAATAAATATAATATATATAATATCCGGTCTATATATAAAATTATATATAGACCGGATAAATAGAGAGATTGGGGTAAATATTTTTTCATGCTAACTCGAAGTTGTTCACACAAGTTTTTGACTGGTCTCATCTCGAAGTTGTGTAAACTCAGTCACTTCCATAGATGGTAGAGTTTATTATGTCCTGAGTCTCTGACAGAGACAGACACAGTAACTCAAGACGTGGTAAAGTCCAGCATCTATCGCTGTTGCTGATCGATACAAGTAAAACGAATGTACACTACGAAGACCCACGGATAACCATTACAGCTCATAAAGTCTTTGTTTTTGCTGGGAAGGTGAGAGCGACTAACAACGTATTTATCAATCTCAAAGCTGTTTTGGTAGACTGTTAACAAGAGAAGGAGGCATAGCGGCGAGCGGTAATCAACGCCTGATGACTTGTCAAAAATGTAGGGGGGGGGGGTAGGGGGGAGTGGAGAGAGCTTTTACCATTATCTTTTTAAAAAGAGTAGTTAATTTCAGAAAATCTCAGTCTAAGATCTTGATCGAGGGCGTGTTACCCCTTTTCCTGTACATCGTATTTGTATTATTTGGTATCATTCCCTCTCTCTTTTGTTTAATTATTTCTTCCCTTTCCCTTCGCCTCTTTCCCTCGTTAATTTTATTTTATATCTTGTTTATTTGCCAGTGTATTGTTTCCCTCGTGTTTCTGTTGATTTGATGCGCTCATCTTTTACTCAGAACCTGTTGATTCTAAATTTTGATTAAAAGAGATTTATGAAAACACAGGCAAGCAAATATTATGGTTACAATTTCTTTCCGAGCTTTCAGAGTTATTTTGACACCATTTTTAAGGAAATTGCACATTTTCCTTGAGAATCGTGTCAAGATGACTCAGGAACGTCGGAAAGAAAATGTATGTATCTATGTATTGTAAGTATGTGGTGTTTTTGTTGCGTGAGTAGTATGTGGTGTTTGTGTTGCGTGTGTAGTATGTGGTATTTATGTTGCGTGTGTAGTATGTCGTGTTTATGTTTTTTTTGTGGAATGTATTGCCTGTGTTGCGTGTGTAGTATGTGGTGTTTGTGTTGCGTGTGTAGTATGTGGTGTTTATGTTGCGTGTGTAGTATGTGGTGTTTATGTTGCGTTTGTGGTATGTGGTGTTTATGTAGCGTGCGCTATGGGTTGTTTATGTTGCGTTTGTGGAATGTGATGTTTGTGTAGTGTGTAGTATGTGGTGTTTGTGTAGTGTGTGGTATATGGTGTTGGTGTAGTGTGTGGTATGTTTCATGCATGACTAATACCCTAATGTAATAGGAAATGTAAAGTGGAAGTGAGAAAAATATTACGCATGCGATAGTTGTATATAAAATATATTGTTCGGGAATTTCTTCGTTCCGCATTGATAGAATTCTAGCGAAGATTAAAACTAAGATATATTCTTGGATTAAGGCATCGTGCCTGCACCACAACATAACAGTAAGATCTCAATTGATACAAGTAAAAGAAGTTTCAATACAAAGAAATAACGCATGCGTAAAACAGTTAACAAGATAAAGGCAATTCTGCGGGAAACATCACACAATCCAAAACGGTTAATAAAGGTTGCAAAGAGAGCAAGGCTTTAGGAATTGTCTTAGATTGAGACCTGAAAATTTTGGTTTGGCAGTTTATACTCAAGGAACGTCCTCCTTTTACTTCTTATAGTATAATCCATGAAAGATTATCGATTTGAATAACGACACTGAATATATCTCCTGTGTACTGTTCAATCTCTCCTCCCGACCCCATTTTTTATGTCAGGACTCTTCTCTCCAGTACAGACCAGTGTTTTCATGGATGGTAAAGTTTATCATGAGTCACTGTCTTCTTGCGAGCTACCCTTCAAGTGGAACTTCTCCCATCTTTAGGCTGAAGATGGGAGACGTTTCTCTCGAAACGTAGCTCACAAAACAGACTGCGACTCAAGAAAGGATAAGCTCTACCATCTATGGCAATAATAGAGTTGAAAAGTTTTATAATATTTAAAGCCAGAGTTTCCCTTTTCATTTTCTTTAGCAAGTGTGACCCCGTCACTGTACACATCATACGATACCCCCGTTACCCTCGTTACCCCACCCTACTTTATGAAGAAGTGGTGCTAATAGCTTATCACTAATTAAGTAAAGTTATATTCTTGGTATTGTTCATTAACTTAAGCTTGTTAAGAAGCCTGTGCTACTTTCGAGCCTTTAATAATAGTGAGAAAAATATACTTTTGATTTGTTATATGATCTCATAGATTATATTTTTAATTAAAAACAGGTTATGAGGGTTTTCATTAGCTGTAGGCTATCGTGAGTCAGCTTCATGCTTTTCTTGTCCGTTATCCCGCAGCTTGATACTCACCTCCGATTGGTTGTTATTTGATTGCATCGCCGTCGTCCGAAGCCTGTGTAACAGGTAACCAGCAAACAAGTTATTTCAATTTTTTTAGGGCTGCGTCGTATAGTTTCGTGTCGATTGGGATCGGACGTGTGTAACTCCAGCATTGACACAGCGCATCCTAAAAATAATAATGTCAAAGTAGACGTAATTGGTAGTCCTATTGTAATAGCAAGGTTGAGAAATTAGCGTAGTAATTTTCCAGCTTGAACTAAGTTTATACCGTTGTTGCCTTTCTTATATCTAAATACTAGATACTATGCATACAGATTTGATAAAAAGCCCCTAAATTATTAGGGTACTTTCGGTGAGTATTGAACCCGGTATTTCTTGCTCTAAATGTATCAGCACTACTCCTATGCCAAAATGCATGATTTTATTGTAGGGAATAGATTTTAAAAGTAGAGGTATTCTTAAGTTTTGATTTAACACTTTAAATCGTTATTAAAAGTATGGTCCACTCTCACGTAGTGGCAGTGTCCCCATTCTATTTGCGGGAGGTTCTCGGTTCGATCCTTGTCCTGTGTCGACGTTACACATTACGCAGGTGGGAAGTATTTGACATTGGTTGATTGCAGTTCGTCCAGATTTGCAGTTTAGCGAAAAATTAGAAATGAATGTGAATGTCCAGAGGGTCATCATCTCCTGCGTCGTCAGTCTATAAGTATCAGAGTCGATTAAAATGTGTAGCTATTCAGCCATGCAATGTGCCATTTGACGAGACCTACCATCCTGGGGATCAAGTGTGGGTAAAACCAGCCCAACATACACGTTACCATGAACAATGGAAGTCGGGGAAAGTAGTTAAACAATTGTCACCTCATAAGGTTGATGTAGAAGTCAATGGATTTACTTGCCCACTACATATTGCAGATTTAAGGTCACGTCGTTCTGAGTGTGTATTAGAAAGTGAAGCTTTAAGTGACTCTGCTTTAGAAAACGGCATAGATGCACTGCTCCTATCAATTGATACTAGTTCTGATGAAGATTCTGACAGTTCACTCGGACAGCCCCGCTGTCAACGAGTTCGTCGTCATCCACCTTGGTTGGATGATTATGTATTGTCGTAGTTTCGTATTTTAACTAGGGCAGTTTCATAGATTTGAAAATCTGGGGCAAGTGTAGGCGTATGTATCCATGTTGTAGTTGCCTCGTTCTGATTTTGAGTGTATACCTCGTGTTTGACCTGCTTTTGCAGTTTCGGATGTATCGCTGTTGAGATCAGGTAGAGAATCTCTGATAGAAGGAAAAGAACCTTACTTTACGATAGCTGTCTATTTGTTTTTAACTTACATATCTTTTAAATCAAAAGTGTCATTAACAACTTCTAATAATTAGTAGCTCTTCCATCCTTCCAGGTAGAGGCAGAGGAGGGTTTCGAGGAAAAGGTAGGGGATATGGACCCCCAAGACGATCAGATAACAGAGTTCTTGTTTCAGGTAAGAAAACTATTAGGATTGGATTTATTATAATACTATTTAGGGTGTAAATTAGTTATTCAAGATACTGCAATTAATTAGCTTAGTGGGAAGTCGTCCCCTTTATATATATACCACAGTGATGCCAAGGGCAGTCTGGTAGTGCCCCCTCCATGTATAAGTGTGCATGGCTCTAATTGAGATGTGGAGGGGAACGGGTATGAAGATCTAGGTTTAACAGTAAAACAGTAGCAACTTTGTGTCACTAACATTGAAGTTAGTAAAGACTATCAAAGGATAAATTTAAGTTAAAATATCTTGGTGAGATACAGTAGAACCTTTTCTTGGGGTTGCCCTGAAAAGAGGACTGGCCTGATCTTGAACCATGTTGCCTTACTGTTGTATGATTGAGTATCAACAGAAACCTACCAAACCTTGTCTCCATTTTTTTATTTCAAAGCAGCAACATACTGTATAACTTAATTGCTGGGTTTTTTTCAATTAACACAATAATCAGGGATGGGGGAAGATAAGGCAGATTTTTGGGGGGAGGGGGTAGGCTGGGTTCAAATTTATTTTTTCACATTCCACTAAGGTGCCTTGGTCATTGTGTGGAAAGGGGTGATATCAAACTGCAGTGAATCCCACGTTGGACTGATGGCAAATTTTTGGGCTCCATTTGTATAAATTGCACGACTGCCAGACCTTGATGTAAAGAATGTTTATGAATCTTAACCATTTTGCCATTTTAGTAGTTAACCTTTAAAATTTGGCTATACATATTACATTTCCCCGCAAGTCGGGGCGGCTCTACGAAAGATATAATTGGGGGTAAATCTTTCAAAAAATTCAATTCTCAATTAAAGATTTGAGCTTGAATGATGTTGCTATAATAAGTTACAATACCTACAAACAAATTTACAATAACATGCAATTATTGGTTTGACTTTCAACTACCGTACACCTGACTGTTCTTCAGATAGCCTTAATGCCTTTTATCCCATCATTTTGGAATGCCCTTGATCACACAGACTGGTATAATTATTTAGGAATAAATTTGACAAAGATAGTCTGCTTTCCTGTTAATAGCTATAGAATAAAAATGTGCAATATCCATGAAACCCTAAACAAGAAATTCATATACACTTAAAAAAGTACATTCCGAATAAGGCAATTTGACAAGCAGTGTCATTGGGAGTAGCAAACGTCCCCAAACTTATTGCTCTTGTTAAATATCTAAATTTGTGAAAATAGGTAAGGGTATTTTGCGTACAAGATCCTGCAATATAAACCAATGATTCCTAAAGGCCAAAGGAAATAGACGTTTTCAACTTCGGTACTGTAGTTTATCAAACATAGGCCTATATAATTCAAATGCTTTAGTCCATTAGGTGATCATCCAGTTCAAAAAGCTCCAAGGTCAGCATGAGGTTTGGTTGGCAAACATTATAGCTTTCTTAATACTCTTCATCACTGCATATAAATAATGTTCTTACAATATCAGTAAATCCTTAAAACAAACACAGCTGTATTTCGTTCTGCCCTCTTCGCCCTCGAATTTCGAATATGACTGACTTACACGGCTATTTTCACAAGAATAACGCGTATGTATGTATGTATGTATGTATGTATGTATGTATGTATGTATGTATGTATGTATGTATGTATGTATGTATCATAGACAACTAAATAATAATTTACGAAAAATTCCAATCGGATGCGAGACAGACAGAGCGACAAAATGATAAAATAGTATATGATATTATATTTTATTTTAACACCCCCTTGATAAATTATGATTTTCCTACTGTGATCGTATCTTATATAATTACCTTTCCGCGGAGAAGTCAATATTAGTTGCCCCCAGTTCTATAGGAATTAATCATGCTTTAACTGCATTTGGTTTCATAAAGCTTCCCTGATTTGACTTATCATCAGAGAAAATTATTAGCAGCTGCTTTGGTCCATGTCACTAAAACACTAATAAATAAATCATTTATGCCCCCCACTCATTCCAAAGAGTTACAATTTACTATTTCCCAATGATTACGGTAGTTAGAGGAAAAATATCCACTTTGGCTGAACAATCTTTCCTTTACCCTAAAGTAGGCCACAGTCCTACCATATGCATTCCTTTTTTGTCTCAGTTCACAAAAACTGCAATAAGAGTTTAGAGTGAGCATTATATTTCAAACATTTAATTAATGCTAGACTTGTATGAGCATCAGGGGTTGGAGGGTATAGTTATGAAAGCATTATGGCATCATGAAAAATTGCAGGGAACAGGTTGTATAGATTTTCTGAAGAGAAGGTTCATTTATCTAGAGGCTGCAACTTTACAAAAATATACAAATAATGGAATATAGTTATTTTGAGGCCTCTAGTGTATAAAATGTTGGGAATTTCACAGTTCAAATATCTTTTTCTAAATATATAGGCCTCGATTTGGTCCAAAATCTAAGCAACAACCTAAGCAACTCGAGGCCTTAGATTCAGGAGGGACAATTTATAAAACGCCTGAAAACTAATCATTAAACGCTTTTTATTAAAAATTGATTACAAACTGTTGATATATAATAAGTATCACACTGTTGATAATTCGTCGAGCAATGAGATCAAAGATCCAACCACCATGACCCTGCAGTGATACCTAAGCAACTACTTAAGCAACTCCAGGCCTGATTTTGGAAAATTGCTAAGCTACTTGAGGCCTGACCCCGAAAATGGAGTTGCTTATATAAGAAAAACGTGTACATGATTAAATTTATCGTTTTTGAATCTCTACATGTTGCGATCGTGATTTCTTTGGTAGACTGGGCGTCTTTCTTTGCCTTTTTATAGTATTTTCTTCAGAAGGGATTCTCGCTTTCCGTTTTCCTGTAATATCTCTTTACCGACTCCTTTTCAATAGGGTATTAACCAAGTAGGTTTCTCCCTGACTCACATCATCTAAACTCTGAGAGCTCCATTGGCCAACGCTTTCTTCCCTTCTTACTTCAGTCACTGCTTCAACAAATGTGTTGCAACTGCAGCTAGAGAAGGGGAACATATTACCAAGACCATGTACTTTCCTAAGACAACGACGGGGGAAGGTTTGGCGGATTGGGGGGTGAGGGGCAAGTAGGCTAGGTTCAAATTTATTTTTCCACATTCCACTAAGGTGCCTTCAGTCATTGTATGGAAAAGGGTGTTTCGTGTTGACATGCATAGCTTGCTGTGAATGTGACACAATGTCTATGGCACGCAATTTCAAATTTGATAAAAATGATTGTGCCCTCATCTTAAGCACAACTAGAAGGGAGGCCTTGCCCTTGAACGCAAGACGCTAACTGTTGGTCTTCATTCTTACGAGCCACTTCTTAACAAATCAGCGTTTTGAGTCTCAAATAATTCTCAAGTCGATTCTTAAATTTTTATGCTACGAATCTATGGTATTTTTTGCTAGAAATTAGGCTCTTAATTGTGGGTAGGGAAAAAGGTATATTAGAGTGTAGAGAATAGGTTGATTTTCAATAAAACGAACTCCTACGACTTCGTCACTTCATAAAAAAATATATGAGAAATTTTGCCCTAATTCTGATATTGCTCCCATGCCCTCAAAAAGTTCTAGTTGCACCCCTGCACTTTACATTTAATTGGAAAGAATTAGCTGGTTGGTCTAATTAATTGGGCAAAACATTTCTGCAAGTGAATTGAAATACACAAGTGATCTACATTTTAATGCTAGTAATGATTTTTCTCGCAAGTTTTATCTCACTATGCATGTATGGGGTGGGGGTGAAAAAAGACGAGGAACTCCACCGAGGTTTTTTCACGTGAGTAATGCTTGTTACCATGGAAATTCTCGTCACCAGGTCTCTAGATAATATCATTTCTGTGCGTGCTCTCTCGCTCTCTTTCTCTGTATGCCTTTTCGTCTCCTAGCGACACCGCGTGCAAATTAATGTAAGCGTGAACGCAGATCTTATGAAAATGCCTCGTTTTAAAGATATTTGTTCGGTTAATTGCCAAAGTGAGAATTTTCTATTCCAACAACATGGCGACATCTACTGGACGCGGACGAGGGAGAGGACGAGGGGTTTTAAAACCCGGTGTTGTGGGATCGGAGTCTATGCTGCCCACAAGTTTTATTCACGAGAGCGATGATGATGAGAGCAGACAAGTTGACCCAAGTATCAATAACACTGACATTAGCGATGCCGTTTTAATGCTGCCAACTCAAAACTATCTTAATCCTAGAGAACCTGGGATCAGTGTAAGTTACCCAGTTTTTGCATTTTTTCAAAATTTAGATAAGGAGTTGTAGAATTGTAATTTAAGAGACCACACCAGGTTAACATGTATGAAAGGCTTGAAATATTTAGAAGGATCTCAGATAACCTTGTTCTTTTATTATGATAAGTATCCCTTAAACGTTAGGTAGCACAGGTTCTGTAGTGTTAAAAGTAAGATGAACCACGTATTGCTTGAAAGGGAACTGGGAATAAGTACCAAGCTGTGTTTTATTGACTGGGAACCACACCGTCGCATACAAGTTGGAATCTCAATATTACAGGAAATAACTGACGCAAAATTCCGGCGTGGAACTCTTTCTGATGTGAATAGATGCTCTTTTCGCCGACATTATGTTTTCTCTAAGAGTGAGTTAGTGTAAAGCCTTCATACGCTATGTACCACGTAGTTTGTGTGATATTTATCATGATTACTGATGATACGATGATGCTGCAAGATTGGGGGTACTTGAGGACATTATTATACGGAAAGAAACTAGGTCCCACTGTATATTGGAAATGGTATTGAACTATTACTTCACATTGATGTAATTGATGGTCTCCAATTGCGTTGAGCCGGTTGTCGATGTCCACCGGTGGATGATTGGGAGCTAATGTGGCAACTAGAGAAATAGAAGTATGTTAACATCGGAGGTCACCAGACTTATGTTGAATAACAGAACAATCATTGACATATTTCTTATATAAAACAGAGGATGAAATTTGAATCAACAGTAGTTGAGTCGACTCTGCTCATGGAAACAAAGGAAAAATGTTCATCCTTATTAATCACTCCAGCAGGAGCTGCTACTACTTTAAGGGAAGAAACTGTCGTGGGAAGAAACTGTTGAAAAAAGTCATGAATGCTCTGATTGTTTTGTGTGTTAACTGTCGCGAACGCTTGACAATTTAATGGTCACAGGAATTAACTGTTGTGAATTGCTGGGCGATTAACTTTTTTGGTCCCTTCTCTCTGCAAATGCCGAAACTTAAACAAAACCAAATAATAATTTTTCGAAAATTAAAAGTATGTTATGTCACTGATACTTCAAATGAAAAACTTTACTATAAAAACGCAATTTTTAAAAAATTAATAACTCTGTTGAATTTGTTCTGATAAAATTGAAAAGTTGCAGGAATTAACTGTCGCAAACGGGCCAAAAACAAACTGTCGCAGTAAGAAACTGTCGTAAAAGTCGCAAGATTTTCCTTGTGACAGTTTCTTCCCGCGACAGTTTCTTCCTTTAAAGTAGTTATGATGGTTTTAGACTTTCTTGGTGCAAGAAAAGTCTAATGCTGTCATTATTTTTTGGTATTGTTTCAATTAGTTCTATCTACAGGTGAAGTTGAATTATTACGTCTCTGTCTCGCTTAAAACTCTTACCCCCATAGGTTTTTAATTTGTTGCACTTGGTCTATCCACAATTAGATTTTAGGTTTGTTTTTTGCTGAACATAAAAATTGCAGTTGTTAGCTTTCTCTGTTCTGTTTTTTTCCCCTTTTTCTTGATGTCCCCCTACCTCCCCCTTCTCTACTTTCTTTCAAGGCCTTCCTTCCTTCCTTGTGTCTTCCTATCTTTCTTGTTTCTACCTTGTTTCCTCGAATGCATTCCTTTATTTCTTGTGTCTTCCTTTCTTTCTTGTGCCTTGCTTTTGCCCGTTTGTCTTTCTTCCTTTCTTGTACCCGTTTCTCATGATGTCTTCCTACCTTTCCCTTACCTTCTTTCAAGGCCTTCGTTCCTTGTGTCTTCCTATATTTCTTGTTTCTACCTTGTTTCCTCGAATGCATTCCTTTATTTCTTGTGTCTTCGTTTCTTTCTTGTACCTTCCTTTTGCCCGTTTGTCTTTCTTCCTTTCTTGTACCCGCTTTCTGATGATGTCTTCCTACCTTTCCCTTACCTTCTTTCTTTCAAGGCCTTCCTTCCTTCCTTGTGTCTTCCTAACTTTCTTGTTTCTACCTTGTTTCCTCGAATGCATTGCTTTATTTCTTGACTCTTCATATCTTTCTTGTACCTTCCTTTTGCCCGTTTGTCTTTCTTGTACCCGCTTTCTCATGATGTCTTCCTACCTTTCCCTTACCTTCTTTCTTTCAAGGCCTTTCTGTCTTTCCTTTAACTTCTTTCCTCCTTTGTCTTGCGTTATTCCTTACAACTTTCTTTTATTTTCGCGCCTCATTTTTATGCTGTTTCTTCCTTGTGCGCTCCTACATTCTAAGAGAATTCTAGTCTACGAATACCATCCTACCTTACACACCGATTTGCGTGACCAAAATGTCTCCTTCGCAGTGAAGATACTTATTTGTTTAATACAGTCTCTGATACGACTATTTTTTAGGTACATAATATTTTGTTATAAAAATTATGAAATATAGAAAAACAGAATTATAATGGATTGCGGCACTTGTCAGACGGAATTGAAGCATCCTATTTTTTGTTGTGAGGAGATAACATAATTGATTGTTTCAACTTCAAGCCTGCTAACTGAATATAGGCTTATTAAAACGGAATCTTGGCTTATTAACGTCGATGCCTCTTTGTTATCCCTTCCCCAAGCCAATTTTTATTTCCAATCTGTAGGTGACCTGAAGAAGTCTTTTAGACGATACGTTGTCAATAAAGATTCCTTATTTGGCGTTTTATCTACTATAATTTGTCGGTGGACTATTCACTTTTTTATTCCGTTTGTATGCGTGTACGTTATGTTACCATCAGAGGTATCACCGTCACTACAAATGTCCTCCTCAAATCTATTCCTATTTTAAATAGCGAAAGAGACGTCACCATTGATTAATTTAAATGCTTGTTCTACGATCCTTTACTAAGGAATTAAGCTGTTTAATATGTTATCATCGATGTAAATAAAAAGTCTAAAGATCAACGAAGGTTATCTCTCATACCATGTAATGTTTTGGTCTGTGATGAATTTTTCAGCAAGACAGTGTTGTTGGCTAGACTCTGTGACGTTGGAGTAACTTTAAGTGGAAAAAGACCTCTCTGACCATGGCATCCATACTTGGGAAGGGGGGTACCTTAAAATAGAAATATGGAGATATATATTAATGCCAGTAGGGGCTGATGCATCGAGGGAGTGTAAAACGATGCGCACAATGACTCCTACATTGGTATTCTTTCTAAAGTTAGGATTCAAAAAAAACTCCTTATGAACTGGGTTCATTTAACAAGGTTTTGATAGGCATGATTTAAAGTTTGAAAGGGCGTATCTCATCGATTGCTCTACGTATGATTCTCAGATTTGGACAGGTTGTCTATCTCAATAAGGAGAAAGCAGCGAGCCGAAAAGATTATCAAATTTCCGATATTCATAAAATCGTGACGTCACACTTTAGTACTCTATGTCAGGCTGCTTTTATTAGTTTTCCTTTGCTTGCTTTCAATGTTACTTTCTGACAACAGTGACACATGAGACACATATAATTTGTCAAAGCCACACTGGGCCTTGTCACTTTGTCAACCTTTCCCACAGATGCATATATCGACAGTAAGGTTTCCTTATGCCTTGCAAAGTCCATCATCCAACGAGTACCACAAGGCAAAATGACCACAGTTGCCTTGCAAATTCCATTGTCCATGGGATTCCACAACACAAAAAGGACCAAAGTTGCCTTGCAAAGTGCATCATTCAAAGGACAGCACAAGAGAAAAGGGGCAACAGTTGGCCAACAATGTCTCCGAGAATGTGTCCTCAGAAAAACCATGTTCCACTAGCCTACATAACGTCAATAGGCATCCTAAAATGTCATTGTAGTAGCTGGCATAGTGTATTCAATGCCTTCCATATATTAACATCAGCTTGCCAAAGCTTTGTGAATGAAAGAACATGCCTTTTACTATCATAGATCGTTAGTCCACTTGGTCTGAATCCTAGATGTCTAAATCTGCATCTGCGTTGATACAGGATGCGCCTTTCGGCATTTGTATCCCGGGAGTCTACAATTCAGTTCCAAGAAATAAAAAATAAAAACATACATATTCTTGTGCATTCTTGTTTAATTCGAAAAAACCCGCAAGACCGAAAGATATGTTTCTTTTGACAACCATTTTGCAAGTGTGTGTGTAGTATCAACCACTTGAAGTTTTGCCACCATCTTGCATACTAGACAATAACTTGTACTTTGGTTTGGGCGACAGAATTTGTCATATTTTGTAGCGATTCGTGCACTTCCTTATGAAGATTCTGTGCTACAGGATATTCCCGGCAGAAAAATATTGCATTTAAACGACGTGAGAGACTTCGGATTTCCGTGACAAAATAGATCCTCAATGATAAGCAATCTTTGTTAGTGCACTATCAGCAGCACTGGCTACATGCTTTCCTTTTAAGTTAATTACAAAAAGGAAGTTGCACTTTGGAGAGCTTTTGATGTCTGCCTTGGTCTGATATCCCCGCAAGTACGCCTTCCCCAGTGGTGCTAGTTGGCCGATAGAGACTGTTGCCTCCTTTCTGTCTTTGTACAGGACACGGGCATAGTGATGGTTGCATTTAGAATGCGTATTTCCTCTATAAGGGAATCGTATTTCGAGTGACGAAATTTTTTCATGCGTACAATACCCGGGCTAGTCAGCCAAGATTGCAAAGTCGTGCCAGCTTCAGATTTTCAGTTGAATGTAATGGTGTTTTAATGTGGGGTAAAATTTGCTACCCCCGAAGAGGAGGAATAGTATAAATTGAAGGGCTTGTCGTAGCAAATGTTGCCAGTTGCGAAGATGTAGCCCAGGGTCATTGTTATGGCCTTCCACAACGTTGGTTATTGCTTCCTCTAGCTAAGTCAGGTTAGGCTCTTATATGGATACTTTGTGAGTGCTATACGATTGTCTACGATACCTTGCAAATGTCTACGATACCCTGCGATTGTCTGCGACGTGTCTACGACATCGTATTGTAGGAAATCGTATAGTGGGAGGCCGGCTTAAGACCAATAAAATCTCTCACGAATAAGTGCAAGAACTCTCTCAGAAGCAAGATGTCCCATATTAGAATGGAGTTCTTCCAATACAAGTTTCTTCATGAAGAAGGCAAAATATCTTGAGTGACAGTTCCTGCTTTGCGATACAAAAGTCCATCCAAACCTATGAAGAGTTTTGGCCATTCATAAAGAAGACGAATAACAGTTTGAAACAGATTTTTGTGTTGTGCACGTGTAGGGCGACTGTCATCATGTCATAGTTTTCATTGCAGTTGTATTGTTTCCCTATGGTCTTTTCCTTATGTTTTCTATTAATAAATTAGACAGTTCTTGTTGAGTGGAAATGGAATGTTGGTCATTTCTTAATCTTCCTTATTGCGGCGATAACATTTTATTTCGTAATTCACGACATTTTGGCGCAGTCGACAGGATACGTCCAATATGGAAGAAGATAGATTTGCTTCAACTATGGCTTCAGATCGAATGGTCCGGATGCCTAACCGACTCACTATGGCTACAGACTTTCGCGTTTGGGAGCGATAATTAGACATTTACTTTCGCTTTAATGCTCTTATGTGTGAGCGATGAAGTTTTGTCTATGGTAGTTAATGGGCTACCAGCAGACGCTGACTATGTTACGACTTTTCAGTTTCTCGAAAAACGTCTCCTAATCGACGATAGTTTACAGCGACGTTTGGAATTTTTTGGTAAACGGCAGGAATCACAATCCAACAGCTACACAGAGAATAGGAAGAAAGGCACCTTTTGTTCCAACACTGCTGCAAAGTCTGCGTGAAGTATTCAGCATCGAGATCATGATTGTGTTATTTATATCATTCTTTGGCTGGCTCTTCTTGTTTACAACAGAGACAATAATTCCGCTTACAACAGGGCAGACGTTTTCTTACACTGTGGTACAAACAAACATTGTGTACGCAGTTCTTGCAGTGGTCATACTCTTTGCTTATCTAATGATCGTCCTATTTGGAAAACGTATACAAGAAACGGTATTGCTTTTTGTAGTAATGCTACTAGCATTTGTTGGTGCCACTTTCCTTATTATATATTCAGTGATGGCCAGGGTTTCTATGGGAGGGAAAGTGATGTATTTTCTTGCTATGCTTCTCACTAGTATTGTGGAACCCCTGAATAATGCAAGTACCAGATCTCTCATTTCGAAGACAACTCCACTAGAAATGCAAGGCATGATGTCTACTTTTCTTTTAATAGTCAAAAAATTAGCTCAGATTGCAGGACCATTTTATGGAAGCTTGATGTTTAACAATACGTTAGGTGCTGGTATGTTTATGGCAGAAATTAGTTGTTTTTCCTGTTTGTTTTTACTTCTAATTCGAAAGAGACTGAGGTGTAGAATTGTAAAGTATGAAGAACAAAGAACACTAAGAAGTTAGAAGAGAAATATGTGAATAGTTCTGTTAATGCTGTAAGAAATTGACAGATATCTAGAGAAGTGGTCTCCAATGTAGTATCTTTATATCTCTGGGATAGAGCCGAGGAGGGCATACAGGGTCCCTAGGAAGAAAAAACATCATGGTTTCTACTCGCCGCCGCGGCCGCCGAGCTCGAGACGCTACTCGCCCGGGTGGGCCGGCTCGACCCGGGAGGCCCCCTAGAGGGCCGTATCCGGAACGAGCTCGGGATCGTCGCCGACCGGCAGGGCGATCTCGAGCGCGCCGAGCGGCACTACCGTGCAGCCCTCGACCTGCTCGCCGAGCTCGAGGACGCGGTCGGGGTCGCCCTGGCGCGCATGGGCCTGGGGGCCGTCGCCTGGCGACGCGGCCACCTCGACAGGGCCGAGACCGAGTTCGACGCGGCGCGCGCCGTGTTCGCCGCATCGCCCGGGAGCCCCCGCTACGCCTGGAGCCTGCAGAACCTGGCGCTGGTGGCCCAGGACCGCGGCGACCTGGAGGCGGCCGATGCGCTGCTGCGAGAGTGCCTCGCGATCCGTGAGGCGCTCGCGCCGGTATCGAAGGACGTCGCCGGAGCGCTCAACAACCTCGGCTCGGTCGCGACCGATCGGGGCCGACTCGACGAGGCGCGTCTCCACTACGAGCGGGCCCTCGCCATCGTGCGCGAGCACGCTCCGGACTCGGGGGCCGAGGCCTACTACCTGGGCAACCTGGCCGCCAATGCCCTGGCCGCCGGAGAGCTACGGCGCGCCGGCGAGCTGGCGGCCGGCTCGATCGGGATCCTGGAGCGCAAGGCGCCGGACAGCCTCGACCACGCCCAAGCGCTGTCCAACCGGGCCGACGTGCTCGCCGCACTCGGCGACGTGGAGCGCGCGCTCGACGATCACCGGCGGGCGCTCGGCCTGCGTCGTCGCCTGGCCCCGGGGAGCTGGGCCGAAGCCTCCTCGCACCACGCCGTGGCGCACATTAAATAAGTGGAGGGCTTTAACTAGCTATTGGTAAGATACTGGTAAAGTCAGCAGAAGCTGCTACGTTAGAAGTAAGCTTTATTAATTAACTAACAAAATAAATATGAAATGATACATTTACCCCTCAAATAACCCCTAGCGTCGGTTTTAATTTAAGGACCACTGGTCAGATATGTTATGCAAGCGTCGTTCATCTCACATACCTGTAAAGTAACTGTAAACTCAGTATCCCTTTTCATTTCATCTGAAAGTTGATTGGCTTCCCTAGGAAAGAACACAAACCAAAGAAACGTAAAACTACGCTCGATTTCAATCGAATGCTAAACTTACAGCACTTTCTATTACACCTATGGTTGTGAACTGGTAGAACGCAAGACTACCATGGTCCACAAAATTTTCCTGTGAACAATCGACGAACTAAACGAATTGATGATTTCAACATCCTTGTCCAACACCGTACTGAATTTCACAGTACAATATTTCCTTCACCGTTCGGAGTTAACTCATCAAATCACAAGACCATTTCACAATTTGAGTTTGTACCTTCCTAAAATAAACTATTTAGTACGTGCTTTCTTTTATGCCCTACCTTAGTTATAGAAAAACTGTTTCTCTTCGTTAACTGCTACATTAAAAAACCGCTGACACAATGTAACTCAGCACCATCGTCGGGGTGTCCTGATGACAAGATACGGGGGTAACAGTGTATTGCTGATCAAACGGCTTGTTATGTATGGCGTCGGCACCTACGGTTGCATGGGTCATAAGGTTTGATGAAGTCCTAGCGCTACCATACCTATCAGATTATACTTTGCAATTACTTTACCTAAGTGTATCAAGTTTATAAAGTGTACATATTGTTTTGTGTTTTAAAGGTAGTATATATGGACTGTTGCAGGAAAATATTATTCCATTTATACTTTTCACCAATGTTTCTTAACTTTTGGATTAGTTTAGCCTGCCTTATATTCTTAAATATTCCCAAATCTGACCCTAAGGTCTTATAATAAAAAACCCACATGTACTATTACGTTAAAACAACTATGGTACTCAACAACCAAAATGTGCCTAAACAAATAAAACAGTTTTCAAGAGTTGAAAGTTTAGTGCCCCACTTGGTCTTACATGCAGTTCGAGTACCCTAGTGGCTGCGCCACTTGGGAATTTGGAGGCTTGAATCCGTCCACTTTTCGTGGATCCATCGCTTGAATCCGTCATAGAAAAAATATTATGTAATTAAAAGCTTTTTCGTTAGACACTCCTCAGCGTACAATCGTCAGAATAACCGAAATGAAACGTGTAAAAGAGTTTACCCAACTGTACTTTTGAAAGAGCCAATCAGAATTTGAACAGCCTGAATAGCTCGTGTTCATATTTTTGTTTTTTACAACAAAAAAACCTTTTATGTCAGTGATGTTTTTCCCTGGCAAAACAAACATAGAAAACACTAAAACAAAAAGGAAGAGAGGGAAAGATGATATGAGAGTCCTTTGTCAAGTGCCAACTCTAATCATCGACTTGAGGACAAATTCTGATTACTATGATTATATGTCAGCTAGTCACTTTTGACTCGATGGTGGCTCCTCTCTCTAAGCGTTCTTTCATTTCACCGTGTTTGGGTCGAACTCCTTTGGGTAGGCTGTTTTCCGTTACAATTTGGGTACCACGTGAATCTAAAAATTTAAATTGCCTTGTTGCGAGCGTGCTTGCTTCATAGCTAAGATTCAGTCTCTTCACTCTGTGCTGCACTGATGAGACCACAAAGGGCGAAACAGTACTGTCTGCAGATTGAGTATATAAATTTTCTTTATCATAAACTTTTCTACTTTATTATATATATAATTCTCAAAGAGTGGAGCATTACCACAATAGCTTGCTTTCATTTTTCACTAATGGCACTGAGGTGATTCAAAACCCACGACCCATTGGTTTGAAAACCAACACCTTCACCATTGGATCATCATGTCCAATAATTAAGGTGAGAAATTTTCGAGTCAATCTTGCCATGTTTAATATATACTACTGAGTGGAGGCAAAAACATGGCAAGATTGACTAAAATACTTTAACAGTGGAACAACTGAAAGAAAATCTATTGACTAGATAGAGGGATCTGTATTTTACCTTAGAAGATTTTAAGGCCTTTCGGCTAAAGTAGTGCAGCCCAGTTGGTACTAAGTTGGGATAGTCCAATTGCAATGAGATAGGTAGGCAATGAAGGAAATTGCTCTAAGTAAGATGTTTAGTCAATGCATTGAAATATTAAAAGTTGAGCAGAAATTGACAAATGCTATATTTATAGCAATGATTTCCTTGTCATGATGGAATAGATTAAAGTTAAGGTTAAAGGTTATCTACATCAGTCATTCTCAATGAGGGCCCCCTTAGGGGCATTTGAGATTTTAACGGGTGTAAACAGAGATACTAAGGGGCCAACAGCAAATAGCATGTTTCAATGTTTTCTTATGTCAAAATGATGTATATAACTAAATAGCAATCAAATCTACTTTTTACTGGGGTAGGGAATACTCAGAAAAGAGGTAGGTAAGAATTGTTGTTTCTATGTATGTGCGTATTCAAGACAGACTTCGTCCAGACTACCGAGGCTGTTTTGGCATATAATATAGGCTACAGTATAAAGTTTATGTATATTTTAAGACAGTACTTTTTGTTTCTAATTTGGAAATATGTATCAGGTAAGCTATCAATTTTATGATACCACACATAGTTGTACGGTTTGATGCCAATTTTGGCTATGTATGCAAGCCGACATTGATTGTCGTCACTACCGTACCGTACCCTTGCAGATTTCCAACGACCGAAAAGGGTTGAATGAACGAATTAAGTAGTTTTCGTTCTTTTCTAACCGTAAGTTAGATTTAGATGAACGTGACGTGACGCACTAGTTTTTGGTAAGACACCTATGACTGCAAGTGGCCACCTTTCAAAGGCAGGAATGTGATCACTAGGCCTAAAGGTGAAAGTTAGTCGTATCCCGATCCTTTAGTTTATGGTACTGTAACATATGATTAGGACCATGCAAGAGCGTTCGAAATGTTTTTCTATTTCACATCTTGTAGGTTGTATCTTTTTAAAAGTTTCTATTGGCTTTCAATACTTGCAAATGAAAATGGTGTCGACAGTGTACGTGTTTGATGTCTAATCTTATGTTTTATCCTAGAAGCTTCGAGATAGTGCAATTACTTTTCGTAGTAAGAGATGATATTCAGAAGTTTAGTACAGTATACGCCAAGCTTTTGTTGTTAATATGATTGAAAGCTTTCTTAAAACTTGAAGTTCTCTAGGCTCTGTAATATATCTTTCTTTGTATGATCGCAGGAGAGGGTGTATCTCAAATATATAACACAAGTTTAAACAGTGAAGCTTTGAAAATGAAAATATTTTCCACTATCACCAGGAAAAAATCATTGTGTTTCCTTACTCGACACATTTTTGGAGACATTATTGCTGAATGTTTACATGGCGCATTCATAGGATCTGAAGGTAACTAATCATCGAGGAAATGAGGCGGTTGATAAGTTCTGAAGCTAGTTAAAAAATCCCCTTATTCCATTTGCCCAAAGTCCTATTTTTGATAGAGTAACAGGCCAAGACTTGGATCAAAATCTAGTTTCCTTTACACTATTTATACAAAATTCCTCACCAGCTTTTTTCTGTTTTCGTGAAGAGGGGAAGGGAATGAAACTTGAAACCTGCAAGTACTTTCTTAAATAAGTCTACCAATAGTGCAATATGAGTGTACCACAGAAAAGATCTCTCATGATCATCATTAAAGTTTTTCATAGATTTTCTTAATAATAACCACAATGATGGCAATATTTTAGTAGGAAAAACAATGATCTTCGTATGATTGTGAAGTGTTACGTACTTTTGAAGTAGCTCATATTACGCATATGGTACGCCACACTTGCATACGTACGTAATCCGAAGCAGGATCGAAGCCAGAACTTTCTGGATCTAGGTACATATTTTATCCATTAGGTCATGTCCTTTTCTGGAAAATTAAAGAAAGAAGAGAATTGAAAGTACGGTAGTCAAGATTTATGGCCCTCGAAAGTAAAACATATAAAACGTCTGGAGGTTTGCGAGATGTGGTCTTGGAGACGTATGGAGGGGATCCCTTGGGCAGAGAAAGAACTTTTATACTTTTATACTTTTAACTGTGATTTGTGAAGCGCTTAGAAATATTATAATAAGCGCTATAGAAGCTATTGTCATTATTATTATTCTTCATCTTTCACCATAATATCAGGTCTGTTTAGTCTAATTTTTCTGTCTGTCTGTATCAGCATATCCCACAAGATATTAAGTGTTTCCGTTTTGTAGCCACTTCTGGTTTATGTTTGTACCATTCCCTTGCTGCTTTTATATTGTACTTCTTACACAAGAACCAGTGAGTATGCCTCTTTGCATTATTATGTCTATATATATTTGAAATCAAAATATTTAAAATTTGCTACATCAACCTTAGTATAGGTGCTTTTGGAGAGGTGGCAAAAGAAAGTAAGTCATTTCTGACGATGATGAAGACCTTGGTATTCAAAGTAAAAATGATCTGTTATTCAAAATGATATCATGTGCAATAAGGTCGACTTATTTTATATTTTTTGAAAGAAAATGTCATTGGCCAAATCCAGAGCTCCTTGCTTCAGGGTGGCAGAAAACCGGGAAATGCGGGTACGCCGTTCCCTCGAAGCAAGCTCAAGTCATGCAATAGTTACCCCGTCTCAAGGTAACTATTAACACTAAGGAGCAGAACCAGTAAGAGCTCCACGAATTTTTATGTCATTTTAGGTACAATACATTTAATTATGCAACAATACAAATTCATTACCTCACAGAAAATTTTGCCGTTATTTTCCACGCTCCTTCAAAGTTTTCAGTTTTCCGCCACCCTGCCTTGCTTGCTGAAGTCATATACCATGTAATTTCATTATGCCTGTAGTGAGATGAATGAATTGTATTGGATACTATTCCTTGTGATATCCAGGTTTTCTACAAGTTACTTCAGAAAAATTAATGTGGTCCGATCCTTACTCTATTTCAAGCTGTTCGGGTAAGCTCTCTGTAACAAAAGGTTTCTCTTCAGAGCTCTTTACCCTATTCATACTGTTACTATACTAGAAAGACCACGGAGACCTGACGGTAGGCAGGGTTAGAAATTTTTGAGGGGTCGATCGAAACATGGGGATGGGGGCTGTAACAGGTTAAGGAGTGTCTATAGATATTGTACTGATCTTGATAGAAGAATTTCGAGGGGCTGATAGTGGGTAAGGGGTGGGTAAGGAGGCTGTACCCCTCACAGTTATTTTGAAAAAATCTATTTATGCATAGTAAAATGAAAAATAGAACTCAAGAAATAATACCATTGTGCCTCAAGAATAGCAACGCCAGCGCAACAAGGTTTGTCAGTAAAAAAGATACGGGAAGAAGCTGGCTATACATCCTCCCACCGAATTATTTAACCCCTCCTCTAATCCACGATACTTTCCGCCCCTTTTATAATCGAGTTCTTACAAGAACTTTTTTTAATTGCCTAAGCAGAGGGCAATGAAATGAAATTGATGGCTTTCAGTGATGTATTAGTATATACATTGCTCTAATCCCTCACCACGGACTAAGGACAGATCAAAATTTCTGCAGGATGAATCATACTTGTAACATAATATGTAAGAGTGGCAGTTATAATATTTCTTCTCATTATACCCATAGCCATACCCCCCGGGATAACATTGAACCCCTCTGTTCAAATGTTGCCTAAGTCCTTTTCCGATTTGATTTATGTTATCAGACAATACTTAATGTAAACACTACAACTTTATATAAAAAATGTCTTTCTTAATACTCCTTACTATATATCAATTTAATTAAAGGGGTGCATTAAGCCTCATTATCATCGTATAGTGTTATATCGGTCTGTGTTTTGACAATAAATTGAAAAGATTTTCAAATTCAAACTAACAATATGTTTGGCGGAGTTACCTAGAGAGATTTCGAAACGTTCTTAATAAGTAAATATATGTTTCGGTCATGTCTGACTTTAGTTTAATGCGATATACGGTCCTCAACTTTAGCAATGGAGCGACATAATCTGATAGTAGCTAAAAATGAAAGGAAATTACAAATTGTAACCAATTTCCTTAGATAAAACGTGTTAACTCTAAGTAACTGAACTTCCTATTTTTCAATTTCGTCGTTTTGAAAGGCACCATCCATGGTAGGGCTATTCCCGGCAAGAGATTTTTCTATGTGACTTTTGATTAAGCTAGGAACGATACGTTTTACAATACATAGTTCGTAGAAATAAATCGAAAAATTCAAGGTTCTCACCTTACCTCGTAGCTTAATAACTTCGTTCAGATCTACAACCGTCGTCGAAACTACTTGAAAAGTTGATTAGTGGTACAATATTTGAATATAAGGCGTTGAGCAACGGATTCATCTTGCTAATCGTTTTCCCGTACACAGATCACAGCAATCGTATGGAGTGAAATGAGAAAGCTTTTATAATGAATTTACAGAAAATGAGAAGACCAAAACACGTCGTAGAAAATAAGTTACGTGTGCAAATTTAGAATGGAGATACTTCAATGTGCGAAACTCATACATTTTTAGCTAACTAGTATAACAATCAGTGCATGTATGGTAATATTCAGGTGTAGAATTGTCAGGGAATTTTTCAAAATTTCATCAGGGAAGTGAATGAATTATCAGGGATTTTTGTTCCCAAGGTGATGTTGGGAACCTTGCAAAGGCATGACGTCTTTGTGCAGTTATTGATTTGAATGCATGTCTTAAAGTCCTCCATATAGGTATATCCTTGGATTACATGAGTATAGTTCATACTATTCCTGTAGTCATACCACAGTTGTGTTCTGTGCAATGCCTTTGATATTTAGAGTTGAACTTGTAATAATTTGCTTCATTTTTGTCTGCCAAGTGCCAAATCTTTCTTCTACTTTTAGGTGTTTCACATCTTACTGTACTGTTTATTTCACCGTTTTGGTCGGTTTCCCAACTGTTCTTCATGTGAAATAAGTGTTGAATGTGTTAATTATGTTAAAAGTTTGCTATTATAGTAAAGTCGATACTGTTCATGTAGTCAAAATATGTTGTAGTTTTGTGCCTTGCACTCCCCACTCAGAAGATCAAGGGTGTAAAGTGTAGAGTCATTTACAACCAGTTTCCCTTTATCAGATTATTACTGCCCATCAAAGAAAGCCAAATTAAACCTGAAGAAGTTTCGAGTGTAAAATGCAGGCGTATTATTTATTAAATTACATGTATGTCTGTTTACCTTGGTTTATGAATGCCACTTTTGCCACTATTTTATTACAGGTCATTTCATCCTCTGGACAATAATGATGATGACAGTTATTCTTTCCTCGGATTAATTTTATCAAGGATTCTGCATTCTTCATGTAAGCTCAAAGCAAAACACAAGGTTCTTTTGCTTTTGAAGTCTGAACTATATGTTACTTTCTTACTTAAGATATAATCACTTTGTGATTTGTTCCGATAGTCCGGAAAGATTAAGGCAGCCCTGAATAGTTCTTCGTTTCAAGGACATAGGTAGACTATTGGCTGCATACCAAATAGAAGTAGCTTTTATTCTTGTCTTCCAGCGCAGCTACAACCGATTTAGTTCCTCTTGATGAAAATGTGAGAAACATGGGAGGAAACTTGGTATATGTGTAAAAAATATCTGAGGATAATATTGCACCGTATTTGGTATTGCACCTATATGTAAAGTAACACGTCTAGTACTGTTAGATCAATTACTAAATACACAGTAAGTTACGCATCGTCAGATAAGTATAGAGCTGAAAGTGATCAGTTATGTCAGAGTTAGTTTTACGTATTACGTAAAAGGATAGAGGGGAAGGACAGAATTTTTACTCAGTTTAAAATTACTGCTAGTTTTGCTGTACAGTCTTAAAGAGACCCCGAATTTAACACAACGGTCGAGTGAACCATTTTTGGTATTTCGTAGTATCTACCCAATCACGATAATTACATGGGAGATATAATGTCCTGGGCTCATAAAAATCATTGAATCTTTCTCAATAAGCAATAACAATTTCCAACTGGGGTTAGGGCAATAAATATAAATTAAAGATCGAAAGTGCAGGCTAGCAAATAGGTCCCTAATCCTTTTGAATGTTTGTACGTTTTTGGATTATAGAAGACGATTTGCTCTTTAATATCTTAACTACTGACTTATTATAAAGATAAGTGCCCAGCATAAGGCGCGTAGGTGAAACATAATAACAAAACGTAATCTGATGAGCTTTCGAAGTTTTGTTACGAGGAGACGTTTTTATGGCTGTGACGTCATTTGGTTAGATCCACGCTGAATACTTTTATCAGATCGTAATTGACATACTGCGAAAGCAATGGATTATAAATTTATATAGCAATTTAGAACGCTGCTAGATAAAGTTGGAAATGAGAAAGTCATACTGTTTTCCTAACGACAAGTATCTCGTCAGAAGATAATACAACCTCGTTTCCGTCAGGTACTATTGTTAAAAAGGTTGGATTTGTAACATGTTCCATGTACCATCTTCTTTCTCCTTTTCTTCTTCTTCATTTTCTTCTTCTTCTGCTTCCTGCTTTCCTTCTTTTCCTCAACTTTTTCTTCATGTTCCTCTTTTTTCTTTTTCTTCCTCTTCTTCTTCTTTTTTGCTTCTGCTTCCTCCTTTTCTTCCTCTTCTTCCTCTTCCTCTTCTTCTTCTTTTTTGATTCTGCTTCCTTTTTTTCTTCCTCTTCTTCTTCCTCTTCCTCTTCCTCTTCTTCTTCTTTTTTGCTTCTGCTTCCTCCTTTTCTTTCTCTTCCTCTTCTTCTTCTTCTCCGTGATGTTCTCGGTCTTCCTCCAGGCCTTTTCTCCTCTATTTTACCGTCAATCAGCACTCTCTGTATGTTTCCATTTCTTATAATATGTCCGAAATATTTTAGTGGGTTTTTTTTATTGTGATGATGATGGTCACCTTGGCATTTGCTCTTCTCAACACTTCAATGTTGGTAATTCTTTCAGTCCAACTGATTTTCAGCATTCGTCGATATAGCCACATTTCAAATGCATCAATTTTATTCATCTTTTTTGATAGTAATGTCCATGTCTCTGAATTATCGGGGGGGGGGGGGGGGAACTATTTGGGGAAGGGGAATGGTTAATGAAACTGAAAACTTTAGTTATCTAATGTCATTATTATCGGTAGTAGTGTAAGAAAACATTAATGTTTAAAGATTGGTTCACAATAACGGACACTAAAAAAATTAGTATGAAAACAGAAATTCAATCGGAAAAGTACCTTGGCTCTTCGGCAATATTTTAACAGAGAGGGCCAACATTTTATCTGGAGGGATCGTCGCCCCCAAGTGGCCCCAAGTGCCCCCAATTTTGGCTGCGAGCGTAGAACGTATAGTGTGACTTGTTTACTGTAGCTTGAATACTTATTATCATTCATGTGTGAGTTTTCACCATTTATGAACATCATTCATCGTCTTCGAAATAAAAAAAAATAGGAATATAAGAATATATATATATATATATGTAACATCAGGCACTGTTACAAACTACATTTAAGTAGCTAGGATTGTCAGTCACTCCACCTCTATCCTAGGCGTTAAGAGAAGGGCTTATCAATCTTCTCAAGCCATATTTGAGGACGAGCCGCTGCCTTTCTCCTCTTTTTCGCAGATCGTGGATGTAGTAGCTGTTCTCGTTAATGACAGATTCTTTCCAGAACCCGTCAGGCAGTTCTACTGGATGGTGGAGTCTTCCTCATGGCTTGCTTCTTCTGTGCCTGGTAGCCTAGAATCGGGGTTTTGCTCTTGGACGCTGCAGCTTCCCTTTATTTATTAGTGAGCCTGGCTGGTGGTTTTACTATTTATTTACGGTAGTTGGAAATCGGGCCTGCTGCCCATCAGGGGCCTTTTGTTGAGAAATTGCTATATACATTGCATACTAACCATTTAATCGTTACAGCCTGCACTTAACCAGCAAGTGTATCAGGTCAATGTCAAGATTTTCCATTAGTTATGCAATGTGACGTATTAGTCTTTTGTTAAAATACTATAAATTAGGTACAACGCTTTCTGTGCCACACTGAGGATGGCAGTTGATACTCAACACATTTGCCACCTGACTATGGAGAAATACCACAGATATCTATAAAGAAAGAATTACAATTACGGAGCTAGTTGGCCAGGTTTCTCAAGAATTCTAGACAAAAATGATCAATAGATAATTTTAGCTTTGTGGTTTGACGCAACTGGCATCAGTTTTATGGTGGGCCAAATATATCGTAGATTAATCAAACATACCCGGCTAAGCGAAGCCACGAATACATGGTTGATCATTGACTACGCAAATTTACATAATTTTGGCTGCGTAACCGTTGTTGAGTACGTACATGACGAGATTACATACCAGAAAAGACAGTATAGCGAACAATACATTTCATAGATACACCAGAAGTGCAATTAGGCAAATTAGTTTAAATTCTGCACCGAAATTCCTATCTAAATGAAGAGGAAATAACACTTAGAAGACATGCCATATCTTTTCTATTTAAAGTATCATCAAATAAAAATAACGAAGCAAACCCCTACGAAATCAAAGATTTTTTAACATTGACGTCAAAAACTCCCACTGAGAGCAGAATCCATTTACCATAATTGCAAGTGCTGACTATACCCAATATGTCCGCTGTCAATTCCGCACTTAAAAGACAATCGAGCGATAAGAGCACAGAAAATACCAAAAAAGTAGTTAAAACAATCACAAGGTAGAGTAGGATAGGTAACTAGGGTAGTTAGGTAGAGTAGTATAGATAGCGTAGGATAGTTAGGTAGTGTAGGATAGTTAGGTAGCGTAGATAGTTAGATAGGGTAGATTAGGATAGGTAGGGTAGGTAGTTAGGTAGAGTAGTATAGATAGCGTAGGATAGTTAGGTAGTGTAAAGTAGGTAGAATAGGGTAGTTAGGTAGATAGGTAAGTAGTGTAGGTGGGTAGGGTAGAGTAGTTAGGTGGTGTAGGGTAGGTAGGATAGGTAGGTAGGGCAGGGTATTTAGGTAGTGTAGAATAGGTGGGGTAGAGTAGAGTAGGATAGGTAGGGTAGTTAGGTAGGGTAGGTAGAGTAGGGTAGGTAGGATAGGTAGGTAGGGCAGGGTATTTAGGTAGTGTAGGATAGGTTGGGTAGGATAGGTAGGGTAGGATAGGCAGGTAGGGTAGAGTAGTTAGGTAGTGTAGGATAGGTAGAGTAGGATAGGTAGGGCAGGGTAGTTAGGTAGTGTAGGATACGTAGGTAGAGTAGGAAAGGTAGGTAGGGTAGTGTAGGATAGGTAGGTAGGGTAGAATAGGTAGGGCAGGGTAGTTAGGTAGTGTAGGATAGGTAGGGTAGGGTAGAATAGGTAGGTAGGATAGGTAGGTAGGGTAGAATAAGTAGGTAAGATAGTTAGAGTAAGTAGTTAGGTAGAGTAGGATAGGTAACTAAGGTAGTTAGGTAGAGTAGTATAGATAGCGTAGGATAGTTAGGTAGTGTAGGATAGGTAGGTAGAGTAGAGTAGGTAGATAGGTAGAATAGGATGGGTAGCTAGGGCAGTTAGGTAGAGTAGGAAATATAAAACAGGGACTGCAGAGTTTGGTTACAACACAACTATTTAAACACTTTCCAAATTTTACCCGCCAAAAAGTGATGGGGCTCTGCCCCACCCCGGCTCCACGGTCCCTAAAGATATACGTTTTGTACATTGAAACTACCGAACTTGAATGAATGCAAGGGATTCCCTTTGTTCTGATATTTTAAGGCGATAATTTAAGTAATAAAAGGAAACACATTACGTAGTTCTTAAAAATTCGATATTCAACTCATTTGTACTCAACGGTTTTACTCTTCATCCAAAAATATTCTTAAGTTCTGCCTGTTCATACTTTAATCAAACCCTAATGAATACACGGGGTTTGTTTTGTTGTGATATATTAACTCGAAAACGTAAGTCACATAATGGTAAAAGATTTACATATTCCTTAAAAATTCAATATTTAACAGACGCCTTACTCAAAAACCATCCTTCGGTCTAAATCTATCGCAAGCTCTGCCTACTCGAAAGCACGTACCTTATCTTAATGCACATAATGACGTTAAGTCACGTGTTTGGTTGAGACCTAACTAGTTCTCAGACTACTTCCGGGTCAATTATTTGTCGGTAAGTAGGAACGGGTGGAGATGTCAGTTGCAGTGCACATAATTTGCAAGTGAATTTTGTACGAGATTTTAAAGAATAATATAAAAACGTGGTACAAAGGAGAAAGATCAAGATAGAAACTTCTATTCCGACAATGTTTCGCGATATTTCAAGACATCCTCTGGTCTCCTGTGCACCGTTGTGTCCCAGTGCTAAATAAGGATAAGGGACGTTTTCACGCCCTTTTTTTATTTTGATTTGTTATGGTGACCTTGTTGACTGAAAGCTCACATTTTGTTGCTTTCGGATATTTTATATGCATTTAGGTAGTGTAATCGTAGGGGATTTATCGAGTTGTCTGTTTTGTACAATTGGCATATAGAGGATATAGGCCTAATTTTGTTGCAATTTGTGTATTTGGTAAGGTTGTATACATATAACGTGACGTAGGGACAATTGGATATGTGTTTTAGGGAGATCTTAATTTGATATGTGTTTAGTAATTGTATGGTCTTTAATTATCGTAAGCTTAATATGTGAGCATGAATTGTCTAACCCTACTCTGCTCGGACGAGAGGAGGCTGTTTCGACCGCTGTCTGGCAAAACTATGTCTGCGATCCCTCACCGTGAAGAATTTGACAGGTAAAATCTTCCGACTTATACTTTGTCTACTAGGTGATAGTTGTATTTGAAAAGGTAGATGAAAAGGTTTTCCTGAAAACGTGTCTGAAAAATACCGTGGTCGAAAAAGAAGCAAAAGCGCAACATCAGGGCGAAATATTAGAGATCAAATTTCCCGTCTGATTAAATAGTGCGCCGATATGAGCCAAACGAGTCTACCTTTTTTGAACGCGTATTTCAGAGATGCAGATGAATTTCAATATTCTACTGTTAAAAATATTGCTTAATTTAAAGGCAAAATTTAAATTGTGCAAATTTGAGCCGAAGCGTTATTTGGGTTGATTATCCTAGTAAACGGAAGCCCTTCACCTAAAAGGCTATAGGTTTTAAACCCATGTTTTCTTTACCATTTTAATACTATTATAGCATAATAGGGCCAACGCTTTGAAATAAGTGAGAGTTTAACATAGGAAATCTAGAATATACAAGAATGTACTAGATTATTCTATTATCAAATATAGTCACTATTCTAGAAGGTTCTGGAAGGTTATGGAATATTGTGGAATGTTCTGGAATGTTCTGGAAATATTGAGAATGATCTAGAATCATCTGATAATATGACATCCCTCTCTTTTTGTTTTTCAAAAATAGTTCTGGGTAATCGATTTCAGTCCATATACTTGATTGGTACTCGTGTTGTTCTTCCGGATCGGGTTACTTGACTTTTAAGTTCAAATTTGGCTTTTGGTGGTTCCTTCGTATTATCCTGTGCTAAGCTTTGCTCTACTGAAGATGTTGTTTCAGGTAGTTCCTCCACAATTTCTTGTCGGTTTACTGGAAGATCCACACTTGGTTGGAATGAATTAGAAGCTGGTGTTTCGTCTGGTATCTCAGATTTGAGTTTAATTTTGGATCTTGGTTTCAAGTGCTCTCTTGTTCTCTGGTACAACTTTCCGTTTGCTTGTACGGTATATGTTCTTGGTTGGCCTATTGGATCTTGCTTGTTAACAACTGTACCAGGTTCCCAGATTCGTTTTAAGGTGTTCCATATGAAGATTGGTTCCTTGATTTGCAGAGGTCTTTTGTCAAATCCCGCGTTCCTGTTGTAAAATTCGGCCTGTTTTTCTTGCCTGGTCCTGTTTTGCTCGAGAATTCTGTCGGCTTTAATGTGATGTGACTGAAGGCTGCTTCTTGTCATTGGTAGAAAACTTTTGGGTTTTCGTCCGAATAACAGCTCATAGGGTGATGGCATCTGATTGTCTAAAGGTGTTATTCGGTACATCCATAATGCTGACATTTTACTTTTGAGCGCGGAAAATAACGGCAAAATTTCCTGTGAGGGAATGAATTTGCATTGTTGCATAATTAAGTGTATCGTACAACGACATAAAAATTCGGGAAGTTCTTACTGGTTCCGCTCCTTAGTGTTAGTAGTACGAATATTGATTTAGAACAGCAAAAAGGTCAGTTCATCAATCTCAAGCAGCGAACAACAGGTCTGGAACACACCAAAAAATACACTCTTTTCGAAAAAGATAAATACGGATTAATTCAGCCAACGTAGTGTTCTCCAATAAGATTTTGAATCAGTGTGACTATATGTAAAACTTTTAGTGAATTCTTCGAGAAAGAGTATCACGTAATATCTACCTCAGTTCTTTGATTTATGACTTATACGGCTTGAGGTCGCTCTTCGCTTGACTTAAGCTCGCTTTGAGGGAACGGCGTACCCGCGTTCTCCGGTTTTCTGCCACCCTGCTTTACATGCTTTAAAGGAAGAAAGTGTCGCGGAAAGAAAGTGTCGCGAAAAGTCGCGAATGCTTTGATATTTTTGTGTTTTAACTAACGCGGGAATTAACTGTCGCGAATTGCTGGGCGAGTAATTTGTTTGGTCTCTGCTCTCCGAAAATTCCGAACCTTAAACAAAACCAAATAATGAAATTTCGAAAATTAAAAGTATGTTATGTCACTGATACTTCAAATGGGAAAATTTACAATACAAAAATCCCAATCTGTTTACGAGAGTCCGTAAGGCAGAAAACTGGATCTTTCAAAATCATTGAAAACAATTGCAATGATAAACGTCTGTGACAAAGAACAAATAGTCGCTCCGTGACTTGTGGGATAGGTTAGTAAGTAAATTCTACTTTGAAATAATATTTTAAGGTCAAAATTACCAAAGCAATTTAAAGCTATTTTATCTAAACCATACAAGCGACATTTCGATTATCAACAGGATCACACGCACTACCTGTTGCATTTAAACGTCTATTAGTTTGCAAATCTCATGTCTCTGTGCAGGAAAGTATACTAACATATTAGTTCGAGTTTAGAGTTAAGATCTGTGCTCTAGGTCTCCTGGTTCAGTTTATAATCTCTTTATTTGTTGTTTTCCCCAGTATAACTTGTCGGTGGTCTATTTATTAATAAGTGACAATGCATTTCATACAATGCTACTGCAAAAGTGACGTGTGGCACATGACGCATGACACGTGACGCATGACACTGTACGCGTGACACGTGACACGTGATGTATGACACTATTTAACATACCGTAAATGACCGATTAAGGGCCCTGGGCGCTTATTAAAAACAAAAGTGAGCTTATTCGGACCTGGGCGCTTATTAAGGAAAGGAAAGGAAAAACAGATAATTAAACATACATGATCTTTCTATAGAATAGATAGAATTCTCCGCATTATCATCTAAAAGCGTAAACTCTGGAGCTTCTGCATCCACGTCTTCGCTGTCCAGACCTGGGCGCTTACTTGGACCTGGGCGCTTATTCGGACCTGGGCACTTATGAGAAATTTTTTTCCCAAACTGGGCGCTTATTTAAGTCCTGGGCGCTTAATTGGTAATTTACGGTACAGTTATATTCGTATTTGATAGGCTTTACTCACAAGATACTTGCAGTTGAAACGAAAATCTTTGTGTCCCAATGCTGTTATTGGCCTCACAATGTATACTTTTTGCGTAGTCATCAATCCCCCACCCCGAGTTTTCGTATTTGGTAAGTACAAGGTCCCTGCTGTCCCATCTGCATTTCGTCACAGGACATAGTGCTGAAGGAAAGCAGGACCCTAATCAATTCCTACCGCAATATATAACTTCTCTTCCTATGTTCTTGTTTTGTTGGACACACATTTAATCTTCTGCCACCTAATACAACACATGAAAAAGAGGCGGTGCGATCATTGTAGGCCAAATATTGAGCAAAGATAGTCCAAAGATACATCAACGTAATCAATGCCAACAAAGTTGCAAAAAACACTCATACTATATACCATGGTCATTCTTGAGCAGTTTTAGCCAGTTAAACCTTATACAGCAATTTCAGATTGCTTAAAAAAGGCATTCGAAAATCTGATTCACTTGAAGATACTGATGAACAGTTTACACCCCTTGATATTAAGTGAACTGATACTTGTCGCTTGACGTTAACCTGGTACAAGACATATTTACTGTTTGCTGATGACGCAGTGGCCTCTCAGTTCAAATCAATAAGTAATTAGAATTGAGTTGCATCAGTAAAACGGATAATTAGGATAGTTCGTGATATGTTTGAGGATGAAAGTGAGGAAGTAACATAGCCAAACATGAAGCTTTCTATAAAGAATTAAGCATGAGAATTATGCTCCTTGCAAAGTGGTATGTCGGCAACGGAAATCTTAAAGTATGCAGCACAACTGATCAAACCTGATGAATTAGATAAGTGGTAGAACAAAAAACATTTTTCCTCATAATGTCAGCAGCTGATATTAGAGTGAATATGGTCGATATTGTACAGTCAATGTATTTTATCCTCCCCCCCCCTCCCACCCCTGTTTGGTTAGACATTGAATCCCAATCAACGAATGCATTACCCAACACTGAACTTTAAATGTTTTATAAATTTTGCGAGGCTCCAGGGATATTTCCTTTTTAACAGAAGGATCCCATGTGAAAGAAAATGGTCATAAGCTAGCACATATAACATGTCTCTTGCAAATGTATACTTTACAGCTTTTGAAAGGTATCCAGGGATAACGTAAGGAAAGTGCTGGACCCTTAACCTGTTAAGGAAGAATTCAATAAATCTCACTTGTCAAAATACGTGTTACGATGTTAATTTCTTTTTAGCCAATGCAAATAAGGTGTCTTGTTTATTAACATTTTAAAAAAGGCTGTAGGCAATAACAATAAGAATAATAGTTAAGATTGTTGTGCAGAAATGTTTGAAAGTTACTAGAGCAAATGAAACTCAGCACTGAGATTCTAACCAAGGGCTTATATTATTGCGACGTGTTACTCCATCTAGTAAGTAGTCCCCGCATCAAATATACCTTATGTTATCCAGCTGCCATGTGTCTCCTAACCCTCCCACAGTAAACATGGATATCCAATTTTACGCAATACCAGAGTCCAAACCCCCTTTGCCGTGTGACTTGACCAATGACCATGGAAGAAATGCCACACGGCCAATCAATCTTTCTAAAGGCCATTAAAACTTTTAGAGTTGAAGAATAAAACTGTAACGCACAGTTTAAATGCTACTATTTCGAATAATAAGATATCAATCATATTGCTGAAAATATAAGAATATAAGCTAAGAGCTATTATTGGGAAACAAAAAGATCATTAAAAGTGTTATTTACCAGTTACGTTTCTACGATCTTAAACAGAAGAAACTACATGTATCGATCCAAATTTATTCAATATCTGTTCTCAATATATCATTTTCCCTACCAGGATAAACCATCGTCAAGTAAGAAATAGAAAATATACCCTAGTAAAAATGTGTTACTACTCCGTTTGAAAATGTTGTTGTAATGCAGAATGGCAGAGAAATAGCAACGAAAAAATAGCAGTAGCTTTTCAATCATAAACACGGTGCGAGCTTTAGAATTCAAAAACTTATAAAATTATTGTATTTCATACCAGTCCGCTCCATGTGAAATTCAATATGCCTTCGTTCTGTAATCAAAGCATCGATTTCTTTTTCCAAACTTTCGATTTCCTGTAGATAAGAAAATAAACTAGGCCATTTATAACAATTGCAATTCAATGAAGGTTGGAGGAACAAGCAGGTATGAGCGTGAAGCCATAATTTTCCAGATTTCAGTTCATTCTGAAACATAATTGCTTAGTTATAAAAGACTACTTGCTATACAAACCATAACATGGTAAAGAAAATGTTGTTGTTCGCTTACAGCTTACGCTCACTAGATGCTAGATCACATCGAAGGAGGCAAGAAATAAAGAAACTGAGGAAGCACAAGAATAAATGAGGAAGAAACTACCGAAAAACGGAAATAGGGAAAGGAGGAACTTGACAACCGCGGAAGGGCGTAAGGAAACATAGACGGAAGGACGGAAACAAGCAAAAAAGGAAACAAGCAGGCACGAAAGAAAGAAAAAGAAAGAAAGAAAGAAAGAAAGAAAGGAAGAAAGAAAGAAAGAAAGAAAGAAAGAAAGGAAGAAAGAAAAATGAAAGCCTGCGGATCTGACACAAGCAACTACGGTTGTTATTACAGTTTGAAGGAGCAGTCTCGCAATCAAAGCCCCTTGATGAGCAGTGTGTACGACATTGAAACTACCTTTAAATAAACAGAAAAAAACACCATACAGGATAACTAATAAATAAAGGACAGCTGGGGCGTCCAAGGGCGACGCCCCTAGATTTAAGATAGCGGGCAGTAAAGCAAGCCATGAAACAGGCTTAACTGCCCAGAAGGACAGCCTCTCACGGACCATCGAAAGAACCTGCCATCAATGCGTCATCAATGAGAACAGATACAACACACGATACTAGCCAAACGACCGAGAAGCGAACAGATTGCATAAGAAACAATCGTAAAGGAATACCGAATGTAACGCTCGTTTGAACTCCGTTAATCCTATATCAAAACCATAATTTATTGAGCGCAAAAAGGTCTGTTAACCAAGGGGCAGAATTGTTACAACCATTGATTTCTAAAAAAGGCAGGATCGGGTGCCTATCGTTCAAAAGCATTGATGTTCAAAACTCATGGTCGGCCGTACATCGTTTGAGCGCAATATTGGGACTAAAGAGCGGATGGAACACTGGAAATGTCAGTATGAAAGTCAAGTGTCACTTCATACACTGCCGCTTCTACATACCAAAGACTCCCTTTCCTTTCGCTTCTTGCACCCAAAAGCACAACAATGTACACCTTGCTTCACCATTTTAACTTTTTGGTAACAATATTGCGTGTCAATTTGGCTGCGCTGACCATATTTGTTTACATCAGCAAACAATAGAATGTTCGATCCAGTCTTTTTTAGAGATCAGTGGACTTTCTCGTCTTAGATGCCCCCGCGACGATTGATCAATTACAGCAGCTTACATTGTGGCAACGAGAGAATTTGAAGATTTAGTTAATGATAAGGAAACTGGAGTTTGCCTACGGTGAACTTTGAGATACGTTGCTGGAAATACGTGGAATGGGGACCATCACTCAACACTATACTTTTCCAATAACTACTCATTTCCTTCGGCCACATTCCTCGTTATTATTTATACTCTAGGTATATCATCAATTGATTACTACTAATGATCTATTTATGATTTGTTCTGCTTGCAATATTGACCCGTTTTTGTGCGACAAATGTCGATCGTCTGATGCTTTTGCCTACAAAACGCATTTTCAGATCATATTTTTACGTATCATATACTATCTTTATGTATCTTATAATTTATCTTCTACGTGGAAACATATTTTGGTATCAATGCAAAGTTGCACCTCACAATTTCATACAAATATGGGATAAAATTTTTATTGTATTTCCTACTTAGAATAATAAGATAATTGTTGCCAAATGCTTCACCGCCTTCTTTCTCTGTCTGCAGAACAGAAGTGATCTATCGTACACATATTTCATTAATCCACCCCCTTGAACCACCCAGGAACGTAGAGCGCCACCAGCGAGTTCCTTTTCTCACCTATAAACAAACAGCCTTTTTGAACGGACGTTGCCATTGTTGGGTCTGTGTTCCTGGAAAACAGTATATACTTATGAGTTAGACTGTTGGTTTCCTTGTGCATTAAGGGTAGTTCTGATATAGGTCAAATTGCTCATCTCAAACAAAGGGGTCTTTAACGAATGTGAATTTCTATTCCAGTGTTTGTGTTTCGGTCATTTGGGAGACTATTTCAACCATCTTGTTTTTGGCAGATGGGAACAGCTTCGTTATAAAATACAAGTGTATCTGACATTAGCAATGTTAATCTTTTTGAAAATTAGAAGCTACTGATTTGCGGTTTGATATGACAGTCTTGGATGTATGATAGTCAATCTAGAAGGGAATGGACATAATAAGAAAGATGGCATTTCTTCTACCATAGGCTGACCTAAAAAATTGTTGCGAGATATTCTTACATTAATAATCTTTATGCCGTAAACTTTATTCATTGTATTTTTGATGGGTGCAGCAATGGATCCTAACTTGAATCTGTTAAAATGTAGTTGGGCTAGGATGGGAAGTAACCCGGCATTCCGACCTTGACGTTTCATAATAGCTTTATGGTATACTGAAATTCATGTTTACTAAGTATCTTGACAGATTAAGCGATAGTAAAAAATCAACGTCAAACTGCCTTTCACAGTGTTTGAAATTTTCATTTGATTTCATGTATAGTCATGTATTACGCCATTTGCAATCTGTATTGAATACGAATGCTACAGATAAAAGTTATATTACATGGCACTTGACAAGTGTATTAAATAGTTACCGACGGTTACTAATTTTGCTGAACAAAAAAGGGTATATATTGTCTTGTCAACATTTATAGAGTTGTTCATTCATCGTTTTAAAAGCTGTTTGTAATTTCTTCCAGCTATAAATAAGTTGGTATTGCCTTCAAAGACAATAACTTTTAGCAAGGGGACTGACCTAAACAAGCCATTTACATAGACTAAAAACAGGAACGGGCTAAGATGGAACCTTGCAGAACACCGCTTTAGTACTCTATTATGGAAAGGAAATAAGATGCATGATGTGAAAAATGTTTTTGTCACTGAACTTATTCCTTAAATGAGATATAGAGAGAGTTATTAATGGGGTAATGTATACCTACACAGCTTTAGCAACATGGGCTACTGCAATTTATATGTAAACTGTATGTGCTATATTTTGTACAACACTAAATATAAATTTAAGTTTTTTTATGCTATACACGTGAAAGAAACAGTAGAAAAGATTTATTGAATTTAGCTGGAGTGGATGACAATGTGAGAGAGAAAGAGTTATTTAACATTGTACAGCATAAATTGAGATAAGGGGGCAATGAAGGAGTATAGAGGGCAATGGTGTTTGAAACTGAAGGAAAAGAGAAGAAAAGCTGCCAATGAGATCGAGAGGGATGCTGCAAAGATTGGTTTAATGAAAGAAGGCACAAAGGAACAATAAAAATGGAGGCAAAGATTTGTCAAAAAGTTGGTAATCCACAACAGATGGAAAAGGCTGACTATAAACAATCGATGGATGGATGGATATCCTATAAAAGGTTTTCTTTAAATGTTGTTTTTGATATTATAAACTGGTTCTTTGATATTTTCTCTTCATTATGATATGGCTGATTGCTGAGGGAGCCATTTGGCAGTGAATGCCAAGAGCTAATTCCATTAAATGAAAGCCTGGTTCATATACGAGTCAAATCCGTCACCAGACAAGTGTCTGGCATGTTAAAGGCAGGTTCACTTGAATGCGAACTCTACTACTTGGCTGTGAAAGTTAAAATTTGTATGACATATGCCAAAGCAAAAGTCGTCAGAAAGTAACCAATTTTTTTTGACTTCGTTTGCAATTTCCCCGCAGCTGACCTTCTTTTTCTTCTTGACGTCTTCAAATCTCTCGATTTTTTCATCTAAAGTTAAACTAGGCTTACTGAGCTTTCCTTCCGGTGTCTTATTGCTGATCGACACTGATCGATGACTATAGGGCAGTGTTAACAAGTTATCGAATAAAATGCTCTTTTGGGGCATCAAAATTTGAAGAATTTTAGTTAGTTCCGAATGATCAATTTTCAAAGTTCTTGTTGTTTACTGTGATTATCGATCCGTTATAATTTTTACATTACTTAAATTGTATTATTTTCATATAGTTGCAGATATATGATGGTCTGATGTATGTCTGATGATGCCTGCAAAGTGGAAAAACATTCGCAAAATATCGAAGGATCCGTTGACTCTTATTTTCGAATACTAAATTCGAACATTGGAATACAACTTAGTCGACGTTCGAATCATGACTTACGTTTTGGTAACAAAGGGGCCTAAAGTGAGTCCAATAATTACTGTTGGCATCAATTGTAGCGAGGTAAGGGCTTTCTGTGATCCTACCTTAGAAGCCCAATACAATCTAACAAGCGATATCTTTCACCCAAAATAGTCACCATTTGCAGTGTCAAAGTTGCTACAATTTGCTCGAAGCAGTAGTTCTTTAAACTCTGCCCCTTAGTTATAAAGGAGGGCGTTCTGATAGTGGTATCAGTGGTGAAATACGCTGTTTCCTTAGGAAAAACTGAATAGATTAGATCAAGTGGTAGAGGAATAAGGAGTCATAGCCACTTCCACTTTCACAAACATTAAAGAAAAGTTTCCGAGTGCTATATTTCCACAGTGTGGACTGACTCCAGTACGGCCAAATGAAATGCAGACCTGGCCTTTCCTATGATACGGAAGCAATCGTCCGTGTACATTTTGGCCCAGTCTGGGTTCTCAAGCAATGTGAGTCTGCCATAGGCCTCTCCAAATTAATCTTGTTTTAGTGGATGCTGATTGGTTAGTGAGTCTTTCAAAATACAGTTGGGTATACTCTTGCACACATTCCATTTCGGTCATTCTGACGTTAGTACTCTGAGGAGTTTCAGGCAAAAGAAAGCTTTGAAGGGCACAATCTTTTTGCTATTTCGTGCAATGTACATAAAATAGTGAAACCGTTTTTGTACTTTTTGGTCTGACACTCCAATTCACACTACAGCAATAAAAACCCTTGCAGTCTTTTGTCATTCTGTGAAGAAAACGTCCTTTTACCAGGCCCCTGGAATTTGGCTTTTGTGTACGTTATCCTTACCAGCTGCTGAATGCTGCCCAGTAAAAGATCAAACCTGCACTACAAAATCTCATTGGCTCTTTCCAATACACATACGGCTGACTTGTGTACTTTTGTTTCATTCTTAATTCTGATGTTTGGTTAAGACAACTATTTTAGAGAGCAAGTGCCATCTCACATTTCGTGCAATTTTTATGTTCCCAACACATAAAAATTTCCTACAGACCGTACACTTCTTCTGCTGCTGCTGCTGCTGCTGCACCCATGCCCTCTATATTCTGCTTTACTGTGCCCATAAAACCTACGTCTTGGCCTTCCTTTTTTCCTTCTCGCTGGCAGCTTCATATCCATTACTCTCCATCCAACGTAATCATCCTCCCTTCTCATCACATGCCCAAACCAGGAGATGTGGAGTCTACAGGAGGAGTGGAGTACCTAGTCAACAAACAATCAAAGGCCTCCTTTTGGATTATGAAGGAACAAGTAGTAGAGTGGCATAACTCTGTCAACTGTCAAGTCAACTGTAGATAAAAACTTTAAGTGATACAAGTGACTGCACCACCAACAAGCCATAATTATTAGAAGATTGAGGATTAAATAGCTAAGATCATAAAAAAATTAAACCACATTGTAATGTCATTGTAGTTGGAGGACAAGGCCCGTACAACTTCCATCGAAGAATTTGAAGGTAGTACACTCAAGAAAAGAACAAAAAAGACGTGGACATAGACAAGTTCAAATGGAGTGACAAACAACAATAAGACTGATTACATTCTGACTGACAAAGTGAGCTTTATCCTGGACATAGATGCTTTTCATAACACTAATGCTGGAGGTGACCATGTATTGGCAAGGGGTTCCATCAGATCAGATAGAGCTTGGGTTGACATTCAGGCACTAATGCTAAAGAAACGTGAATTCCAATTTAAACTGGAGTGGTAAGAAGGAGAGACACTGTACATGGGATTAAAGATCACAGCACCATATAGGCAAGGGCTTTCCAAGCAGAAGACAAAATGTAGAAGCAAAAGCTATAGAAGCATAGCTTCAATAGCATAAGCAAAGTTTAGCAGCAAAGTATAGAAATATTGAAGTATAGAAATATAGAAGTATGGCAGTATAGAATAGCATAAAAGAATAGAAGTATATATAGAATTATAGAAGCAAAGTATAGAAATATAGAAAAGTATAGAAGCATAGTATAGAAGCATAGTATAGAAGCAAAGGCTATGCGTTCTTCAAAGATTTAGCAGTAGAAGGCTCTTGATCCATGGTGGAACTTGATGTCGACTAAATTCGCTTTCGGTGACTAAAGGCATCCATCGTTACGTTCAAGGCTTTGTATGGCGACATGTACCATTAATTTCTGCCTACATCAGTTTTGCAGATAACGAAGGATTGACGCTCGTTCCATTGACAGTGCCTCTTAGTTCAGAATGCGGAAGAGATCAGATACCGACAGAAACAGCAGGGGAGTGGGTAGCATGAAACCCTGTCTCGCTCCTTTGACAATGGTATATTGATCCAGATTTTGTTCCTACTCATTAAAATAATATTTTTACAATTTATGAATTCAAATACAAATTGCTGCGGGATGCCATGGTGTCCTGCATATTTCCACAGTGATTCATTATGAACAACAAAAAAATGAGTTCACAGAGTCATCAAAGTTAACAATTAGAGCTATTTCAAACTGGGTGTACTAAACTAATAATGTTTTGCTTTGTAAACCTTCATCACATGTTTTGTTTATCTCACGACTGAATATTGTGCAGGAGAGTGAGAACCAAGGGTTGGCTCTGAATGCCAAAAAGACGATGACCATGGTAATGAGTGAAGAGTCCGTTGTACCCAAATGCAACATCAAAATCCATGATCAAGCAGTACAACAGGTGAGTAAGTTTTGCTATTTGGGCTCTTACATTACCTAAAGTTGCCGATCTGCATACGACATGCCGGATAGCACAGGGAAAACAAGCATTCATGAAACTGGACAACATATTGAAAAGCGAGAAGATATCATGGAAAACTAGATACCGAATTCTGAAATCTCATGTATGGTCTGGCTATAGAAATGTCGGCCGACCCATGCTGGACTATGCCACCCTGCCGGAGAAAGACACAGGTCTTCCAATGCTTGATCTCCAGAATTCGATGAAGAACAGAGACTCGTGGAGAATACTGATCATGAATTCGGGCGCGCCCGATTGCTGTTGACAGCGATCACGATCAGCTGAATCGACCGAGTTAAAGCTGTAGCTATTATCTTAGATATATTTCGTGTCAAGGAAACCTCTATTTTGATTAAATGAGATCAGCTCAGCGAAAAAAAGATCCAATTCATTTCATAGCGTAGAAGATTGCTACGCATATACAAAATCGTGAAATATGGAGCCTTGTTCTGTGGATAATAAATGACAAATTTGGTGATAATTTCTGTCGGTGATCTTTGGAGCGAATTTATGAAAACCGAGCTTTGATTATACTCTTCATCAATATTGTAATAATGAGGGACGATCTGTTGCAGAAGAAAATACTGCTCACAGTATATAAAATCAGAAAAGAAAAATAATAAAGATTAACAGTTTTAATAAAGTCAGATCCTTTAAATGTTATTTGCAGTCCTTCAAATTCTTCAAATCAAGACACAATAAAGAAACAAAATTCAAATTAATCATGTATAGCGTTATTCTTCCATACAGCTTAAAATATCACTGCCTTGTTTGGTTTTAGCTTTTTCTTCCCGATTATTATGGACTTTCCGCAGTCTTCGTCTTAATTAGCCATTGATACCTGATTCTCTCTTTTAATTGGTTCCCTCACTCCCCTCCATTCTCCTCGTGTCTACTGATCATCGGCTTTGACTTCACCCCATCGCTTAACACCATACCTTTGCTTAGAGAGAAGGAATTCTTCAGTATGCAATAATTTAAGAATAGGTAGGGCCAGGGTAGTCGAGGCAACTTGGTCGGCACAGATCTGGTCTAGAAAGCTGAGGGTTGATGGTTCGACCTTACGCTCTGCCGTCAATCTGAAAAATTGGGTAGCGCCCACTCCAAACACAGTGGAAAAATTAGGTATCATCGGAGGTCGGCTAGCTACGGTGGTAGAGTACACGCCCCGAAAGCGTGGGTCACGGGGTATTCCCTGGTGGTGACATTCTTTCTATTTCTCTAGTGTTCTTTTCAAATATTGGGTACTTGGCATTAGGTGGGAAAGGATAAAAGACGGAGAGGAAAAGAACTAGCCACTATACCTCACAATGCTGTGGCTCAGGGCATGTCATTCTATACCATATCATACACCTACGCTCTGAATGGAGTACGGGACTACCTTTTTAAGGGCAAGGGGAAGGAAAACAACAGCAACTTCAAAATCAATAGTAAAATTGAACTAAAAGGCAAAGGCAAGGCAAGATTAAGGTGTGGCCCGGCAGGGAGGTCAACAACTTGGGGCCAAGCTTTTTAACCATAATTAGCACGGGGGTGGGGGTGGGGGTGGGGGTGTTGGTGTTGGGCTACTGGGCCCACAGCTGTGAATATTGTTTAATAACGTTTGAATGCTTCCTTTTAAGTCGCTGAAACTTTCTGACTTTCCCTAACTTTTATTCAGGAGAACTTTTGTTGAAAAGATTTGCCTTCACTGCTCTTGGTCTGGTCACGTGACCGTGATAAAAGAGTTGACCATACCTGGTTAAATACTCAAAGGACTATAACTCGAAAGGTTTTTAAGGGCATTATATTAGGATTATAGGCCTATGTAATGAGCTGCACTGTATCAGGATGTTCCATGGATGCAAAGAATGTGTTATTTTGGGCAATTATGCTCAGGTTGCTAACAGCTAGTTGTTCTGTATGCTTATGCCTTTGCCTATGCCTGTGTTTGAGTGATGCCATTTTTTGCTGATGATCTAGGGGATTATGAGGTGATGATCTGGTGGATTTTTTCAATGCACCAAGCCTCTTGAGAAGAAAATGAAGATCCAGAGTTTCAAAACTCTTCGCTGGTACAGCTGTCTTTGTTGACATGGTCATATGGAAAGAAGTTGTAGCAGAATAAATGAAATAGTGACTTACGTAATGGAAGACAATCAAATCAAAGGACAGCTAATGAAGAGTTGGCAAGTTAGAATTAAGGGAGATCAGAGGTTTATTTACCTTCTATTGTTCATCTCAATATGCTGTGTTTTGTTTTCCATGGCACATCCCAGTCCAGTACTCATTTCCCTGTATGAAACCTACTATTGAAATATAATTTGGTGAGCTACAGGTTCTGGAAAGAGGAGGTGGTATATGTGCCCTGCACAAACAATGTTCCCTGTTGTTTTCCATTTATTGTTGATTTATTGTCAGATTGGTACATTTATCTCCATTTTGTATCCTAACCAATAACCTTCATCCTGTGAAAACCTGCTAGCAAGATATTACTTGATGAAGTAATGCTTCTGAAAGGAGCTGGGGTTTATGTTGACTTGACCAGCATACAAATGATGGACATTTTGTTCTTGGTTGATTCATTGTCAAAGTACTTTATTTTTGTTACATTACAAGTCAAAACCCAAGGGGGTGGTGACAATGGGGCAGATTAAGCGGGATGGGGTTGCAAAAGCTCGTTAGAGACATGTGCTCTGTGGTTCATAATGTTTCAAAGACAACACCCTAGCTTTTAACGACTTAAAACGTGCTTTATATCCATTAAAATAAAGTGAATTATTGTAAACTACGACGATATATTAAAGTTGTTAGGTTTCATCAGTGTGTTAACAAGTCGATTTCACATTCAATTCGACCCAAGAAGACTTATCATATTATTTCAACAGCAAGCTAATTTCACGCCAAAATCCAATACGCGATATTTAGATTTTCCGAAACCCGGTTTACATGAAGAAAGAGGTGGCCTCATTAAGTAACTTTAAATTCGAATTTGAGATACATATAAAAAGCTCGTATAAAATGGGTGTTATGGTTGACATTAAATCATAGAAGATTGACTGCCACGCAGGGCAATCCCAATAACCGTTATTTAGATCGCCCTGTTGCCAAGGCAACAACAATTATGGTATACGTAGTCTTGAGAGCTTTGTTTACTCGTTTTTCGTATCCAGTATTCCTGGTTGTCCCTTTTGAGAGTAAATGTGGCTGCTTGCTCTTTAGGAATATAAGGCTCTTTTTTGGATGAAAGGGAAAAGGAACAATACTTCCGGAGACAGCAGTAATTTGTGTTTAGAATTTGGACTGCCGAAATGGTTTGTGTTTTGGGGTCAATCAGCGTCCGCTAGAACTATCAGCTAATTGAATAGGTCCAGTGAGAACTAGAATTCTTTGGCAGCAAAGCTAAGATTTTCTTGCTTTTATGCGGGCCGACTCCAGAATGGCCAAATAAAATGTATACTTATGGATGGATGGATGGGTGGATGGATGGATGGATGGATGGATGGATGGATGGATGGATGGATGGATGGATGGATGGACGGATGGATGGATATGTAGGTGAAGACCAAATAAACTGTTCTCCCAGCCTCAGTTAAACTTGTAGGATTCATTCAAAATTATTGACTTGGATAATCATTAAATATGACCACATGGTGCTATTTGGGAAACACCTTAATGCTTGCTATTCTGTTCAGGCTGCCTAGAGAGATTGCTGGATTTTCAAGATGATTTTAAGGTCATGGCAGATGTGGTGTGTTGTTAATATCTTGATGATGATGGTGCGATAATTTTTGGTTGTGAAATTTTAGGGGGTTTTAAATGTCTTTTAATGATATTTATCATTACTCTCTTTTATTGTTATCCTATCATGCAAACTCTTCTGTAGTTGTTCCACATTTTGACACTTGACAAGGCATTCATCTTTTAGTTTTTCAAGTCCATACCTTTAATCTTTGCATTTTCAGAAAAGTGTGTAACTTATGTAAGAGGCATGTTTTATAAAATTAGATAAAAGAAGTCAACTTTCAGTGTGTCAAAGTGTCATGGTATATACCTATGTATGTAAAGCAGATACCTGAGCTGGCAGTACAGGGTTCTGAATACCAAGAAAAATAGATGCTTTGTGACTTTTACCAGAATCCCTAGCCTCGCCACAATCTGGGAAAAAATCCCTGATAATACCTTGATTTTCCTTACAAAATTTAGAAAAATTCCCTAATTATTGTAAAGTGCCTTGTATGCATAAAGATCAGGTTGCAATCCGGACGACACAGAATTTAAAGTGAGGGATAAGTCTTGATGCCAAACGTTATGCCTAAACTTTTCCTCTCGATCTGAGCATAATTCTTCTCAGAAGAAGAGAGTGCGTGAGGCCAACGCAATACGTCGCTCTGACCCATCAGGCATTTTGTGACTAAATACAGCCCCATCATAAGGAGAGGAATCTGTGGATAAGACCAAAGGTTACGCTGGATCATAATGGCTTAACAATGAATGACTAATCTTCTGATCCTTAGCAAAAATGAATGCCTTTTCACACTCTTGAAACCACTGCCACTTGGTCTGGCTTTGCAGCAAATTTATACAGAGGATGCAACACTGTTGATAACCTTGGCAGAAATTTTCCATAAAAATTTATCATTCCTAAAAATGATCTTAATTCTGACACTGAGGTAGGCCTGAGTGCCTACTGAATAGCCTCTATCTTAGATTGCAAAGGTCTTACAACTTGGGAACATAACATGTGACCTAGATACTCCAACTCATGTCTTAAACCATTTAAGTGTACATTATGATCAGCAAAACGACTAAAAACCATCTCTAATGTTCTTAAGTAAGCATCCATAGTGTATGTAGCCATCAAGATGTCATCCACATAACAAAAATTATTTGACATACCTGCCAACATCTTGTCCATTGTGGCCTGGAATATCGAGCGAGCAGTTTTCACTCCAAAAGAGAGTCTCTTGGCAGCAAGTAATCCTTTATGTGCGTTTATAGAGTTAACATTATTATTATCATTATTATTATAATTCATTATTCATGCCCTGAGTGAGGTCGGTCACGTCCTCTGCTGGCTCTATCGTTTAACAGTTTAAATAGGATATACGCCCGTTTAGATACTCTTGCGAGTAAGCATTTTATGTCTGACACCAGCTATGGTGAAAAAGTCAAAGTTAGGTTGGGTTAAATTATGTTAGTTTAGGCTAGGTCAAATTAGATTAGTTCATGTTAAATTTGGTTCTAAATATCAGAAATGGGTTAAAAACCTAGTCTGAGCTGACATTGTCCAACCTGGCCTCACCAAACCTAATCTATTCTAACCTAAGCTGTCATCATCAAACATTACATTAAATTGAAAATGTAGATGACAGCCCAAAGATAAAACACCAAAGAAAACTATATATTTGGATTAAGTACATCAACTGTTTTGTCAATTAATAGTAATTCGTTAAAGAATATCTATTTGTTTTCACCAGATGTGTCACTCCTAGAAAAATACATGGGCCGAAGTGTTCCTCAATTACACTTGCAATCAAACAAAACTAACCCGCTCGTGCAATGTCATCGGAATGGATTGAAGAACTTTCCGCCCGCTCTTTGAAAATGCTCCGCCCCCTCTATATCATTGGATATCGTCAACCTTTAAGAATCAAAATCATATGATAAGATGGCTTTTGCGGTTTGCAAAAATATTAAACTGAGAAATCTGTATTGTATAAGCATCAATAACCTGTGATTTCATAATTTGAAACAGTGTATTTTGAATAGATTCTAAATTGGAAACTACGATACTTCTATTGGAACAATTGCCTGCTGGAATAGATGAAAGTACTAAGTTTAAACATTCAAAAACCTATGCTTTTTTATTAAGTCCATGGGCTGTAATAGCAAGAGAAGAGAATTTATCTTTTTGCCCCCCCCCCCTCGTATTTCGAACAATATTTGTTTTTTGGTATCTTTCTCTGTGATACCGAATCAGATAAATAAATACAATATCTAGTTTTTCTTCTGCATTATTACAATGAGTTATAGACGTAAATGGTTCGTTATGTATTTGTTTCAAATCAAAAAAATCTTCTGTCTTTATTTTCAAGAAAATTTGTAATTTTGTTCAGCGAAAAAAGTTGCTAACTGTCAGGGTTGAGGGTTGCTAAGCAAGTTGCTTAAATTTTTTTGATTAATTTGAGGGCTGAAGCCTTAGCAATTGGGTTGCTTATATGAAAAGAACGTGTTAACTTTACTTTCTGGTGACATCATGGCTAGAACTTACAAGAAAAAAAATTCCAATGCCTTAATGCACAGTATTGTAAGACTTAAATAAGAGAACCCTGCACTCCATCAAAGTGTGCTGCAAGACAAACCTTTAAAATTAATGAAGACCAAAGATGCTACAGCCATTGCACTGGTATCGTGTTCATAGTATGTGTGCCTTTTTATTCTTTGCACACCATGAATTAAGGTTTTCCTTAGCTACCAACAATTACTAGTTCAACCATTATTGATTGACATAAAAGACAAATGTCAAGGCTTTTTAGAGTTATGTTAGTTTTAATCTGTATATTTACTAGGCTTTGATAGTTTTTAGAGGGATGTAATCACCCTTAATCCAACCCATGGTCCAAAACCAAACCTTAACCTAGCCTAGCCTATCTCCATCCTTAACCTAAACAAGGTAAAATGTTGGGCTTCACAAAGCTCAGTAAGCAAATAATTTATAAGTCCAGATGTCAACTAATGATTCACTCGTTACCTTCACCCAATGTAAATGTTATATCTTTTTCTTCAATACCTCGTAACCAAGGCAGTCATGACTGACAACTGATTTCAGTTTAGTCACATATAATAAACAAATTGAGATGTTTTCGGTTTCTGCAGAACAATTCCCCACCCTGAAACAAAGTACGCCCTAAAATGTACAGGGGAATATGACATTAGTGGATATCACAGTTATCTGTCTATTATAACCAATGTTACATTTAGGAACGTGGACAATAGCGATTGCACAACATTAGGATTCACTACATGTAATAATTGATGTCTTCAGCAACTTCAACGGGGGGAATCAAGTGTTACGATGATATGTTTTCACTTTTAATTTATTCTGGGCATTAACAGGGACCACAGAACATACCCTGGACGGGAGAGTATGTTCTGGAGGTAGTCTGGGCATTGGTAGCGTAATGTAATTACGCCAACGATCGAATAAATGTGAACCTCGTCTCATCAGCGGGTGGGATAGTATTAGAATTTTTTTAGAGAGTATGATCACTTGAGTTTTAGAATCCTTCTCATGTATTCTGAAACTAAAATTTTACATACTTTGATAGAGATTACATTGTCAGAAAATATTTTTAAAAAAAACCCAGAGTAGAACGTGTCTTCAAAAGAATTTAGTTATGACACGATTCAATTGATTGTTAATTAAAAGATAAATGGTGCAACATATGAATTCTGGGCGCACTCTAACTCTCCCGGTTGGGATCGTAAAACAGTTTCTACGTGTTGATGGTTTCTACGTGACAATACTTAGAAACAAAAACAGCAAATCTGTAATGCAAACAACAACATCAACAAAAATGTACACCCAACATCAAAACCTTTTTATAAGTAATATTGTAACTTTTAACCTCGTTACATTTCATGGATTTTTTAGTGTGACATTTTATCTGAAACCCCTTACTAAAAGTCTTGACGTGAATTTTCTACTAACAGGACAAAGAAATCAAATAATTAAGTTCCACTTTCTTCAAATTTTGAAGTTGCAAAAATATTATTTCAAACTGGGAACTTGTGAGTAGACAAACTGAAGAATCTAGCTGGATTGTAGGATTGTAATATGGTGCAATACAAATGCCATGTATTCAAATTAATGTCAACAACAAAATTAAATGAAGTATCAATTTTGAAAGAACACTAGAGAAATAGAAAATATGCCACCACCGGTGATCGGACCCATGACCCACGCTTTCGCGGTGTGAGCTCTGCCAACGGTGGTACGTGACCTCAGATGTTAACAAACTCTATTTCTCTAGTCACCACATTAGCTCCCGATCATCCACCAGTTGACATCGACATCCAGCTCAATGAATTTGGAGACCATCCTCTCGGTGCCATGTGTCTTGACCAAGGAAGGGCTGCCATCCGGCCTGTCTATCTGTTCACAGCCCATTGAAACTTAGAAAGTATCCCCGGTGGTGACATATTTTCTATTTCTTTAGGCTTTTTTTTCAAAACTAACATTTCAAATTCTCTCCTCTCGATGATAAATGAAATATATGATTTATGTCGCTTTGTGATTTTGGCTTTAAAGGATAACGGGAAGTGCGCAAGTATATCAAATAGATTCCATATTGTTCATTTTAAAAAGCTTTATATACATGAGCACATATCCAATCCTTAATACAGACCATGATAACCAGCTACCCAGGTCACGCCCCTTCCCCCTGCCAAATATATGCTCTATATATTATATAGGGGCTTCATTTGTGTTATTTAAATAGAATCATTCATTCATCAATGGTTTCATGGTGAAATGGTTAGCACTCTGGACTTTGAATCCAGCGATCTGAGTTCAAATCTCGGTGGAACCTTTAGTCACCAAGGATAGGCTGCTTCTCAAACTTTTGGCTAAGACCTGACCTTTGTACCTTCTCTGGACCATCCTTTGATTGCATTCCTGTAAGGTGCTTATTCATGTTATGACTTACTTTACTCATATAAACCGAAATTGAACGACGTCTTTAAGTTATCTATTGTAATTCTGACAACGGCGCTGCTACAAACGTACGCCATGTTTTCAAAGTAATATACTATTTACATATGCTGTATATATTATAAAGGGGTTTCATTTGTGTTATTGAAATAGAATCATTCATTCATCAATGGTGTCATGGTGTAATGGTTAGCACTCTGGACTTTGAATCCAGCGATCCGAGTTCAAATCTGGGTGGAACCTTTAGTCACCAGGGATAGGCTGCTTCTCAATTTTTTGGCTAAGACCTGGCCTTTGTACCTTCTTTTCACAATCAATGGGCTCCACTTCTCTTAGGTCCTTTATCATGTTATGGTTTCCTTTACTCATATAAACCAAAACTGAGCGACGTCTTTAAGTTATCTATTGTAATTCTGACAACGGCTCTGCTACAAACGTACGCCATGTTTTCAAAGTAATATACTATTTATATATGCTGTATATATAATGAAGATTTTCTAGTTGTGTTACTTAAATAGAATCATTCATCTATCAATGGTTCCATGGTGTAATGGTTAGCACTCTGGACTTATAGGAGAAATCAGGAAATACTTGCATGCCTTTTTGGAAACTATAGCCGAACGAGCTGCAGCTGAAGTGGACATATTAATGCCAGGCTACACACATATGCAGGTGGGAATTATATGTTCTAATGTTCTTCTGTTCTAATTTTAAACATAAGTCCTTAAAAGGTGTAGCAAAGCTATAAACAATGATTTCTATCCAGAGGTGACCGCAATGACTTCTTTCTGAAAATGAGATCAACTCAAACATCCAAGTATTTCTGTACACTGCAATCTACATATGCTTTAAATATTTATATATTAAGCGCTGCATCATTGACTTTCTATTGGTACACTTAATATATACCTCAGTTTTTAGCTCCATTTTGTATAAATGTATAATGTAAGAAATTATCATCGAGGAGAGAGGATTTGAAATGTTAGTGTTGAAACGGATTCGATCCCCGGTGTGGACATGCTTTTCTATTTCTCTAGTGTTCTTTTCAGTGTAAGAAATGTACGTTGAATATTATAGTAACGTTAGGGACATTCTCCGTCTCCTCCCTTTATTTCTATATACAAGCCCATGGATTTCCAGTGAGGCCTTGTCTAAGAGCACATTACACTAGGGCTTTATACGGGGGGAGGGGGATTGGGGGAGAGGATACAGGATATTACGGTGTTTTATGGTTAATGGCTACGAGTCTCGCCATATATACATTTGAGCTCTCGGTTACTGTTTTATTGTAGTCCTAACCATTCTTCTACTGATTTTATGTGTGCAGTAAGGCCGTTAGCAAGTAAGAGTTTGTTTGTTTCTCGTTCCGTAGCGTGCACAGCCCATACGATGGAGTCACTGGCTTTTTAATGTGTGACTTTCATATTTTAATAAAGATATTTTCTACTTGTCCACCAAATACCTCCTAAAACATTGTCACGGGTGGAAGATTACTTGAAAATCAATAGGCGAGGGGGTTGGAATAAGAACGTCCTGGGTGGAAAATTAACTAGCGGGGGGACGTCTATTAGGCACCCAACACTCTGCCTTTTTTTTGGTCAACAGTTACCTTTGAACTTGACTATCCCCCCCCCCCCCCCTTGCTTCATGCTTAGAAAGAAACCAAAGAGCACGTAGCCTCGGTGGAAGCAACTAATGACGACAATAATAAGCTGGTGACACGCAACTCAATGAATTGCCGAAAATTACATATTTGTGCTCAGTGTTCTTATTTTTTTGGTTTGAATTGTCCTCCCCCGTGGAGAATTGCCCCCCCCCCATACTGTAACAACAAACTCGGAGAGTACATTATTTCATTTAGTGACGGTTCATCAGAATACATAAGAGCCAAAGACATTGATGGTGTTTGAACTAATTTTGTTGTAAAGTTTTCATCCAGCCTGGCGTTGTTCTTAAATTTTTCTTAATGTTTTGACAATCTGCGCCTCAGGGTTCTTACTAAATGTGTTCTTACTAAGAAAAGTGTATTTGATATGTAAAAGAGCTCAAAACGTAATTTTGCATGTAATCCATTTAGAATGTAATGTATTACGGATATATAATCTCCCTTCTTCATGTTGTAATGATCTACTTAAAATAAAATTTGGCTACTTATTGTTTTCTTAAACAAGCCGAAATAAGAATCGAGCACGCTAAGAAATTGTAGAAGCATGTGTGAACAGTGGACAAAAAAGATGCGGGTCAACAATGGGCAGTTCGGGCTCCAACACCGGTTCCGGTGTTTCACCGGCAAGCCAGCTATTCAGCGGTTCGTTCGCTTCGTCGATTGTCGCTTCCATCACCATATGTCTCCTCCCGACCGGGATCTGCCTGGATTACCCGGTGTTTTTTTGGGTAGCAATTATCGTTATTACCCACTAACTTATGCCAGCGGGATCATCTGGATCTCACGTAAGGAAAGGGAGTATAAACATGGGACAAAACTTACCGCAAAAATTCAGCAGCTTTGCCTTTGCGCTGGCTTGCACTCTACTGATCAGCAGCCCGGTTCAAGCTGACCTGGTACCAATCGCCGTGGTGGACTTTACCTCCAGCAAGCACACCAGTTACCGTGAGAGTTTGCCGGAGCTGGTGGTTAATGAGTTGGTCAACAGCGGCAAATTTGACGTGCTGGAGCGGGAAAAACTGACCAGCGTGGTGGGCGAGATTGCCTTCCAGAACAACAGCGGCTTTGTCTCTCCGGACCAGGCGGTCCAGGTCGGCAGCATGGTCGGCGCTAATCTGCTTGTCACCGGCCATGTGCTGGACCACGGCCACGAACAGCAAACCTATTCGGGTTATGGGGTACGCACCACCAAAACCATTTTTCGCCTAAAGGCGCGCATGGAAGTGGTCGACGTCACTACCGGCCGTAAACTATTTTCCAACGTGGCTGATGCAACCCATGAAGTGCAGGCCATTCAGGGCCAGAACTACGGCAATACCGAACGCGGATTAGCCGAACAGGTGGCCGGCAAACTGGTAGACGCCATGCTGGCGTCCAACCGTATCAGCGCCATTGTCGACCCTTGATGCTAGTGGTTGTCATCGTAGATGATAGTAACAGTGTCCATGGCAGTGATATTGTATTAATATTTCATTTCTCTTTGTCTGCAGCGCTCCACATGCCCAACCTGCAGATTTGATGTTTGCTCAGTATCAGATTTACCTGAAACCGAAGTCTGAATTGGCATCAGGAGACGATTCCACAGTAAACTAGGAGACGAATGCACAAAACATAGGTCTCGTGTTGCCCAGAACCCTATGTGGTAGCCCTTGTCATTTAATAAGCTAGCTGTCACAAGACCAAGAGAGTACCAGATTCGCCAGATGGTGAACGAATATGGACAGTACATCTCCGATGGAGGAAACATGAGTAAATACGCACGTCCCTTACTGGTCCAGAGGTCCGGCCATCAAGCTAGTACAGTGGGGGCGCCAGTAGGGGTTGGGGCTCGAGCACCTCCACTTTTTCGGCAAGACATTTTTTAGCTGGCAAAGAGAACACAGTATACACTGAAAGAAGAAAGAAAAGGGCAAAAGAGAGTTTTCCTAATCATGGTGTCAAAGGGTGCAAAAATGTCTCATGTTATTGATCAGAATACAAAATCAAAACCTTTAATTATATCTCAGCCCCTTCCTTCATCCATTTTTGACTGTTTGGCGCCGCCCCTGTTGCTAGTAGTATTTCTAGTGTATTTCTGATAGTTGTCATACTGACAAGCGTAGCGTAGTTTTAATATATTGTATTGATACTCCCAAGATTTGTTTTTACATGCATCACGAAATTGCAAGGATCTTGAAGGCCTTTTGAACGATCGTTTTATCAAATCGAATGAGATGGCATGCCAAAGCTGATAAGGTACACTGTCGATACCAGCCTCCTTCCCATGCACAAGTCAAGTTCATCTACAGTTCGAAATAAATCACCGACGTAAGAATGCATTATAACTGCTTCAGCTCTTTCATGCAAGATGTAACTATTCCTTCTGACGTTACTCATTACTAGTTGCTACTGCATTGGGTAGAGCCAATTATCCTGGTCACAAGGGCCACAAAAAAAAGTGCAGAACACTTTAGGATGCCTGAAGATTTTCTGGCGAATGACGGTCACTGGGCGTTGTCTGTAATTAATCATCAATACATAAAGATGCCCAAAGGATATGTACGATTGTATTTGTGACACTTATAAAGTAGTAATATTTTAGAATATAGCTAAAGATGCAGAAGAGCTCTGTTATTATCTGACTCATTCTTCTGCAACCCCTTAGGGGTCCGCAATTGACATTAGGGATGCGTAACCTATGAAGGATCGGAGCAAATGAGTCGTGCCTTTTGCTCATTTATGATAGCATTTCTAAAGTAGGAACAACAAAAGCAACAGAAATGCCGCCCTTTTTGGTATGATTTTCGTAACAGAAACATGAAAGACGTATAGCTCTTGCACTAGCGCATTTTGCATAATGATCAAATTCGCTAACGGGTCCGTAAAGTTGCGGACCATTGACCTTAATGATTCTACGGATCGGTCCTAATCAACTGGTTTACACACATTGTGTAGTGAGAGAAGTCGCAGCTCATTATATGTTCTCTTTGGACACTGGATGCAGTATTCTCATTCGATATCATGTTATAAGTTATTCGAAGATAGCATGTGAGTCCGTAATGTGGTTAAGGCCGTTCACAACTCACGATGTTGCGGTTGGAAGAAAAAGAAAGATTTATTGAAACTAGTGAAGACATATCAATGGTCTCGTCCTGTGTAGCCGCACGTCTTAAGTAGAGTAATTTTGCATTTATGGTTGTAATATAAAATTATAGGACTTATTTAAGTACTTTGGGCTTTAATACTCCTCAATGCTAAAGCCATCCTGGTAGCCAAGTTTGTATATTTATAATTATCATAATGTTTGACAGCATAGCTTATGCCATAGGTGTAGATTTCGTTTAAGATGTTCTTCAGAATTTGCAAAGCAGTATTCCAATGTTATAAGCCATAGCTAGTGGCACCTTCATGAAAATATTTGTTCTTATTTTCTCACGCTGGAAATTTTTTACCGTAATATTATTAGCCACTTTTAATAGATCACCTGATATAATTGCTGCTTCGAAAATTTACCGCTTCGGATAATTACCATTCCGGACATTAACCATCCGTTTATCCGTTGCGGAATATACATACTCTTGCCATTAGATTCTCGGATGGTAAAGGTTGTAGGTGGTAAGTGCTCAGGATATCTAGTTGATATCTTGGTTGTAGTGATTAGGAAAGCGAGCCCATTTGGTCTCAAGTAATTGTATCAAAATTACTGTCCCATTCCTCTTTTTCATAAAAACACAAATTAACCTAAACGAATGTATGCCTTGAAGGCCTTGTTTTATATCTCACTGCAATTGAAGAGTAGACTGTTTTCAGATAATTTATCTTATAAAACTATGGCCTTTGGTGGCAAAGAGTGATAGTAGCTTGATATAATCTGGTATGATAATTGGTCGGTCTGTTTCACGTCGTCATTATGTCTAATTCGTTATGTTGCGTTTGGGTCCGTTTGGGGGCGTGTTTCGAAAAACACTTATTACAAACGATAAGTGAGGTTAGTGTTCTCTTTAGAAGCTCAAGAACATTACAGTCACGTCCTTGCTGCTTCAACAGATGGTAGGCGATCCTACGTTTTAAAAATATCAGGATAGGCAGAGCATATACTCATTGATTCCAAAGTATGGAAAAGGAATACGACCAAAAACGCATTAATACTCTCTTAACACGCTCATGAGAAACAAGTACCCACTGACTAAAAGAAAAGATTGCATACAAAGCATGGTAGAGAAGGTGAAATGCATATATTTTTGTGACATGTTTGGCCAGGGTAGGCAGAATACTGAAACAAGAGCTCATACGGCAGACGGTGCCTACCCTTGCCTACCCTAAGTGACGTGCCTGGAACATTAACGTATATAAGGGTGTATTTATAGTAAATAGTAATTTTACTGAGAAAGTCTAAGCTCGCCATAAGTTTACAACTCGTTTGATAGGACTACTGGATTTTATTCCCTTAGTCCAGAATTACCAGTGTCCTCTTAGAAAAACTTGAGCTAAACCTTTTGGTCAGACGACATACATCATATTTTTTAAGTCACCTCATTTTACATGATGTCTTCAAGGGTAATGGCTTCCGTGTACTTTGTAGACAAAACTGATCTGCTAGTTGTTGATCACAAGTGTACTTCAAAGTATCAAATCTATTTAAAATGTTAATCCGTGAGAAGTTTAATCAACACTCATCATCAAGTCATGATAGGGTTGTTGGTCCTACGTCCTCTGACGCCCTCATCTGCCGTTAACGCACAAATTTGCTTGCATCCAAACGCCTACAGCATACAGAGATTAGATACAGTACCGTTGGTTGCGAATTGTTTCATGTATAACTTTCCTCCATCAGTCATTTTTGGCATATGCCTTTTGTGTCTTTACCGATCACACATCCTTAGTTTATGCTCTCTCTTCCTCATCTTTTTGATAGTATCCACCAGGGACGTGCCGTGGTTAAGGCAGGTACGCATGCAACAGAGAAAATACACTAACACACAGGGACAGGGATTGCATAAGATCTTTTGGGCTGTAGAAAATAAAAGGAGTTGAGCCCCCACCTAACTTGGTATCGCCTTCCTTCTATTGCTAACTTTTTGGAGTTTTTTTCGGTGCTTTTCTTTTGTCGTAAGAACATATTTTGTTTTCTTGTGTTGTTTCACATTCTACTAACATTCTACTTAACTAAAATATACTTTTTGAAATATATGGCAAGGCTACGCGGCCCCTGGATTGTGGTCTCTTGCAACAGAAGGTCATAGACATAATAACACATTATAATATTTACCCCTAGCAAATGTTTTGGCCCCCAGTCCCATTTGTCACCCTTAACATTTTTGAGAACTATTCAAGTTTATTAGGTAGTGAACACAAGGAAATGGTCGTCAACATTTATTCTACTTTGAGAAAATAGTTTTAGATTTCAATTAAAATTAAAAACTGCAAAGACTTTCACCAAAACGCTATGTTGGCCGTTGACCCTGGATCACGAGAAACCCTCTACCTAGCAAACTGGCAGCATATGAAAACTTAACTTTACTTTTCCTATTTACTGCTACAGGATTTTACAAAAGTGAGCGTTTCCTATTGTTTTGCGATTAGAAAATATGTCACCACCGGGGATCGAACCCGTGACCAACGCTGTCGCGGCGTGCGCTCTACCAGCTGGGTGGTGACCAGCTGAGCTAGGTGACCTCTGATGTTAACATATTCTATTTCTCTAGTCGCCACATTAGTTCCCAGTCATCCACCGGAGGGCATCGACATGCAGCTCAATGCAATTGGATACCAGCCTCTGCACCATGTGACTTGACCAAGGAAGAACTGCCCTCCACACCGTCATCAATACAAAGCTCATTAAAGTTAGAGAGTGGTAGAGCGCACGCCGCGAAAGCGTGGCTCCAGGTTCGACCCCCGGCGGTGACATATTTTTTATTTCTCTAGTGTTCTTTTCAAAACTAACATTTCAAATCGTCTCTTCTCGATGAAACTCCTTTGTGCAATATTTACATAATTAAGAAGCTGAAAGAAGTAAATAAGGTCAAATAACGTAATAAATACTCAACCTCTGATAGAAGATGTGATTGTGATATAAAGTCTAGGATCGGAGAAGCAAAAGCAACATCTCAGAAGATGAGAAATATCCTTGCCAATAAAAGCTTGTCGTTCCGTCTAAGGAGAACCGTCTTGCTGTCATGCGTTGTGTCTCTAATGACGTATAGATGCGAATCCTGGGCCAGAAGCAAGAAGATAGAAAAACATATGTACTCCACTATGAATGAAAGGTGAATAGTTCACCGACAAGTTATTACAAGTAAAACGCCAAATTTGGAAACTTCATTGACAACGTTTCGTCTAACAGACTTCTTCAGGTCACTACTGAAAATTTTCAAGATTTTCAAGATTTTCAGTAGTGACCTGAAGAAGTCTGTCTGGGAGTGGGAGTTGGCGCCGAAAGGCACAGGCCTCATTATGAAACCTCAGAGCAGACTTCATTTTTACTGCGCCAGCAGTGACCAGCAAAGCGTAGGCTTTGCTCGCAAATTGCTAGTTACACGCGGCATATTGCCATAAAGTTCAGCATTGGTGAGATGATCAGTCAGTGATTTGTTTAAGGCGGCTCTTAGCATTCTTTCAAATGCACCATCAATCTTTTTCTCAAGTACAGTTGTCAGGGTCCAGGGAATTGAGCCATATACCAGTACTGATTCAACAGTAGCTCCCAAAAATATAGCATCACCATACTTTATCTGAAAACTTAGCTTCTTATGTACCGTAGAAAATATTGTATTAGCCAGAACTGCAATGGGCCTTGGATAGATAGACGGTCTGAAGGGCTGTACTTCCCTTGCCAAGTCACATTGCGCAGAGAGGCTGGTCTCCAATTGCGTTGAGCTGAATGTCATTGTCCACCGGTGGATGATCGGGAACTAATGAGACGATTAGAGAAATAGAGTATGTTTACATCATAGGACACCTATCTCAGTTGGTAGAGCGCATGCCGCGAAAGCGTGGGTCACGGGTTCGATCCCCGGTGGTGACATATGTTCTATTTCTCTAGTGCTCTTTTCAGAAAAGATTTTATTTGATGTAAATAACTTATTTCCTTACAAGTAACTGGGCAAATATCACTTCTTCATCCTTACTCTTTTCATTGCGTAAAATGCTGACTTAAATGGCCATTGAGTGGAAGTTGCTCTTGGCGTAATAACGGCCGCCCTTTAAATTAGTGCCGGCGCAGAAAGGGGAAAGATTGTCTTGGAGAGCCCGATAAGAATGAAAGGCCGGGGGGAATAGGCTACCAAATTCCCTAAGAAGGAGCGGCCCCCCCCCCCCCCCTTGCCCCCCTCACCATCGTGAGCGATTCCGTTCTTTTTAAACACTTGCGCACGGCCGGATAGACAATATTAAAATGCAATTATTCTCACTATGACTTTAAATTATAAATCTTTGTGGCGTCCATACTATTTTGAGACATTGCAATAATCCAAACCAGTAGGTATCAAGTTGCATGAAAAATCATAGACGCGCTGTTTGACGTTATATTTTTTGACATCCCATTTTTAAGACGCGCAGTACTGGTTTCCAAAGGTTTAACAGGCAATAATACAGGGATGTTTTAAAAAATAATACAACTGTGAGCGCTTAAAATAATGACATGAGAACGAATGATGAGAGAGTTTATGGATTGTATTGAATCCTGAGGAGCATTAATATCTCTGTTTTACTGAAAATGCTTAGACAAACCTTAGTGATGGCCAAACATTTATACAAATTAAGTTTATGAGTGGTTGATAATTCGAAGACCGCCACTTTAATTGATTCACATGGAGTTAAATTCAATCGAGTATAAAGATCTGGAAAGTAATAAATTGTTTTTGAGCCAAGCAGCCGTTAGTTACAATAACTTATGCTAAATAGGTATCATACACGTCGATTAATGATCTAAGTGCAGTGAAAGTATTACGTGCATGTATCTTAGTTTACAGTGTCGGGCATTCTGTGTACGATTTGTCGAACATGAAATTTAGTACGTACGTCAGTCCTTAAATTTTAATTGTTTTTCGCAAAGTAAGTTTTGTCCGTTGTTTCGTTTGCCAAAGTAATTGGTTGAAAAGGTAATATTCAGCACAGTTTTTAAACTTGGTACTGTTCCATGCATGACTTGTATTCCGAAACCTGACCCTAACCCAATCGATGGTGAGTAATTCAGTAAGTTATAATGTGATTTTTAGGGGAGAAGCATGGAGAATTAAGAGTGAAATAACTACACAGTTGTGAGACAAATGACAGGATGTAGATTAAATAAATTCATTAACAGTTTATCGAACTTGAACTATCAAGATACTTTCACACTTTTTTGGCAATTTCTTTGGCGAACTCAAACTACACAAAGTTTTTAATTTGTTGAGCATGCTCCCTCATGGGATCTATGGAGTACAACAATGCTGCAGCTGTCCATACCTGCTTGTCTACATTTTCAAATGGATTAAAAATTTCAACTTCATGTAGGCCTACATTTTAACATCGACAAGTGGTTATAAAATATAAAACAAACAATATGATGCATAAAAATATTTCGACCAGATTTTGTTATTTTGTAATTACATGTAAATGGAGGAGTTGATGTGGGGGCTGGGAGAAACACTTGTTTTGATGTTGCCATTGGGCAGAATATGGGGGTGTTGCTATTAAATTATGCTTTGGGGGCTGCAATGCTAGGTGGGAGTTGATTATTTGATATGGGAGTACATACCCCTCCGCACACTATATATGCTGCAACCTTATATGTGAGGTGAAAATCATCCTTGGTGCTGTCTGAGTCACATGTATTCACTTGGTTTGTGCTTTGTGATATTTTGATTTACCTTTTCATCTACATGCCTTCAGATAGTGGCGTTCTTTCTTGCAGAAAATATAAATTGTAGATCTAAATCTAATTCTTCATCTAATAAAGGGCCAGAATCCACCCCAGAATCAAACCTAGAATGGTTGAAAAACAATTAAACATATCATCATATCCATTCTAAAACATTCCAATAAAGATTCAAATGGAACATTGTGAGGTGTGCTCTACCAACTGAGCTAGGCAAACCTTCATGTTAACATATTGTATTTCTTTAGTCATGACACTGTCACCTGTAAATTTTGTCTGTAAGAAATACCAGCCTTGTGCCAGCCAAGGTTCTGAATCAAAAGCAAACCAAAAACAAATTTTAACAAAAGGAAAAATGTGGAGGTGTCATTGAAAAGTAATCTTTGTGCTCTGAGGGATAATTTCCACCACTTTTGCTGGTGATTCAGGAGACTCTCTATTTTCTCACAAACTTCTTTAAACTTTTTTTGCACAGACAACACATTGCATTTAAATACGGAAAGCATGGCAGAGACTAAAAAATTACAAACTAACAAATATTCTGATTTTGTTAGCAGAACAAACAAAACATGTAAGTACCATGTGTGGTTGTAGAACCACTTTTATTGTTATCATCATCATCATCATCATCATTGTGGTCATTGCCATCACTAGCTTCGATTTTATCATTGCCATCATAATTATCATTGTTATCATCTATTTTGAGTGGTCTTCTAATACGGTACAAGGTGAATTGCCCCCCATCAAATTACCTCCCGGTATAATTGCCCCCCGGATGATTGCCCCCCGGTGAATTGCCCCCTGGAAAATTACCCCCCAAGAAAATTACCCCTCGGAAAATTGCCCCCCGCAGTGTCCTATAATTTTATTTTTAAACAATTAGTGAAGAAAGGAAATTCTGATTTATATAAAATGTCAAATTTTGATATTAAATGAAAATTTTGTTAAGATTTGGCTTGGAAATTTTTGGGAGACAGGAAGGGTCTCGAATCAACATTAATCCAGATTTTGTCCCAGTCTCAAAAAATGACAGAATGAATTGATTAGATGGCTTGTCACCATATCAAAAACACCGTTTGAAATAAGACCCACGCAAGAGTGCAGGCGAAAAGAGCAAAGGGTCACGCCCAAGGATCAGGGCTGGTTGTAGAAACCTTACCCCCCCCATAAAATGTGATGAATAATACACTGTTTATTATGATAAATAAGAACTAACTGTTTCCTGTTACTTATTGGCTAATAAGTGACCTTTTAAATTTTAAAATGGCTCACCCACTCCCCATTTGCAATCCAGGAGAGGGGAATTTTCGGCCATGTATTGAATGACACTGATCGAAAAAAATATTCACTGTTTGGAAAGCTTTGTTCTGAAAATTTTCTCTTATTATCTATATGAGGTAAAAAGGTCGTTTTTTGTCGACTTTGCAAACTCTTCACAAATATTTTCTTCGGTCTGCTTTTGGAAACTAGACACCAATAAACTCGGAGCAACAGAAAATGAAAACAATAGGCCCAAAGTCACCAGTCATGGGGATTGGGAACAAAGGCCTTTGTCCCATTAATTATGTTAGATACAAAAATGCCAAAAAAAATTGATAAGACAGCTTGTTAGCATACTGACAAGACGAAAGTAAAGATGACGAGTTTTCGCCAACCAGGTAACAATAGAATTCACTCAAGCGGGCAATTGAAACAATGACAGTTTCAATCACCCATCGAAACGTTCTCATAACGAAGTTGCCTTGATTAGCAAGTGCTCATGTACCTTGGCATGCCATGGATTGTTAACATATCACAGTACCGTACTGCAGGTCAGCTGGAAGTAATTTTACGTAATTTTATCTCCTATCCTGACAAATTTACCTGGTTTAAATGCTGCCTTCTCTCTGATTGTCAATGCGTTCTGCTTCTGCTGTCTGTGTAATGACTGACTTCTCATAACTTTTCGATCTTCGACAGTCATGAACGCGAAGTACAAGCAGCTTCTCCCACGAGGTGAACTCGACTAACAAGCTGACTAGTGAAGAACATAAACATTGCGGTCTAGTGATCAAACACAAAAGAGGCAGTGTTTTCCATCACAACGAGTATCCCTCAAATCAATTGAAGGAGCAGACCAGTGCTTCCCAATGGGGAGATGGGAAACCCCTCAGGGGTAAAATATAGACAAGGGGTACTTGGGGGTCCAATTACAGCTAGGAAGTAAACATCTTAAAGCATGTTCCGGTGTTTTCTTTATGTTAAAATGCTAAAACCAAACAAAGAGATAAATATTGTATTTTTTTCCTTCCATCTTCCACATATTTTTACACATATCTATGTTTTTGCACCAGGTAAACAAATTAAAGTCCTTAAACTGCCTATTTAATGGTGTACTCGTTAAATATTGATAAAAGGAAATGATGCAAGATTCCTGCGGACCCTGGAGGTTGCTTAGAAATTTTGTTGGGGTGAGGGGGTTCACATAGGTCATATTTTAGAGTAGCAAAGGCAAGTGCACTTCTAACAGTGGCGGTTTTATAGAGGGTGTCATTACTCCCCCCCCTTTCCTTCGTCCGAGTGAAAGTGCCATTAATACTGTTGCTTATGCTCAGTTAAAGACATTCGCAATTATTCCTTGCTTTTGGCCACACCTCATTTGTGTAGGTCCGTGTCTCTGCTTCACCGCTTCAAATATTAAAGAATGTTTAAAAAACACCCTGTATATCATCACAAACGACCGACTTATTATTTCTGTTGAAGAATATTCCCCACCCTGTAGCTGCTGTTCGCAAACAACAGGACTTGATTCTGGAGAATATTATTATGAAAACATTGTGGAAGTAGGTGTTGATAACAGAGGCCAAGGCTGTACGATATTTAGGGTATCTAAAGTGAGGCTACAGTTTGTGTCAACGACAGCACTTCTGATAGTTGATAATCCAGCAGAAGTAGCGGATCTGATCCGGGAGCTTAGACGAAGTAATAAGGAAGTTGGAAGTAGACAAGTAGTTATTCAGCAGCCAATTGAATCTCAGCCGGAAGTTCAGAAGAGGATCTTTGTCGCGGCTTATAATTCTCCAAACAGCTTCTCCATTATTAATTTAGGTGATGATCCACAGAGGTGGCAAGAGTTCCAAAATGAAATAAGAGGACGCCTTAATATTCCTAACCATCTATCTTTGATGTTCAAACTAGCTGACATTAATGCAGAAGTGAACTGTGCGTCAGATTTGAGCTCGAACGATAGAATACTGGTTTTCTTTTAAACACTAAATTCCTAACAAGAAGCTTTCGATTTTCTTTTAAAATGAAATATGTTTGGGACTTCTTAACTGGCAGAAAGCAAGTTGTGTGCGTAGAAGGTTGTCTCAGCAATACCGAAGAAGAAGTTCTTAGCGTCTTCTTGATCAAAAATTTGTGTTTGTTTGCGGTAACATTGAACGTAATACTAACAAAAAACATTGACCATGATTACTACAAGATCCATGCCACTATAAGCCAATCAGGATATTCCTCCCCAAGAATATAAACGAAAGTTCGTTCGTGTGCTACATCCCTGTGCTACACCCCCGTGTCTTTTTTTTCAAAAGTGATTTTATTCAAAAGGGTGTTTTCTTCAACGTTGCGTGATTTTAATTATTTTTCACCACATCGTTTACTAAGATATTGGGTTACATTTTGGACTTAACTAAATCGATCAATATCTTTTTGTCAGCATACCACAATGCAACACCAGCCTGGATACGTTCAAAACCACCAATTTTAGGCGTACGTTGTTAAGAGCATATTCGTAGCGTATACGTTTGTGAGGTCTTGAGGAAAATTTACCTAGTAGTTGATTCTGTACGTAGTTTTCACAAGCATTAGCATATGTATAAACCATGGGAACTAGACAATGCCAACGGGTTTGTAGTGCATTTTCAATTTATTCTTTCCTTCAGAAAGGTGTTACTTCTGAGATAACCAGTGCACACTTTACCCATGACGCGTATCAATGTCTTCATTCGTCGGGAGCTGAGACTTTACTTGAACATTTAAAACAACCATTCCCAAACATACTCCCTCCCCCATTAATGATCATGCAGTAATGAATCTGTCTATGTTGTTGTTAGTGTCAGACATGTGGTCGATTGAGCAACCTTGAAGGCTGTTCTGTGGGCCCACATTATGATGGATAAAGAAGGAGCGACCGTTGACTCGGAAAATATGGAAACCTAATATTTTGGATGGATAAGTGGTCATCCAGAAAATCTTGTATACCCTACTGACTCTACAGAAGCAATGAGACTGTTGAGCCAAATTCAGAAAAAGGCTATTGCACTTTATCTGTGCACAACACATGCCATTTTCCTTAGGAGTAGAAATTATTCAAGTGGCACTAGTCGGTAAATATGGATTTAAAAGATTATTATTGCTCTTAAAGCCGTGGTCAATTTAGCCCTAAACACATCAATGGAGTAGTGAACAGGCAGCAGCAACTACACAGAAAAAAAATCACAACAAAATTTTTTAATTCACTTTCAACAGCTTTCACACATTAGATTTCCGTCTAGTAATGTCCAAACTGAATAAGGATCAGTTAACAGCCAAAACTGACTACACAGAACAAAACGTATTAAACGCAATTACTCTAAGTTTTAATAGCTTCCTGTTCTGTTCGCTTGACACATTTGATTTCCTCCAAGCAATATCCAAACAGAATAAGGATGTAGATATTCTCCAAGGAGTTACCAGCTGCCGCTCCCTCGTACTCTTGCTGATTCAGTTTTCCTCCTGATGAAAGGCAAAGGATACTGAGGTTTTTTGCATGGTGGAAGGTCTAAACTCCATTGAACCATGCCCTATGAGGATTTGGTTTATAAATATCCAAGCCGCGCCCCATTTCTGCCACCCATGTGTTATTTTATGCTTCCATCAAGGAGCCTGACAGTCCTGTCTCTCAGGGTAGAGGAATAAAGAATCTTCATATTCACATAATGGGAATCCAAAACCATGTTGATTTCATAAAATATTTGCTCTTGGGCTCTTCTGTCCTCTCTTTAATGGTGTTTGCCTATAGTTAATAACCGTTGTTATAGTTGCCGACTAGGGCATAATGTGTGTGGTGTGGTAATTTTTGAATATATAGTGTTTTCATTTTGTGTGTTGAGTTTTGCTGAGTCTTCGGTTGCTAAGTTTTCCATATTGGCTCGTGGGGGTTGAAATTCTTCATAAGTATTTTTTTTAAAGAATCATGAAATGTTAATTTCTGGTTGAATGGTTTTCGACTAGGCTAAAACATATGCAGAGTGTTAATATATATGCGTATACGGTATTTTCTTATTCGTATTCCGAGTTTATCGTTACTTAGTTTCCCTTTCTGAACTAAGAGGGTTGAACGTTTCCATATTGAGTAAAAAAGGTTCAATTTCACTATATTAAGCTTAAACGTTTAACGGATTGTATTTGTCAGTTGGTACCTGGATAGAGTATTGATGATCTGACACACGAGTCTTCTGTGTTTTTTATGCACTGGGATGTTGGTCTTGCCGCTTCTGAGTTTCTCGTATCGACTATTGGGGAGGGGGGTTGAAATCTATCAAATTAATTTTTTAGTAATGAATCTTAAAGAGTCAATTTCTGACTTTTTGACTAGGTTAAGATGTGTAGGTTGTGATGATTTATTATTTATACGTTTTTTTTACACATATGTTGAGTTTTCCATAACTTTGACTCAAGAGGGTAAAACGTTGCCATATTGAGTAGAAAGGGTCCAATTTTGCCATGTTTACTTTAAAAGATTAACGTTTAGTATTTTCCAATTAGCACGAGATATTAAAAAGAATAGTGATTATGTTTAATGTTTGTCATATAATTTTCGCAAGACCAGCTATTAATTTTCTTAATATTTGTATTTTTACGTAATACTATCTTGGCAGACAAGATGATCTCTTACTTTGCAAAGACAGACAAAATTTCTGAAGTTGCAGCTATTCAAAAACTTGAAGACCTTACTCCATTAGCAAAGATTGTTCTTGGCGCAAAACCAAAACCAGTTGAGGCTACTGAAGAAGAAGCAGAAGAAGATGACGGCGACATGGAGATTCCAGATGGTGCAAAGCCTGGACCAATTGATGTTGATTACAAACAAAAAATGAAATCATCTGCAGCATATGAAGCAGCAGAACACACAATCAAAACTTGGGGTAGAAAAGGCACCAGTAATGGAATCATGGGAGTTTGGGGAGAATTTGTTTCAGTAGATTATGATATTTGTGTAGCCGATGGTGGATGTATTGAAGCATGCCCCGTAGGTGTGTATGAGTGGTTTGATACTCCTGGAAATCCTGCATCTGACAAGAAACCACTAATGTCAAAAGAACCTGATTGTATCTTTTGTCTTGCATGTGAAGGTGTTTGCCCACCACAAGCAATCAAGATCTTCGAACAAAAATAGCCGAAATTTATTGCAAGTATAAATAGCGAATAGTGATTCTCAGAGCTAGGGAAAATGGCAATCAACCCTTTCACTGCATTTGTATTTGATCTGTTTATATTATCTGCTGTAATCATTACTGCATATACTTGCAACTTTTATTATCTTGCATTTTTGTCAAGAAAAAGAAAAGAACATCTACAGACTGCTGACTTGGGAACGCCGTCAATAACAATTCAATTGCCGATATACAATGAAAAGTATGTAGCTAAAAGATTAGTTGATTCTGTATGTAGTTTAGATTATCCTCAGGCGGTACCGGGTTTTGAACGCTGGTTCGGCCACCGCCCCGAAGTTGACGATGCCACCCGGGCGGCGGTGCTCGGATGAGTTTCAGCCTCGGCCTCACGGGCTCTATTGGCATGGGTAAGAGCACGACGGCAAAGCTGTTTGCCGATCACGGCTGCGCGGTTTGGGACGCGGATGCTGCCGTTCATCGTCTCTATGGCAAAGGCGGAGCCGCCGTTCAGCCAATGGCGGCCGTATTTCCGGACGCCATCGAGGACGGAGAAGTCTGCCGCGCTGCGCTGAAACGGATCATCGGTGCAAATCCGCAGGCCTTGAAGCAGATCGAAGCGATCGTGCATCCGCTTGTTGCGCAGGACCGTGCTGAGTTCCGGGCGCAGGCGCAAAGCGATATCCTGGTCTTTGATATCCCGCTGCTGTTTGAAACCGGCGGCAATTCCGAAATGGATGCCGTGGCCTGCGTCACGGTGGATGCAAAGACCCAGCAGGAGCGGGTTCTTGAGCGCGGAACAATGACGGTTGAGCAGTTCCGGCATATCCTGCAAAAACAGATGCCGATTGAGGAAAAGATGGCCCGCGCCGACTATGTGATCGAAACAGACACGCTCGAACATGCCGCGGTGCAAGTGGCAGAGATCCTCGCAGATATCAGGAGCAAACTGAGCCATGCGTGAAATCGTTCTTGATACCGAGACCACCGGGTTTGATCCGTTCTCCGGCGACCGGATTGTCGAGATCGGTGCAGTGGAACTGTATAACCACATGCCGACCGGCAAGACGTTCCACGAGTATATCAACCCGGAACGCTCGATGCCGGCTGAGGCTTTTGGCGTCCACCAAACTTATTTCGCCCCAGCGCTGGACTCCAACCACCCCTCCCATCGGATGGCTGATTCGCCTCCAGCGCCACGCAGTCAAGCGGAAGAGAAGGCCCTCATCGAAGAGGTCAAGGCCGGCAATACCGCCTCGTTCGAACGGCTGATCGAGACCTACCAGCCGCGCATCTTCGCCACCGCTCGCAAATACGCTCGGCGGGAGAGCGAGATCGAGGACATCGTGCAGGAGGTCTTTATCAAGGCCTTTCAAAAGCTCCACACCTTTCGGGCTGAAGCTCCCTTTGAGCATTGGCTCATGCGCATGGCTGTCCGCACCTGCTACGATTTTCTCCGTTCGCATCAGAAGAACAAGGAATCCCATTTTTCCGAAATCACCGACGAGGACGCTTCCTTCTTGGACCGCTACATCAGTGACCCGCACCCAGGCACGGATGACGCGGATGCCGCGAAGGTCTTGGTCCATCGCGTATTTGAACAACTCTCCGCTCCTGCCCGCATGGTCCTGACGATGCAAGAGATTGAAGGCAAGTCAGTTAAGGAGATCTCAGCGCTGACAGGGTGGTCCGTCTCCCTAGTCAAAGTACGCGCCTTTCGGGCTCGCAAAGAGATGCGAAAACTCCTCGAAAAAATCGATAAAACCCAGTATTTGTAACCAACAAAGAAACGGCTTCGTCTAGCTAGACGGTTTTATGAAAACGCAGAAACTCCACGAGACGCTTATCCAAGCCGGTCGCAAACTGCCGGATGACGAGCGGCCCTACTCTCCTTGCAGTCACAGGTCAATGGAATCCGAATTACCCATCATACGGTAAGCATTCGGTTAATTTTAGAGTGACAGACCTTTCACCTATGGTGAGCAAAACGGCTATCTTTTTTTTATTCGATGTGTTTGGAGAGCTCCTGGGCAAGGGAGAGGGGCTTCTTACTTTCCATTTTCTTTTGACTCTTAAAAACGGCACTAAAACTTTAAATTTCCGATCAAAGGAGATCATTTCAAAGTTTTCATGGTAGCATAGCGCTGCCTATGATATTGTTTATGCGCCCTTTTGAAAACATACATGGATATAGTTCTGTTCGTTTAATTGAAGCGCCCCTCTCAATCCAAAAAATCGTTCCCTAAAGGTTTCATTGTAGTGCTCTTTGGTAAGTGCAAAATCCGCCACAGCATGCCCTGAAAGTTCCAATTTAATAATGTAAGCTGTTCCTGAGATATTGCCGTTAAATCCTTTGGACAGTCTTAATGCTCATAGTTTGTTTTAACTCACTTGCAACAGAACTCCCTTGGCTTAAAGCTATCGGTACCACGGCGGCTATTTCCACCATAGGATCTATTGAGGCAAGTGCCAACGTCACCGTATCCGATGGACTCACCTACAAGACGATTAGCTCTTGGCAGGATAATGAACGGGTGATATTTCACCGAGAATACCCCGAGCAAATCGCTACCTTAGGCCGTTCAGGTGAGTACTATTGGAGCTTTGATGGCAAAGTACAACGAGATTCAGATAACAGTATTAAAGACTTTGTCTTAGGGCATCAATTCCACGCATTTTTGTTATTTTTTCATGAATTCGACATGTCGGATTCGGCCACTATTAGCGACAGCGATTTATGTCACTGCCAAAGGTACTCAGATACCGACAATAACGGCAACATCCATAGCGTTATCGGATACAGGGGCGTGGGCGAGGGCCTAGTTGCCCTCCGATCTCTTTTGACTCTGAAAAGCTGAACTAAAACTTGCAATTTCTAATCAAATGAGCCTTCTCTGAATTTTATACGAGCATCCTTACCATAAGAACAATATATCCCCCCTAGTGCATAGCTTAAAAACCTGTCCCCGGGCCCTAGAGGGTTTTCCCGACCCCAGAGTTTTATTATATGATATTTGGAATATTTAAAAAAATGGCTATTTCAATGTAATTATTGAATGGGTTGGAGGAAAAAGGGCGTGGACCCGGCTAGTTGCCCTCCAATCTCTTTTGACTCTTAAGAAATTAACTAGAGATTTCAATTTCCAATCAAATGAGCCCTTAACGAGGTTTATACGAGTGTTCCTTTCATAAGGATCATATATGCCCCCAGAGCATAACTTACAACGCCTGTCCCGGGCCCTGTGGGATTGCATCGACACGAGAGTTTTTCTTATCTGACCTTTGAACTATTTTTAACAAAATGGATATCTCAAAGTCTGTATCTCAAAACTAGCCACCCTTCGATTCCATTTGACTATTAAAAAGTTAACTAGAACTTTCAATTCCCAATCAAATGAGCCCTATTCTAAGTTTATGCGAGTGTCCCTTCCATAAAAACCATTTATGCCACAGAGCAGAACTTACAACGCCTGCCCCTGGGTCCAGGGGGGTTGCGTTGACACAGGAGTTTTTTATCTGACTTTTGAACTATTTTTTAGAAAAATGGCTATCTAAGAGTTTTTATCGGGAAAACAGGCATGGGGGGGGGAGGCTAGTTGCCCTCGGGTCTCTTTTGACTCTTAGATTGCTCTTTGGACCGCCCGTGGATTTCCCTTCATAACAAATAATATCATTTTAGGTGCTTTCTGTTGCCATGCCAATTAATGCTTTTAAAACTAAAAAATTAAACAATAGGATGTTTGGGCAAAAAAAAGTCTAATTAATAGAATTAAGGTCGCGAAGCGGCTACTCCTTAAACATCCTAATGAGACCACCTCGGTAATAAAAATCTGTATATAAAGATTTCAAGCAGTTCCTTTCACACTTTCCGTATGTTTAAAGTAATCAAAATCGGCAATTAGAATTTCCACTTTTCTTCGTCTGCAAACTTTATGAAAAACAAAAATCAAAGTCAAGAACATTCCAATGTAGGATAAGTCTGAAACGCTCCCCATATGCTGTCGCGGATATTTTGTTGATTACTTAAAGAGTTTTTACCTTGTGTATTTCATTTTTGATAATAATAGGTAGTGGCCCCTTATGGTACCCAGACAGTAAGTGCAATTAAGATATCATTGAACAAAAGGAATTTTTCTCTGTGTCTACTAAGGGGGTAACGACTTCTGAGTATTCTATATTGCTCAGAGAGCTAAGGCTGTATTTTAGCCAGTGGTTTAGTCGTAAATAGAGGACCCCCTTCCCTACGATGTCTATATTATACTATTCACCATATTATCGTCTTTAATTCAGTTATATTGTGCTTAATTTAATTATTATTGCCTTATAATTATTTAATTACAATATCTTTAATACATTATTAAAGTGGTTTGCATGTATTTTAATGCTAGGATTTATTTATAAGCTAATTATATATAAATATATTTGCTACTGTTTGCTTTTATTTGCGTTTTTTTGACAGGAATTGTATATCCAGAACTAAAGCCAAAGAAAAACAAAATGATAGCAGAAGATTAAAGTAAAATGTAGTTTTTTCAAAATTTCAGTAGGTACAGACCTGTCAAGTAGGCTTAGAAATCAGAAAAGATTAACATAGAAGCTTGAAAATACCTTCTCAGAGTATTTTTTTTGCCCTGGATTCATTGCTGAAAGTTTCATTTTTCTAACCTAATGTCTTTCTAAGATAGGCTAGTGAAAAGTGGCCAAACTACAGTTTTACTGCCTAGGATTATATATCTAACTTAATAGCAGGGCTAGGGTCTACAAGCCATTTTTGATGACAAAATTTGGCCAAAACATTTGGAAAGAGCATGGAAAGGTGGATAAACTGGTTGGCCATGTTCATATTTTACCAAGCAAAATAAAATAAATTGAAGCACACAAAAACTATTCCTGTCTTCTCTGTAGATTTCTAAGTACTCAAAATATGAAAGGAAAAAACATAGTAGCTTGAAACCACCTTCTCAGAGCATAATTTAGTCTAGGCTTTGAACTCATTCCTGGTGTCTGGATTCTTTAAACTCCATCAGATTCTCTTATCTATAATTTCATCTGAAGTTCATACCCCAATTTTCATCAAATCTCATCAAAAATTACTGCTCTTTGGAGAGGGTAGGTGCTTCAAAGACCAAAGTTTAGTATCAGGTCCCATTCCTGAAAGTTGTATTCAAGTAGCTCAGCAACTACTACATGTATTATAAATCCATTTGTCTAGTAGTGTACGTAAAAACTAATAAAATAAGCTTATTTGTAATCTAACCTTCATCATTTGTTTTTCTGCTTGACTTTGCTGTGGTGGCAGAGCTTTGTGGGACATTTTGTTTGGTTTGCTGGTGCCATCGCAATAGGTAATGCCGATGATTTTGCGATTTTGATGGTGTTTGCTCTGGTTTCTATTTATTTGTATGTGCTTGTGGGTCTAATGGGCTGGAAGTTACATCAAACAATGAGTGAACCATTGCCAGTCAAACTGCTGCTAATGCCAAGAAAAGAACAAGCGGTTATTATCCTGACATTGCTTCTAACCGCTATTTTTCTCGCCAGCGATTACCAGTTTAGCCATGTCATTTGGGCGTGCGTAGTTCTTAGTGTTGTGATCATGCTCTTATCCTATCGTCACAGCGCTTTAGATTCCTGGCCTTTTCTCATGTTGGCTTTTGCACTCTTCGCATTGTGGTTAATGCCTAACATAGTTGCCTTTGACGACAATCTATTTCCATTCAGTGGCAAGTACTTGTTTGTGCAAATCGCCGCACTTGTTGCAATGGCGTATTGCTTGTTAATGATTTCTCAGTTTCGCGACAGGCACGGGTATTTATTGTTGTTAGTGATTTCTCCAATCACTTTGTACGGGGTTAGCTATATCACGTCCTGGAATGAGGCTGAGCACTATTTGTACCCAGTCTGGGTGACTGAATTGTTGCTTATCGCCGTTATTGCTTCATATGGTGCGCTAAAAAGCCAAATGGATATTAGCCGGGTTACTTATCTGGTTTTAGCAAATTCGATGCTGACCCTCAGTTTCACTATGCTGCTTTCAGCCAGTACGTTAACCCTTGCCTTAGCTACACAGGTTGCGGTAATGAGTTATTTGAGTTGGAAGTACAAAGTGAGTATTCCAGCTGTAGTTCGGACGATAGCTTCCTTCTCCAGTTCTACGTTGACATTTATTCGCTTTTAGTAACACTCGTTGAGAATGGCTTTAGCTGTGGCTCTTAGCGTAATGACAATCTGTTTGCCGTCTATATAAGCAAATACTGTGCTTTCACCAAACCTCTCTTGCATCTTCCTTTTCATGTATCTTTCACTATGTCTAGAGTCCTCTGAATCATCCATGAGCTCGTTCATCATACTAACAAGATCATTTAGTGTTAGCTGCTCATCATCGTTAGCCTGATAAAAACTCGACAACTTTTTCTAACGCCTCGTTTTGATTCAAGTTCCGTGGGTGACCAGACTTTCGTTTTCCAGACTGTGAGGGAATTCCGCTATTCTTGTTGGGGATATTATTTTTTGTCAGAACTTTTGAGTAGCAGGAATTTTGGTAAACTACATCAGCAGCGTTTAGACGGCAGTGGCAGTAAGATTTGTACTCATTACTGCTCCTGACCAGTCATCATTTTTCTTTCCACAGACCTTTCTTAGTGTATTTTCAAAGTCTCTCGTTCTAACCTGTCTTCTGTCTCCTTCGTTCTGTTAAAGATAACTGGCGTAGAGCCAAAGAGACAATCGGATTTGGAGTCGAAGCTTCCACATAAATGGGCATATTCTCGCCTCTGACTTTATTTCACCTGTGAAATCAATGGCAAGTACTGTTTAATAGACTTCTTGTTTGTGAAGATAGACCTTTATGACTAATGGACAGGATCCCAAATAACTGCTGTAACATCTTCATGCTTCTTTGATCGACTAGCTTGATTAGCCGAGATTACACCTGTCTTCCCCCAAACAACCTGCACCGTTTAATGAACCTACGTATTACATGAAAAAATAACAATCAAAATGAAAGCGATCCTACTCGCAATAAACTTCTGCAGCGCATTAACAGACACCATTATTATATAAACAAAGAAGCTGTTTCTCAGATAAAATTGATATCTCGCATTCTGCATTACTTAAAGGTCGTTATTCCAAAAATTTAAGTAATTTGGTCTTATTGTGGGTAGAAAGGGGAAAGCGAAATTTTCAATATTAAAAGTTTTTTCGGTTTGAGGTGTTACGAGGATGAGGAACGAGGATGTACTGTATCGTTAAATTTCTTTAGTAGGATGTCGCTGGTCACTCAGATAAGAGTACCAATCCGCGCCTTGCCAAAAGTACCCTGCGTGCAGACTATCCCAGCTAAAGTGGTTACTACGTCAATGGTTTCTGAGTGCGCGTAGGCTATGCCAAAAGTAGCCTACGAAGTTGTGTACAAGCAGAGAGATGCTGCTCACTCAGTTCATGACGTTTACAAGATTGTGTGTAAATAGTTAAGATCTCGTTAGCCTGTTTCTGTCCGCACAGTTTTCACGAACAATAAACAGGACGAGAAAAATAACTTACTCACCTCGGAGAATCCACAGATCCATTCAAAAGAACTACAGAATTGTTAAAGTAACGATGTCCCTCCTTGCCCGCCTTTCTCAGATTTGTCTAAATATTTAGTTTCTTTAATGGTTTCCTGCTCCTCTATTACAGTTCACTTAGAGTGGAAATAGCTTATACAATAAATTCTGGCGTTTGGTAATCTATTTCGCGACGAAAGCCGGACGTTGTATTGCATGAATTGCATGCGTGTTACTACGCTAAGCTTACAGTCACGCCACTGACCCCCGTCCCAAACTGAAGAATTGGGTACACTGGGATTCGAACACGCGTCCTCTCAGACAAAGGATCCCGAATCCAGCGCACCAACCCACTTGACGTTAAATGGAGCGCAAAAAATGAATTTATTTTACATGCGAGTTTCTACTACTGGAGTAATTGCAAGAAATAGGTTGCATACTTGTAGAAACAAATTTTAAAAAAAATAATGAGTTTGCCCTAATTTAAAGATACAAAAATTGTATCATATTTCTTGTGTCTTCAGGTGCTATAATCTCAAGTTTTATTTTCTTTTGTAAGTCCTTTTTTTATATCCAGGCTCAAATCTGGTGAAATTCCAATCATATCTTAGTATTTTATTGCTAGCTGGTGTTCTTCGAGGAAAAATGACTAAAATTATTTTATTGTGTCGTTTTTGAAAACTGATGGCTTTTGACCTAAATATTTGGAATGAATTATGAGAGATTAGATAAACTAAAACGAGAAAACTTATTAATCTAATAACATATTTTCATATAGAGTGGAGGAGAGGGGGGACGACCCTCAGGGAAAATTGAAAAATATTGACATTTATTTACTTTAGAAGGCAGTGTAACTGTAACCTTGGAAGCAAATTGCAGGCATCTGTAACTTAATTTTTAATTAATTTTTCTATATAATCTCAAATTTATTTTTAATATAATCTAATACTAATTTTTCTATATAATATCGCCCTATTCAGCAAACTCGTGTAATTGTATTATCTTGTACTGTGTGTGTATGACAAGAAATCAAAGGGATTGGATGGTCTGGGTATATACACCCCCTCCCTGTAACCTATAATCTTTCATATTAGGAATTAAATCAGAAATGAAACTGCTCAAAGTCAGCTTATGATATTTTACAAGATTTCAAAAAGTAAATCTCAAACAGAATTAAAATAGTCAATACACAAGAAAATAGTCTTAGGGTAAAACACTTTCCTCAATAATTAATATAAAACTCAATTAATACCTTTATACAAGAGGTATTTAAATTAATCTTTAATAAGCATTAGTTTTGTATCATTCATTTTTGCATACACCGATAGTGACAGTCAAAGATCATTAGTCAACACTTCTAATAAATATTATCCTTCAATAGGAGTTTCATTAATGGTGTTTGATTTATCGTCTCCTTCTTCTTGCGAACCAACTTGTCCTGGAACCGTTGTACTTCCGTTTTCATTCTTTCTGTTCTTCAAGATTTGTAGTTGTGCTCTACGTGCACTTTGGATTCTATGCTGAAGTGCCTGTTAAGACAAAAATGGATAAATTAGAGTATGTGTCAAAGGGAGGTTTATCGGGCTTAAGCCCCATCCTTGCTCAAAGCCTGAAATATTCCCTATTAGTTTTATTTTTGGTTATGAAATCTCTTGAAGCCCATTTTGATGTTTGAGTACCCCCTAAAAAGGGATTTATAGCAGCTCAGGCACGGAGCTCTGTCTTGACCTTTGAGAAGAAAATAAGATTTAATAGAAATTTAAAAGTTAAATCATTAGATAAAACTTAGATGAATAGAAATTATAAATCTATGAAAATAACATACAAAGTCAATAGAAACAGCGTTGACAAAAGCTTGACTTATTAGTTACGAAATTTTGGTCTGAAAAGTTTTTTAGTGATACCGATGCAAAACACTAGGTTAAACAGGAGTGCCATTACTAAAAGTTAAGATCACTATCTAGTATTCTCTAGAATTGACTTAAAACTGTAATTTAGAAGGTTACTTTCCAGGTATTTGACTCCAGGATGAGATTTCGGTAAGAATATTCCAAGAACAGTTGAAAATGAAACTGGAGAGTTTAAACCTTGACGATGTGGCAGATGGACTGAAAGTTTGAAAGGAACTACAAGAAGTTTCTGGGCGATGGATCTTACGAGAATGAGAGAAAAGTAAGGGATGTAGTGAAAGCGTTTAAGTGTGAATTAAGGTGATGTAAAACAGAGGCCATGGATAAAACTACTGAGGATCTTGAAAATGCCGCCAGACGGCATGATAGTAAGATATTGCATTAGCATATTGAGAAATTGGGAGGAAATAGTAAGTAGGCACTTGTCCTACTTAAGGTAAAAGCGGTAATCAGTTAGTGATAAGAAAAGTGTTAAAGATAGCTGGGTAGAAAATTTTAAGAATATATCAAAACGTTGCAAAGTTCTAAGAAATGATATGGAGAAAAATAGTTTTCTTTTGCTAATTTGCACGTGAAGCAAGATTAATTTTTCAAAAGAGAGTTAGATACAATTCTAGAAAGAATGTGAAATAATAAGACCTGAGGTGCTAGTAGCGTGGTAAATAGAGTTCATGGAACATGCTGATTGCGAAGTTAGATATAAATTACCGAACATTATGAAAATAGTTTTTCCAAAGCCTTTTATAAAAAAAGTGATAAGAGTGAGTGTGGTAATTAGAGAAGTATTAGCTTGATTTCCATAGGAACCAAGTTACTTAGCATGGTCAACTAGAATATGTTTGGATGAGATATTTTAAAGATTATTTGAATTTAAACTGTGATGAGATTATTAGGATATCAAAGAACTATTTACCCAATCGAATCGATTCTAGAACCCCGTCACCAGACATGTCAAGAAGAGTACTTTTCAGAATTAACTATTAAAATTTCTGATGAATTAGTTTTTTAAATATATAATATTTTGGATGATTTCGATTTTAAAACGATTAATTTACCGTTACCAGAAATTGATATGCATTAAAAAAATCTCATTCTCAGCCATATTACTCACAATTACTTAGGTCTGCAAGAATATACAGTAATTAAACTGATTCTTAAAAAAATGTCAAATTTTAAGCTAAGAACTGGTTTCGAGAGGTTTGTCCATGAACAAAATAGCTCAACAATTCTAAAAAATTCGTTTTTAATATGATGAAATTTTATATTAATAAACAACAAGTTACCATGTAATAGTGCGAGTAATTTTTTTCTAATTTCTCTGTTTTTCTGCCCATTTTGAGCCCATGCATTAGTTTGCTCCTACCAGAGGTTCATCAAATCTCCTTCTTCATATATTTTTGATGATTTTTAGCATGCATATATTTCACAAGGTTCTTTTGGTAAGCGCGCCACTTCGGGTCAAGAATTTTAAACTCAAATCCCCATAAAGGCAAGAATCTATTTCTCTTATGAATCCTGTTTTATGGTAATCACTTGAAAATAACTCATTAGATTTAACATGCTTTCACTTTTAAGTTTACGACGGACGGCTTATTGGAAAGGCTTTTGACGTTAACCCACTAAAATATTGGTCGTTGATCAGGGGATCGTGTCAACCAAGCGTCCTGCGTCATCCTCGAAGGCAATGATCCCCTTCATTCGCAGCAGATCGGGACCATGTTCGCTGACAACCGTCTGAATCAAGGAAAAGAACCGGCCCGGGTTGAGCGGCGCATCGCTCAACAGCGAGAAACTCGTGACATGGTCATCGTGGTGGTGGTGGTGAAAGTGCTTGAGAAAATCCGGCTCGATTTCCAGCACCCGGTCCAGATCGAAAGCATTGCGGCCGATTACCTGATCCAGCGGCACCCGGCATCGCTCGGTACGGTGGATAACCGCCGTCGGATTGATCCGGCGGATCCGGGCTTCCACTTCGGTTAAGTCCTGGTGGCTGACGGCATCGACTTTGTTGAGGAGGACGACATCGGCAAAGGCCAATTGCACCTGCACCTCATGGGCTTTGTCTATTTCGACCAGCAGGTGTTTGGTGTCGACCACCGTGACGATCGCGTCCAATCTGGACTTCGCCTGGACATCCTCATCCATGTAGAAGGTTTGCGCGACCGGGGCAGGATCAGCAAGCCCTGTCGTTTCCACGATGATGGCATCGAACCGGTCTGGGCGTTTCATCAGGCTTTCGATGATGCGAATGAGGTCGCCCCGCACGGTGCAGCAGATGCACCCATTGTTCATCTCGAACACCTCTTCGTCGGCATCCACAACCAGATCGTTGTCGATCCCGACATCGCCGAATTCATTGACGATGACCGCATAGCGCTTGCCGTGATCTTCGGAGAGAATTCTATTGAGAAGCGTTGTCTTGCCGGCGCCCAGATAGCCGGTCAGAACCGTTACGGGTGTTTTGTCGGTGGCGTTCACGGCAATCTCCTGTGTTGCCACACAACTCGGGATTGTATGCCCGCCTCACCGGCATTGAGAACGTACGCTACTTCGGTCAACTGCAGGGCTTAGGCAACAATGAACTGGAAGAGCGTATTGACGCGCTGGTCGACATGCTGGACATGGGTGACTTTGCCACCCGGCGCACGGCGGGTTTTTCCCAGGGGCAGAAAATCAAAGTAGCGCTGGCCAGAGCACTGATCCACAACCCCCAACATGTCATATTAGACGAACCCACTAACGGCCTGGACGTGATGGCCACCCGCGCACTGCGCGGCATTGTGCGCAGCCTTAAGGAGCACGGTAAGTGTGTGCTGTTCTCCAGCCATATCATGCAGGAGGTGGACGCCCTGTGCGACGACGTGGTGGTTATCGGCAAGGGTGAGGTCAGGTTCGACGGCACCATTGAGACGTTGCGTGCGCACGCCGGCACGGAAGATCTGGAGGAAGCTTTCATTCAGATGGCGGGTCTGGAAGAAGAACAGCAGCCCGGGGCAACACCATGAGCTTCAGCGTGGTGCTGGCGAAAGAATGTATCGACAACCTGCGCGACCGGCGCACTTTGATTTCTTCCTTTTCGCTGGCGGTTTTGGGACCCCTGCTGTTTGTAGGCATTATGGTACTGGTGCTGGATAGGGCGCTGGGTGAAGGTGATGAGCCCACCGAGTTTTCGGTGATGGGGGCGGAACACGCACCACAGTTGATGGCGTATCTGGCGCAACGCGACACTGACATTACCCACGTCGACGAAACAGATGATACCAGGGTCAACAGGCCATTCATATCACAGGAACTTGAAGCCCGTTACCACCATCACCACCCATAATGTCTTAGACCACACTGCTTTTCCATTTACGAGAATTTAAGAGTGAGAAACGGGTTTAATTTACATAAAACAGTGACAAACAAAGTAAAAACAAAAATGACAACTAAATATTTTTATTCATTCTTTTAGCCCAGTACAAGCCTTTATTTAGTCGAATTACCGAGACCATTTTTGCGCTGTGCTTTTTTTGCGCTTTTAATTCGAGAAATTCAGCTTTATAATAAAGTAGACAGCTCGTTAGTTTTATTCAGTTTTCAAGGAAAGGAAGTATTAAAAAGTGAAACTAAATAATTATTCGCAAATTGTACTGACGCATAGATACATGGGAAAGTAAAAAGAATGTTGTTTTCTATTCCGTATGATACTGAGTAAAGGAATTACAAACAAGTTCTACCTCAATATTTTTTTAACCTTTTGGGATAGTTTAT
>JAAAKM020073195.1:210575505-210611288 GCA_010016025.2 Alatinidae sp. Z8VKAUB7J3
CATTAATTTTATATCTACCTTGGGTGTGGGCTACAGATACTAGCCTATAATAATAGTCCATGGATATTCAAAATCGGATAGTAAATTAAACTGCTTCCCTACCTCAGTATTTTTTTAACCTTTTGGGATAGTTTATTTATTGGTGACTAACATTTTATTAGACTGACTTTCATAGCTCGTTTACGAGTTTATGCAAAAGTAAAAGAGTGAGTAAGCTGATTCGATCCCAGGCCTTATGGGAAACTCGGATAGTTATTCGGACTTAATTTTTCATTAATAAATAACAAAGAAGTAATTCCGTCAAAGTCCTGGAGGAGGAGAAAAATTTGGAGCCGATTTTCCACAGTCAAGTGAAAATGCCCAAGCAAAAAATGAACCATATGCACACATGACGCTGCCCGCCAAGGAAGGTCGGTTCGTGCGCGCCCGGCTATTGCGCGGCCTGTGCTTGTTGCCGCAGGTCACGTCCGATCCGAGCCGCCAGGACGAAGCGTTGCGCTGGGTTCTCGAAGCTGCGCTGCTCGACGGCATCCGCGGTCCCGTAGTGAACTTCCTCAAGGCGCAGCAGCTCACCGGCAAGCCGTTGACGCGCGACCAATACTCGGCCGCAGTCGACGCGGTCGCGCAGGACGACAAGCAGCGCCGCATGCTCGGCGCGCTGTTCGAGCAGTTCGAGGATCCCACGCAGGGCTTCACCGCGGTGCTCGGTCACAACCTGCGCGCGTTGATCGACCTGTGCCGGCGCCACGGCGCCGAGCCCGTGCTGCTCACGCACCCGATCGCGATCCCCGATATCGACGCGTTGGATCGCGCGCTGCACGCCGAGGTCGGCGTCGGCTTGGTCGACATCGGTGCCGAATTCGTCGAAGCGCTCAAGACGCTTGAGCCCGAGGAACTGTTCATCCCGGACGGGCACTGCAACGACAAGGGCTACGCGATCGTGGCGCGCACGATTGCAGCGGACGTCGTGTCGCGGATCGAATGAGCGGGCCTCACAGCGACCGCACGAACTGCTCAATCACGGTGCGGTAGCCGTCGCCGAAGCGCAGGAACAGGTCGTCGTGACGGCCACCCGCGAAGACGTGCAGTTTCTTGCTCGGCGAACCGCAGCTCTCGTAGACGAGTTCGCTCTCGGGCAGCGGCACCTGCAGGTCCTCGTCGCCCGCCAAGAACAGCGCCGGGACTTTGCAGTCGTCGAGGTACTCCGTCGTCGACAGCTCATCGGCGCCATCACAAACTCACGAACACGACGATAATAAAGGTTGGGTAACATCACGTAATACCCAACCGTGGCGATACGTCGCGCCATGTCGTGCAGTTCTTCACGCTTACCCGGCGCGTCCATCAGAAAAATCACCACCGGATGCGCTTGATCGCCTTCCGGATGGGTAATGAACGTATTCATCACACCGTCGCCAGTGTTGATGTCCAGCTCTTGTTCAACCACTACACTCTCCCCTCACCCGTTCCGCGCCGATCTTCGAAACCCCTAACGCAAGCCAAAGTCGAAACCTTCACCGTTAGCAAAACGGCGCAGAATGCGCCCCCCGGTGTTCTGAATGTGCACCTCGTCGGCGCCGTCATAGATACGCGCAAAGCGGGCGTGACGGTACATGCGCTCAAGCGGGGTGTCTTCGGTGACCCCCATGGCGCCGTGCACCTGGATAGCCCGGTCGATCACATTGTGCAGCATGCTGGCGCCGTACACTTTGATCAGCCCGATCTCAATTCTTGCTTCGTCACCCTGGTCAATCTTCTGCGCAGCATGCAGGGTTAACAGGCGGCTGGCTTGAATCTCAGCCGCAGACTCAAAAACAAATTTCTGTATCTGCTGATGCTCAGCCAGGGTCTTACCAAACGCCACACGGTTGTTGGCGCGTTCACACATCAGATCGAAAGCCCGTTGCGCCTGACCCAACCAGCGCATGCAATGGAAAATGCGCCCCGGACCCAGCCGGTCCTGGGCAATTTTGAACCCTTGCCCACGTGGACCCAGCAGGTTTTCCTTGGGCACTCTGACATTGTCGTACACCACCTCATACTGGCCGTCGGCCTGGGCATTTTGTATCATAGCCATTTCAACGTATTTGTTTTTTAAAAACATTTATCAAATGACAACTTTCTCCATTTAGATCTTAAGTTGAACAAAGCGGGAGACAACGCCACCAACTCAATACCTGTGGGCTGAGATATAATCAAATGTTCCGTTTCTTTTTCGCCATTCAATCATAAATAAATATTTGGCATAGATATTGCTATGAAAACAATAGTTCTAGTAAGAGTGAACAAGGGTTACAGACATTTAGAAAGGCTTAAGAACATTAGAAAATTCTCTTCGCCAGAGGACTTGTTAAAGATCGGACGGACTTGGATCCTCCAAATATACAGTATACGAGTATTCTTGTTAAAATTCAGAAATTACCATAAATTCAGGAAGGAAAAACACTCAGACAGATAAGGATTTCAAAAGTTGCTGTCTTTTCCATAGGAAAATCGTCCTGATTATTGCAAAGTTTTCGTTACGTTCATCCATGGGATAATAAATGGATATAGAGAACCCAAATGAGAAGACACTCATCTGTCTTGATCTCTTCATTCACTAAAAGATTTTAGCGATTATGCAAATATAGTCGAAGGAGTGTTTCCAATCGCCAAGGTCTTGGTTTTATAAAAGACAGAATTGAGTTCAAAAGGCCACTATTTAGAAAATAAGTCAGAATTAGATCTCTATATGCATAAACCATCTTGATTTCGACCAGACTTGACTACTATAGTCTGCTCAGCAGTTTGAAGTGAGCAATATTTGAAAACAGCTTTATTGTTGTGTGCTGATAATTTTAGATATGCATCAACCAACATGTATTGAAAGGTACTTTTCTGTAGGCTACCTTAAACCCCATTTACCCAACCACCGCCGGGGTGGGACAGTCGCGCCTGCGTAAGCTGGCCGACCAGTTGTGCAACCTGGACTGGCCATCCGGGTCCGGCACGCCGTTCGACATCCTCAAATTTCTACACCAGCCCCCGGCCGGCACCGCCCAGGATGCGCTCAGCAATGCGCAGGAAACCATTGCGCTGGATGAGCTGACGGCTTACTACCTGGTCATGAAAGGACGTGCCCTGCAACGCCAGCAAGACCAGGCCCGCGCCCTGCCCCGTTCTACCGGCTCGGGGCGAAAGCTGTTAAAACACCTGGGCTTCCGCCTCACCCAGGCGCAGGCCCGGGTGGTCAGCGAAGTGCTTAAGGACCTGGAAAAGCCTGTGCCGATGTTACGTCTGGTGCAGGGTGATGTCGGTTCCGGCAAGACCGTAATCGCCGCTTTCGCCGCCATCCGCGCCGCCGAGCAAGGTTGTCAGACAGCATTGATGGCGCCCACAGAATTGCTGGCGGAGCAGCACTACATAAATTTTTCCAACTGGCTGCAAGTGCTGGGCCTGCAGGTTGTGCTGCTCACCGGCCAATTGAGCGCCAAACAACAACGTGAACGTCTGGCCGCCATCGCTGCCGGCACGGCCCATGTGGTCATCGGTACGCACGCACTGTTTCAGGACAAGGTGGTTTTCCACCAGCTGGCGTTGTCGATTATCGACGAGCAGCACCGTTTTGGTGTGTATCAGCGCTTATCTTTGCGAGAAAAAGGTAAATTTGGTGACTGTTATCCACACCAGCTAGTTATGACGGCAACGCCAATTCCCCGTACACTCGCAATGACGGCTTGGTTATAATTAGCTTAGGCTTAATAAATAAATCAAGGAGATTAGGTATGTAATATAATGCGTCCTGAGCGGCCTGCTTTCCATAATTCTTTGTTGTAATTTCCATAATTTTGTTAATAAGTATTATATTTTTATCATATTTCGGTATGTTTCATCAGAATTAAACTAACTTTACTTCTTGAGTGGGGACGTTATAATGCATAAATACCTTAAGTATCTCTACCACCATCCCTCCAAAGGGCACTATTACACGATGAGCTTGGATAAACTTTATAGCACAAAAGTAAAACTTTCAGAAGAAGGTCTATAGTAAAAATGAGGCTTAAAGAAACTATGTGGAGCCTTATAACTTTGGTATATCTTGACTTATAAGATTTTAAAGAATTTTGTTAAATTTTTGTCTTAGGAAGGAAAGAAATAAAACCTATTCAATATCACATTTTATCAAAAACCGTTAACATCTTTAGTTTCATCGCACAAGTTAAGGAAAAACAGTTTTATAAGATTTATTGCGTACGCTAGGACAATAATTATAAAAAAAAATCATCTGAAGAAATGATCTTTAAACAGTTGAGAAAGTATTTTTAATCTTTGCCTTAGGATCTTTCTCAAATCTTTGGAATTGAATGGTCGAAATCTAGAGTAAAATAACTAAAATTACGCAAATTTTTTTTCTGGAATTGAGGCACCTGACCCGTCCTCTGGGGAATTTTAAAACTTTAGAAATAGGGAAGAGGAGGAAAGCCTTCCCAAATTTTTCCCAATTTTTGGTTCTGAATTCATTCCTGTAAGTTTCAATATCTCAACACATTTTCGAAATATCCTAGGACAATTGGCAAAAGTCACCGTGTCTTAGGAACTATTATTTAAAAATATCGTTGTAATTGAGTTGCAATAAATTTCCTCGGGAATAAACTGGATGAGTTGTTAAAGCTTTTTTATTTTGTTTGCATATATTATAGTTTGTGTCAGCGTAGACTTTGTAAAGAGCAACGCAGTCTCCCGTTTATTGTTATTTAAATAAAAAGACACGCTTAAATCCTTATTTCCATAAAAATCAAACCACCAATTGTGAAAATAGCCTATGTACTGCCCTTGTTTTGATTTTAGACTTGATTTATTGCATCATTAATCTTATGAATAGAATGGTGAATATATTAGTCATCTCTGTCATATAGGCCTACAATTTCAGAAACCCTTGATTACAAACTATTGTGCAAATTGGAAGCCATTTGTGGAATATGTATTCTTAGATAGTGTATTCTGTTTTAAGAGGCTTATATTGCGACTATAACCTCGAAAAGACAAAAATTTGGCCTTCCATAAAAATTAAAATTATTTATAATTTTCATTGGTGGGAGCTATGTTCACCGACTTTCCAATGGTCTAAAAAAAATGTCATAAATGATAGTTAGTTAGAAAGTAAATTTCCATATACGAAGTTCTATTTAAGCAGCTTAAGATTTACCTCGGTCATTGCTCACAGATTCTATAAAGCCGTTCCTCCAATAATCCTAGATGTAATCTAAGGCGGTTATTTCTTCCATTTAACTTTATAATGACAATTTAAGAAAGTCTGTTGTTTTTTTGAAGTTGCCTCGAAAACTAAAACTTTTGAAATAGGAAAAGAGATTACCATTTGCCATCATAAAATATTCTAATAGCGTCCGCAAACCGTTCATTCACGGATGTGATATTTGAAAAAAAAAAGATGAAAGACACCCATTACCTGTAGGGCGATCGAACAATTATGTTTTGGAAGCTAATCACAAAAAATAAATAAACCTTACGTTATTTGATTTTAGAACAACTTCTGAGATCATACATAAATACAGACATTCCAATATGGATCCTGATATGCTCTGATACTATCATAACAAGCTATAGAAAGAAACAAAAAAGAAAATTAAAAATACTTAGTAAAAGACGTGCTCGAAGAGGATAATATTGAATAGAAAATGACCCACTCCTTCAGGTGCACACATAGCTATAACTATGAAAACAATGAATCCTATATGAAAAAAAGATCTGTAATGTCAGATTTACCATGTAGATGATTTCTTCTAAATTAAAAAACCGAAATACTTAATAATGCAAAAGACATACCAGAGTGGCATAGTATTTTTCTAATTCTTCCATGTAGTGCCTTATTAGTTCACTACCTTCTTGACTAAATTGCTTAGGTTCGTTGAAATTCCAGCCCCCTCCACCAAGAGGAACACTAGGGGCAGGTTCTTCCTCGCCTACACCTAGTTCTACTTTCAACCTAAATGAAACAAGGCATTATCAATAAAAACGGCATTGCGTTCCCATTCTATGGTCGAATTAAGTGCACAAAAATACCGTTGTTTTGCTATTGTTTGCAAACAATAGCACATACTATTAAGCTATTGTTTTGGAAACATTTCGTGGGTGAAGTAACAATTAAAAATGTATTTGAAAATTATGTTGTTGTCTGCGAGAGCTCTGTTTTTCTTTACATAACATCTCTACCGTTACGGCTCCGGAAACCGGAGCCGCAAGTCAATCGTTTGGGGTGCGGGTGCGCTTCAGGCTTCCAGCGACCGGCGCAGCATTTCGACGTCCTCGGCGATCTGGCCGTCGGTCAGCTTCAGCTCCTCGATGCGCTTGACACCGTGCATCACGGTGGTGTGGTCGCGCCCGCCAAAGCGGCGGCCGATCTCGGGCAGCGATCAGAGTGTTGAACTGAACGGTGAACAGGTCCCGACGTTTCTGACCTTCATCCGCAACACCGATCCGGGCAGCAACGCAGGCATTCCGGGCTTGTCGCTGCCGCTAGCTAAGAACCAACAAGGCCTCCCTTTCGGTATCGAAATTGATGGCCCGGCCGGCAGCGATCGCCAGCTACTGGCGATAGGCCTGGCCCTGGAAACCCTGATTGCCAAGGAATTTGGCCCATCAACTCAAACAGGAGGCGCAAAGCCATGACAACCAAAAGCCTTCACAGTCAGACCCTTCTAGCGCTTGCGCTCGTCGCCACGATCTCGCCGGTGGGGGCAGCCGTACTGGAAGAGATTACGGTCACCGCTCAGCGCCGCGCTGAAAACCTGCAGGCCGTGCCCTTTGCGGTTTCTGCCCTCAGCCAGCGTGCGATCGAAAAGGCCGATATCCACGATCTCACCGATATTGCGACGCGCGTTCCCGGCCTGACTTTCTCGCCATTTTCGCCGGGACAGAACATCGTCGCCTTGCGCGGCGCGTCCTCCAATGATGACGGCGCTGGCACGGACAATTCGATTGCCCTGTTTGTCGACGACGTTTATCTGGGACGCGTTTCCAATATCAACCCGGAGATGTTTGACATCGAAGGATCCTGAAGGATTCATCAAAGGATAAATTGTAGAATGGAATTCCATTTACTTTACATATAAGAGGTAAAAGTCCAAATATTAAAATTTTATGTTGAGAGTTTGTCCATGATCCAACGGCCCTAGAACTTTATGCGAAAGCCAAAGAAATATTTGATGGGATTTATCAAGTGATTAGTGACGAATCGGTTTAGGTACATGTACCTGTAGAAACATGTCGTTGATTCACGATTCTGTGCAGAACGAGCAGTTTGATATTATTTTCACTAGCTCTTAATTTCTCAATTGCCAAGGCAACGGAACTCATAACCGGTTGCTTTCGAACACGAAGTATCGCCGAGGTGAGATATACTGTTACATGAGGTGCAATGTCAAGTAATTTTCGCAACATAAGATTGGACGGAACAAGTTTTAGCTTTATATCAATCTTAACATTGGGAGGCATCCGTTGAGGTATATTAAATGTCTTATGATTTATTTCTCCAACCTAGTGTAAATATTTAGTTGTTGCATATCTAAGTATATTGGTAGTTTCAGTGTTGGTTTTGTATTCATATCCAATAGCCAAATATCTCAATTTTCTTATACAAAATAGGAGTTATCAACATGAATCGTATTTAACTTACATAATTTGAAAGATTTTTGCTCGTGCTCATCAACATTCCATTAATGTAGACAATGACTTGCCTAAGCAAATTGTGTCTACCATATTTTACACTCTCATCGACATTTTTAGCATTTAGAAGACTTAGAGCTGCATTTCCGCTTCAATGTTATATTCTGTGGAATTAACAAGGCTGGTCTGTTTTGTCAGTTTTAAATTTTTGCCGCGTAGAATTCCGTACAAGACTGCAGGAAAAGAAAACGTAGCTGATCGTCAGGAAATAGAACGTGAGTTACGTTTGGCATTACAATATTTGTCACGTAAATTAGCAGCTTACATGTCAAAACGAGGACAAGCTGAGATGGCAAAGAAAAGGGCTAACCTTTATGCAAAATATGTTCCACTTATTGCACAGTTTTGTACTGAATTGGCTGGTAAAAAAAGGGAGCCAAACTATAAGAAAATATTAGAAGAAGAATATCCAGTAGAGCCAAAAATAACACAAAAGGAGAATAAAGACAATGAAAACAAGTAAATCAAAAGAACTTAGCAAAAAAGCCAAGGAAAAACAAAAGAATATCCTTGAAATGCTCAAAAGTCATGGAGCAAAAATATATGATGATCTTGACAATGGCCAATTTCCAAAATTTTCTATTCCAAGTAGATCTGTAAGTAATATTGTTTATGATAAAAAACTTAGACAATATATTCTCGGAAACAATTCTGCACTAAGAAGTGCAAAAAATTCATCGCAACTTCGTTCTTTTACTCAATTAATGTGGCTTGCTTTTTTCGCAAATAGACTCACCCAAGAAAAAAAATCTTCCACTTTAAGAGATGTTTACTATTCTTCTCAAGCATTTGCAATAGAATTTGATGATCAATCTGAATCTGATAATATTATTGTTGATCTAGAGGCCGTAACTTCAAAACCTCGAGAGGATTTTCATATATTCCCAGAAGAAAGAAGCTCAATTTTTGGTGATTTGAATATCGAATACACCATACCTGGTTATGAAGGTAAACCAATGAATCTTTCTAATCATCCTGACGGTTATTCGGGTGGCTAGACAAAGCTTCCAGCCCTGGACCAATGGACACACTTGGCATCACGATCGTATTTTATAACTATGTAGCTTAAACAAATAATTTGAAATGAAAACAATTTAAAACAGGATATTTTCTATACGAGAAATAAACTAATATACATAGAAATATACAGACTAGTGACTTGCGTTGCAACTAGGGCAAATGTAAATAGGTCTAAAGTAGTGAAAAACGATTTTAAGACGATTGAACACAATGAGAGATAAAATACGTATTACTTAGAGGATGGCGGCAAAAGATTAACACTTTTGAAAGGATGGCGGAAGGTTAGAGTAATGAAAAGGTGTCTTAGAGCCATTATACAATGAACAACTGCATTGCAATTTTCAATGTAGAATGCATCACTTATCTTGAAGAGACAGTGGTTTAACCCCTACTCCTCTAAGAATCTTTGCCCTGACTGCACTATTGAATTTCAACATGGGCAAAATCCAGTTTTGATAGTTCCTTAGTGTTTTTAAATGCTTTGTAGAATGAAGTAAATTTCATTTATATTCCAAAGGGGGAAGGGGTCAAATATGTTGTTTGACTCTTTACCTCCTACCCGTAAAGATTGGAAACTCACAGGAAGTCCATAATTCTGCAATCACATCAATAGCTTATTCTAGGAACTTTCACTTTAGGCAGTGTTTGGATAGAAGACAATAACGTCGAAACAAAAAAGAAATATCTCTAAAGTTTAATTACCAGGCATTTTTTCCGAAATCTTTTATTGCAACTTAAAAAAAAACTAGGCGGATCATTTATTTTTCGTTAGATTAAACTCTTCGAAGAAAAGGAAAATCGAACAATAAATTTCTACTGCCGGCCTTGAAAACTCCTAAAAAGAATCAAAACCAAGCAGGTTCTAGTTTAGTGTTTTTTTCAGATTTTACCATCAACTTACGAAAACATTTTCCACTCAGTCTTAAGCAAATCTTCTTCAATATTTCAACTATCAGAAATTGAAAAAATGGAGGGAATCGTACCAGAAATGGCAACTGTTGGATTAAAACATTTGAGCTGTTTCAGAAGAGGATTACAAGCATTGATTCGGGATTTAATTAGCAAACATAGCTTTTAATAGAAATTAACCAATTTGAACAACATATTGTTCAATATTTGGTGTTCAAGATTTTCTCAAATCTTACTGGAATGCGCTTCAAATTTCGCTCCAAAATACATGTCTTTGATGTTTTGCAGATTATCAGGCTTGGCAACTTCTATAACAAATGGGCTATCGGAGTCAAAACATTTGCTTTGATGAAATTTGACACTATTTCCTTCAAGCACCTTTTCACCTTATTAAGAAGTAAATGAAGTTATGCCTCTTCACTATGAAACTCTACATTAAGTCAGTTCAGCATTGTTAGAATGTCCAATATTGTTCTAGAGGACGTTAAGCCACATTCTCAATCGCCAGCCATCTCGTTTTGCTAGGGTAAATCAGATAGCGCTCAGCTTTATCAGGATATGCTTGGCACTGTCTTAATTTTATTTCCCATTTTGGGCAAAACACACGGGTGTAAGACATTACACGCAGCAGCTGAGCAAAGGGTAAGCGAATGGCAGATACAATCGAAAGTTGCAAGCCCTGGAAGGTCATTCTTCATAAACTTTACCAAGCCATTTTTGGATATGGCCCTTTATTAAATGCAACACTATAGCGTCAACTCTGATAAATCCTGCATGTAAAAAGGACAAATTACATAATTGACAACCCTTACCCTAGGGACTTTGAGGGTGGGCATAGCATTCTTTGGAGCATAGTTACTACCCATTTTGACTGTTTGTAACAAAATCACTTTTTCAATCAGTGATGAGGGAAGGGAGTATCTAAAAAGGGCAAGAAAGGCTGGTTTCCTTCCAATAGGACTTCAACATGCGCTGAAAGTTTTAAGTTAATCCCCTCAGCTGTCATTAGATATTGCTGATGCGTTCTTTTGACGGTGAACATGCACAAAATGTGTTTTATTGTTTCCGATATAAATCTTGATATATTCGGGGGTAGGTATATTATCTAAACAGGCAAAAATATTTGACCTTTAGACTGTTTTTAATAAACGAATTATTTAAAATTTCCGTTCGGCCGAAAATTGTTATTGATTATGGAGAAAAATTGTTCCCGACTGTTCAATTTAACGTAAAGCTAATGAAACAAACATGTTTTTCAAACGAAAGTAACGAGCGTCATCAAAACTCTTTTTTTTCTTAAGAAACTGAATTTTTGTTCATGGTGACCAATAGCCTGCGTAGCATACATACTGATCTCGATATCACGATGGAAAGTCGATCGAACGAAGATAACCTGAATATAAAGAAAGTTACCGCTTCAGTAACAAATGATAAGAATCCAGCAAAAGAATTTTGTCGTTTGACGTTTGTTGTGTTTTTTTGTAAAACGGTAGATAAAAGACCAATAAAATAAGTAAGAAACCACTTGTTTCTCATAATAGGTTAAACAAAAGATATCTACAAAATGAGGTTTGCTTTTTGCGCCCGTTTAAAAAATAAATTCGACCCAACAGTCCCCTAGCATATAAGAGCTTTTGAGTACGCCCCTCATTATTTTCGTCTGAGTTCAAGATTTGCGTGATGCAAGTTTGAGGTTTTTCTTAGCAAAATACGTTTCTATTTAAATAGATCTAAATAAAAACAAAACAATTTGGATACCTTGTGAGGAAGAAGCAGCACCTGAGGCGATAGTGCAGTAGCCAGTGGCCCTTATCAATGGCGGAGGTTGTGAATAAGGTGGCGACATCATTCCAGACTGTTGATGGGTAGATGTTTCCATCTGATGAGATGGCGATACTGAATGGCTCATTGACTGAGAATTTGGTGACATAGCCTAAAAAAAGCTTCCTAATATATTTCAAATGTGGCTTTTAACGTTTATTATATTATACTAAATTAATTCACCTTTTTCTTAAAAATCTATTTCCGAAGTCCACATTCTTTCAAAGTTTGACGTTAAACCTGATGAATGAAGAGGTTCCGCATACTGACTAAAACTGACTATACAAAATACAAAATATTTAAATTAGGAATTAAGAAGTTAAAATATAGGTCTTGGGAAAAGTACTTAATTCAATCTGGCCATTACATTATCTTTTACAATCAGAAATTAGGTTTTCTTAATTTTGCAATTTAGAAAGCGTATTGTATTCAGTGAGTACAGGGACGGTTTTAAGGGAGGGACAGAGAGGGCACTTGTCCCGGGCGCAGAAAATTTTGGGTTGCGAAATTCCAAACAAATAATCTAACGACTAAAATCGTTTTGTAATTTTTGAGCGCAATTAATAGCGGGGGCGGACGCCGCCGGGGCGGCGGCCGCGGCGGCGGTGCGGGGCGGGGGGGCGGCGCGCGGGCCGGGGGGGAGGACGCCGGGGTCGTCCTGACCGATCTCGGGCGCTGCGGCACCCGTCGCCGCGAACCACGCCTCCAGGTTGCCCAGACCGTCGCGCATCAGATGCACCAGTTCGCGCCAGTTCTTGCCGTGCATCCCGGGCCACACGGGATCGGTCCCCATCAGGATCTTCAGCCCGCCGGCTCGCGCGTGCTGCACCGCCTGAGCGTGCACTTCGAACGCGCGCCGCGCCTTCTCCCGGACGAAGTCGGTGAGGTCAGGAGTCTCCTGCAGCACCGCCATGGTCCACGACGTCGGCGTCACCGTGCAGCCGCGCTCGTAGGCCCGTTCGACCAACCGCTCATCCATCCACGAGATGTGCTGGATGTCGTGCACGCCGTGCTCGATCGCCAGCTCGATGCCCGACTGCGAGTGCGCGTGCGCAGCAACGCGCGCCCCGCGAGCCCCCGCCTCGCTGCAGATCGCTTCGATCTCCTCGGCGGAGAAGTCCTGGTGCTCGAGGTGATCCGACGGCGAGGCGACGCCCGGCGACGTGCATAGCTTGATGAGATCCGCGCCACAGGCGATGACCTCGCGGACCCGCTTGCGGCACTCCCAGGGCCCGTCGACGACGCTGGAGGGACGACCCGGCGCCGGCCCCCAGAAGTTCTGCAGCTCGCCGTGACAACGATCCGGACCGAGGAAGTCGGCGTGGCCGCCGGTCGTCGACAGCATGCAGATCGCGATCTTCATGCGCGGGCCGAGGATCACGCCGTCCTCGACGAGCTCTAATGTCTCTAGCTATCTGTTTGGAGGGTAACAGACCCCTCGATTGATATACTAATGGCGGTATTTCTTGCGAACTCTATTCCTACCCTGCCTAGGTTTGTGGAAAATAATCTAACACAGTTGTTGAAAATAACTCACTTATATTCTTTTGATGTCTTCTACAAAATATATGTATCTCTCTGAAACTAAACTCTAACTTGAAACTAAGACTTAAACATGAAATCCTTAAACGGAGTCTCAACGTAGACTGAAATAAAATTACCACTTCTGCACATAGAGCTTTTTATAGGGATGAACCCTGGATTAACCGTAGCCAATTTTGTAAATGAAAGGTACAAATTCATAAGCATTTTGAATAATATTATCTTTCAGTGGCCCAGACCAGGAAGACAAAAATAGAATTTTAAAAGAGGTATTAGCAATATTTTAAGGACAGCAGGAAGAATATTCCGTGGTATGCTCAAAAGGTATTGGACGGCAGCCAGCTCCTCTCAAGCTGTTCCTCTAGAGGCTCCCTCTCCAAAAGTCATCAAAATTATGAAAAAAGTATTTTGATTATAGTAGTTGATAAGTTTTATAACTATGCCCCTGGGGATACTAAACCCTCAAAGTTAATTATTCTTGTCACTTTTTATTTATTTATTTTATTGCTGACCTGCCCCATTAAAATTTGACATCTTCAGGCTTCCAATTGTTCCTTTAAGCAACCTTAAGCAGTTCACTAACGCAGGCGCAGATCTCTTAATTATCTGCCCTCAGATGGGAGGGCTATGCATAGTACAGGGCAAATCATTCAATGCCTCCTGCTTTCTCCCTAGAAAGCTCTAGATATGCCGTTGAAATCCGGACTGACCGAGAACGTCAGGCTGGCACCCCTGGCAAAGCTGGCGCTCCCGCCGAATTCGGCGCCAGATATGTAAATGGACTCAAGGTTCTCCATGAAATCGGCACCGCCGGAATAGGACACCGAGATACTGGCCTCCGCTTCCTCGGAGATCACGCGGATCGTTTTCAACGAGCGCATGAAACCGTTGCCGAGACTGTTGTCGGGCAGCGGCGACGTATTCACGCTGGCCGAGAACGAGAGTCCGGCAAACTCCTTTGCCTTGATGGAAATGGTCTGCAGCGATGGCATGAAATCGTTGCCGCCATCGTTCGATGCGGAAACTTCAACGTTTTCATCGTGCGACATAACCCGGATCGACTTCAGCGACCACATGAAGCTGTCGCCGAATACGTCAAGCCCTTCGCCGCTCTCGTCTTCCTGCTGATTGTTGTCGAACGCAACTTTAACCGACGCTTTGGCCTTCGCTTCGATCGTCTGAAGCAGCGAAGCAAAATAGTCGCTGCCAAAATTCTGGAATAGAAGATCTGTGCCGACGACCTGATTATCGTCTTCGGGACCCACCTCGGGAGAACCGGGTACTTTGGAGTCGACACTCACCTCTCTGAGAAAGCGGAAAGGAAAATTGACGGGCCCATCAGGTAGGTTCGGTGCACGAAATGTGACATCGGTCGTGTTTGCACTTGCCCATAATGACTGCAGGCCATTGGGGTTAAATGACTGCCGACCATATTGGTAATAGTTAGGAATGCCTGTTTCGTCCTCGAAAACGCCAGTGAACGAACCGCCAGCGTGAACGAAAAGCCACAAACTCGTGGCGTGATCCTCAACTGAAATTGTAACATAAACTTGAGAACATCAGTAGAGTGTAGTGCGAGTCAAAATATCCACCGGGTAGTGAGACAGTGTCAGTTAAAGATGACTTCCACCATTTGGATATCTGAACATAGTTGATCATATTTTCGGTTGCTCGATCAGGGGATCTCTATGCTACCCTTCGGCGGTGTCCGTGATTAAAGGTGGTATTGGTGATTGTCCCTGCAGAATTCAATAGGCCGTTCTTTACTTGCATTTCAACGGCCATGTCCGTGTATGCCCATGACATCTTTTCGACCAGCATGGCAATTGCCAACTATCGCATTAAAGTCACGCAATACGAAAAGTATATCATTTTTGGACATATGTTCAGTGACGCTTTATAACGGGTAGTAGAATTGGTCTTGCTCTTCTTCACTTCAGGCTAGATCCGGGGCATATATCTAGACAACTGATATTTGTTTCATGGGCTCTTTCAGGCGGATGGATTTACGGAGCTGATGGGCCCTTTTATGGAGCTATTGGATTAGATATGTAAAGAAAATCATTTATATATATACAACTTACCACATATATTAGATTTATTGTCGTTACTTTCTGTTCTTCAGTGTTGCCATTAGATAGAGACGGCTCGTAAAAGAAAGTCTTTAATTCTTTATACCTTATCAAGTCTTCATTGTCAAATTTCTGGATGTTAAATTTCTTTCGCATCTCTCTGAAATGGGAAAAAACCGAAAATATTATTAGAACAAAAATTACTAGGAAGAAAACTCTAGTTAGAAAATATACACGCGTTATCTAGTACAACTTTCGAGACATTTCCTTATTCTTTATTTGGTACCCGCGGATCGTTAGCGCCCTGCAGAACAAGCACCGGCGTCTTCATCTTATCTACATGATTCAGCGGTGAAATCGCTTCCAGGTGGGCGCGCATGTCCGGGTCACGTTCATCGCCATACTCAACGCGTCGCATATCCTGTCGGTACGGCTGTGTGTTCTCGAGAAAGGTGACAAAGTTGGAAATGCCGACAGATTCCACCGCCGCAGTCAGGCGATCCCCATAGTGCACCATCGAGGCGAGCACCATGTAGCCGCCGTAACTGCCGCCCATCACTGCAACACGATCGCTCCTGAATTCTGTGCGACCGTCTATCCAGTCCAGCAGCGCACCAATGTCTTTAACCGAGTCTTCGCGCTTGTAGCCGTTGTCCATCTTCAGATACGACGTTCCGTAACCCCGCGAGCCCCGCACATTGGGCGCAATGACCGCAACGTTCAGCTCATTAACAATGGATTGGATCAAGGTTGAGAAAAACGGGCGGTATTGGCTCTCGGGGCCGCCATGGATATAGATCACTACCGGATGGGGGCCAGGAGTTTCAGGTTTGAACACAAACGCGGGCACATCCAGCCCATCAAAACTTGTGTACTGGATCAGATCAGCTTCCACAAACTGCTCTGCATCCAGGCCACCAATCTCGCTTCTGGTCCAACGGGTCAGCGCACGACGCTTCAGGTCAGCAACATAGACATCACCCGGAGCCTTGGGCGTGGACAGTGTCATCGCCAAAGCATTACCGTCAGGCGCAAAGACCAGACCGGACACTATCCCCTGCGGCAATTCCGGGATGCGTAACGATCGGGGGCGTGGCGTGCTGATCAGACCAATACTGATCCTTTTAATTTTGCTCAATTTCAAACATGAATAAAGAAACTTGCAAAAATCAACCCGAATTTCGCTTCTCGACAAAACAAGTCAGACTAAAACGATAAAAACACAACCTGCTACCAAGACAGCATAGTAACAATTTGGTTGGGATTGGACTTTACTATTTAATCTGGATATTATAAACAAATACACTTACTCATCTTGCAGTTCAGGTTCTGTTGATTTTAAAACTGAGACGTATATACACTTGGAAACGAGTTTCTTGGAGTATCTGGCCATTAGCCGAGCTATTCTAACAACTTCTCGCGTGCTGTTTATTCCACCATTTCGATTTAAAAGAATTGCCAAACAGCTGATAAGTTCGGCTGGATCTATTCGAGGCTAAAAAAAAACAAAAAAAAACTACAATTAGGAAGTCTATTTTGAATACTGACAATATTTACAATCTTGCCCTTTGAAATTTGCTTTTCACTTTGTGAAAAGCAAATTTGGGCTTGCTTAGTTACAAATTAGTTCCAATTAATTAGTATCAATGCAGCTGCATTGATCACAAAACACTTTCGGTTTGTGATCAATGCAGCTCTTTGTCTTGCAGTAACATCATTGAAACTGAATCTCAACATCATGATGTTAAGTAAAAAATAGCAATCTTCACACTAAAATCATCAGCTCTTTTTTCTTTCTTTTTTAAATAATTACTATATATATGTTTTTTTTACCTTTATGTATATTCCTATTAACTATATTAAAATTTTTCTTATTATCACGCACGGATGTATTTACAGCACTTTTTTTCCGAATTGACACTAGTGGTTCATCAAATAAAAATGACAATTGAATAAAACCCCCTAAAAACCATCGATAATATAATCGTATTTAAATAAGATTTATAAGGCAGTGCCAAATATGTTATGCAATAACGTAAATTCATTAGAGAAAATTTAAGGATATATAAACAAAAAAATTGTAACGCCCCCCTCCCCTCCCCCCTCGACCTAAAGAAATATTATATTATGAAATAATCTAAACACAACAGTGAGGTAAGAGTTATGTTTTGCATCATTTGTTTATTTTTAAGTTAAAATAATTGTCAAAAAGTGCAGTTGGGTTGTTAGTGATAAACCATCCCAGCACAGTAGTAACAAAAGTTATACATCTTGCGTAATGAGTACCTTTTTACTTAAAATGACAGAAAGATCACCCCCTCCCAGCCCCCACCCCACGCTATTCTGAGTGTTGCTCCGGTTTTGCATTGGAAGAGAAAAGAGTTATAGAGCAGAATTAAAATGTATTAAGACAGAAAAAAAGACGTTTTTAACTTAAGTATCGTTCGGAATGTGAGCAAAAGAGCGTTGCTTTGATTAGAAAACCATGTAATTAACATTTTTTCCTCGAGAGTTTTCTGTTTCGCGATCAAATGGTAGGCCCTACCATTGGGCAAGACGAGAATGTTTTTGTTGAAAATATTGATTTGCCTAAACCTTGTGTATCGAATACTGTTAGAAAATGGGAGGATTGTATATTCGAATACAGCCACTTATTGGCTCTTCTCTTCAAAGCAAGGCTTATTTTTGAAAACAACTCCAAATTTTACCACAAATCGTGTCAACAAAATCCAAAGAAATTATTGCTTTCCTTGTGTCACGAGAGACATTCGATTTCAAGCTACTCTTTGATGATGACCTTCTGGTGAACACGTGGCCGTGGCATGTGGACAACTGAAATCTGATCAGGTCTTGGACAGGAAACCAGGTCTTAATCGTCCTTGCTTCTATAATTTGGAAGGAATACAAAAGATCATCGACGTCTCACGTGCCATCAACACCTCTGGAAACGAGCTTGATTTTCCTTTCCTATAGGTTTCCAACGCTCTTTGATGAAGACCTTGTGGCGTACATATGACCGTGGCATGCGGAAGAGTGAAGCCTCGTTGGCTTCTGAGTGGGAAAACGTCAACCCATCTAAAAGATCTGGGAGGATTAGGAAACATTGTCGACACCTTATAGGCCTTCAACACCTATAGAGTAGCTAAGATAATGACAAAGCTTATGTTTAACTGGTTATGACAAAGCCCGACAGAACTGGGTCATAGATGCACATTCCAACATATTTGTTTTTAGATATTAAACCAATAGATATTAAACCTGGACCAGGTTTTACAGGTACACTAACAGATATAAAAATTTGACTAACATTAGCTGATGAACTTCATCATTTTATAACATAACATCATAAAAAGCCAATTGACGTAAGGTTGTTAACTACAATGAATCAAAAGCAAAAGCTAAAGCACGTAACAAAATTTAGGAGCAATATAAAAGCAATTTTCTGCTGCTGTAGTGCCTGTAGTAACGACTATAATACACATTGTGATCTAAGTGTCAAGTTTTGGATATAAAAAATCAATTTTAATTATGGCCTGCTATATTTCAAAATATCATTTTTGCTGGCACAGCGCGAACAAGAAACGACAACTGAAGATATCAATACACTTGTTTGTATCTTCATTAAAGTAAATCTGAGAAATCTTTGACCCGCCCCTCATCATTCCCGCAAGTAAACCCCTAGTTGCACTTTATTTTTTAAAGAAAACATTATTAATGTGTTTTTTCATTTACTAAGATCAACGATAGAAAATAATTTCTACAGAAGTCCTTGAGAAAAAATTGACTATCGAAAAATGTTGCAACACTCTGTCACTCTCCTGCAAAATAATGAAATACAATAAACTATTTTATTCTGGCTATTTCAAGAGGTCACATCCCACCTTGAAATAAAAAAAATAGTGAAAAACAAAAGCTGATTGTGTGAATTTCTAAAGTTAGTATATAAAATTATAGTATCTTAAAAAGCTAGGAACACTCAGAAATTGAATTTCTAATGAAAAAGACCCCCATGTCCTCATAAGCAGCTTTTGGACGTAGCAGATCTCAAACTAAAGAGAAAAAACGTGAATGAAAAATCAGCTAAAACCAAATACGGCCTAAAAATTGAGAAGATACAGCTTCCCTTTATAGGTGTAGTTTTCTTTGAGAATTAGCAGAATGGTAAGGTTTGAATTTTTAAGGGAAAAGGATGCTCTTTAAAAATCATAAATCCCCTCTAACTATTAAACAATTAACTTGTATTTTTCCTTTTTTTCTTAGGATTTCCATACCCATCTAGTGGATCTTACTGGCTCAAATTTTATTAAATCGTTCTTCAATGTAGAGTGAAACTCATGAATGTCTGCAATCGCAGGAGACGACATCTTTTTTGACACTAATTTCATCGTAAGATGTAGGGATCCCTTACCGTCCACCGTTTGATTATCGTCTTTTTCAAAGGCCATCCGATCACTTTTGACTAAAAAAAAACTGGAACTTTTGATTTCCAATCAAATGAGTCGCCTCTGAAGTATCCATTACATTAAAACCCTATATGACCCTGGGGATACCTTAAAATGCCTGTCCCGGTCTTTAGGGGGTTATGTAGACCCACAAGTTTTTGTTATTTGGTCTTGGAACTATTTTTAACAAAATGGCTATCTTAAAATTTTTATCCCAAGCATTTGAGGAAAAAGGGCGTGGAGGGGGAGCTTGTTGACCTCCGATCAACTTTGATTCTTAAAGAAGGCACTAGAGTTTTGAATGATCCTTCTCTGAAGTTTATACGACCAACCCTTCCATATGAAGCGCCTCTGGGGGAAGAATTTACTTAACCCCTGTGATTCTTTACTATGGGCAACGCAATAATATTGCCTCTGACTTAAATAGGCGAGTAGAACTTCCAATTTCCCTTTTAATGAAAATCCAAAAATATTCACGGGGAGTGAGGAGGAGAAAACGATTTACACAGGAATGAAACAGTCTAGAACAAGTAGGATTACTAACTGAAACAGTATAGATTATTTGTCAATCAAGACACACCTGCTAACCCTGGAAAATGAAGAATTGCTGAAGATAAGTAATGCCACATATAAACAAAAAAAAAATCATTCTTTTCAAAATGGAAAAAATTCTGAAATTATATGAAGAAAGACAGTACTTGTGGAATGTGACAACCCCCTTCAGGGGTAAGTAAATAAGCTGGTGGAGTACACGGTGTACTCTATGCTTACAGTAAAAGTGCACGTCACTAGTGTTGTTAGTAGCCTAGTTGCATATATTGTTTCAGTTGCGATCGCTGGCACGTTTTCATGACGTTCGACGGCAGTACTCCGGCCGGAACCGGTGCGCTTTTCATCGACGGCGATGTTGCCTGGACTGATTTTGGCGCGACCGCGCCTGCGTACCGGCAACGCGGCAGTCAGTCCTCGCTGCTGCGGCACCGGGTGCAATATGCGCTCGATCATGGCTGCAAGCAGATCTTCACCTGCACCGGTGAAGCGGTTCCCGGCGATCCCCAGCACTCGTACGCCAACATCCTGAAGGCGGGATTCCGGGAAGAGTATGTCCGTCACAACTACGCACCTGCCCGGGGGTAGGGTGTTTTTCGGGCCACACCGGGCGCGCCCGCTCTAACTCTCCCTCAGTTCGCCGAAGCCGGAGACGGCGCGCAGGCCGCCGCGCAGCCTGGCGCTCAGCCACACGCCGAATACGGTGGCGATGTAGGGCAGCGCCAGCAGCAGATCGTGTGGCACTGCGTCGCCGAAAACAAGCTGCGCGCGAATGCCGATTGCCCCGACGATGGCGAAGAACATGGCTGCCAGCGTCGCGCCTATGGGATGAGCCGCACCGAAGATGACGGCTGCGAAGGACATGAACCCGCGTCCGGCGGTCATGTTCTGTGCGAACAGCTGCAGGCTGCCGGCGGCGAGTTCCGCGCCGCCGAGCGCGGCAAGGCCGCCCGCCACCATCAGTGCAACCAGGCGCATGCGCGACGGCACGACGCCGACGCTGCGCGCTGCGAACGGATGTTCGCCGCAGGCCGCAAGCTGCAATCCGAACCGGGTGCGCTTGAGCAGGTACCACATCGCAAAAACGAAAATGGGCAAGAGCAGTACAAGGATAGAAAAAAAAGAAAAATTTGAAGGGAGATTCTATCAGGTTTCGATTTATCGATTCCAGGAAGAAGTTTAGAGCTCCTTTTGAGAAGGAGCCCAAGTAAAAACTTTACTTACGAAGGTTTAGGCGGGTAATCAGCGTTTGATAACGCTTTGTATCTGTTGAGTTGAGATAATCGAGAAGTTTCCTTCGTTGTCCTACGAGCTTCAAGAGAGCAAGCCTAGAGGCATGATCTTTTGGAGCTAGCTTGAGATGATCAGTCAGCTCAGCAATACGTTCAGTTAAAATTGCAATTTGAACGTCAGCTGACCCTGTATCTTTCTCGTGCAGCTGAAATTGTTTAGTAATTTCTTCTTTAGCACGTCTATCTAATGACATTTATAATAACTCCTTTAGACAAGTTAGAACGGGATTATAGTATGACAATGGCCATATGGTTAGCACCATTTTAACAGGCTCTGATAAATTTAGCAACCACGTTAGATTTATCCCCTGGAGAGCACCCTAGTCGATACTACTTAAATTTTTCTTTCTTCCATCTTCTTCCTGGTAAGCTGGCCCCTAAGTATGTCACCAGCTTGCCAGGAAAAATCTGAAGAAGAAAATTGAAAATCCCTTCAATTTCGATTAGGTCGCTCTCCAAGGGTATAGTTAAAATGAATCTTTTAATTTGGAGTTCATGAGCCTCCATGGCATAATGAGGGGATGATAAAGAATTTTTCGACTTTTGACCAAAAGATGATGAAGCTTGCTCTTGAGGAAGCGAAAGCTGCGTTCGAGAAAGAAGAAGTTCCTGTAGGTGCCGTCCTCACACTTGGAGAGCGCATCCTTGCAAGGAGAGTAAGCAGGATCTGCTGCTTCTCGCTACGATGGGTGGTCGGCTCTTGAGTGCTATAGCTACCCATGTTTTTCCAGATCAATACGGCTTCTCGCAGTCGAGGGCTTTCTTCCGATAGCGCCATCTGGACGGAAGAATGAAAGCTCCCGGTGAATGCCGAGGTTTTTCATAACAGCCTCGTCCAGAGCGCGGCCAACTGTTGGGCCTCTTTGAGAGATCGCATGAAACCCCAATAAGGCAAGCCCCATACTAGCCGAACCATCTTAAGATTGATCCTTTCAGATCCCGCATGGCAGATCGCTGGCCACCGACCCTACGCCTTTGTACCTGTCGTTCTAAAAGCTATCTTCCTGCCATCGATTAGCTTGATGAAAACCTTCTTTGCTGCCGTGCCGCACGGATCGCAGCCACTCCCAAGTCGGTACTCTTGGCTTCGCGAAATGCATTTGTCGTTCTTTTTGTATCCGGTCTCCGGTGTGTCGTGGTCGAAAATCCAAACACTATCACCGTCAATCTTCAGAGTATCCCCGTCATTGATTCCATACGGCGTCCCGCTGCACTCGGCGGCTGTCGCTGAAGATGACACCAGAAAGAGAATCAGGATTAGCACGCGCATTTTGAGATGCTCCGTGACAAGTACCACTCAAAAAGCATAGGGCCACGAGTGTTGGAATGACAACATGATTATGGGTCGATTCGGAACAGGTCTGATCTTCCTTGTTACGCTTTTTCGGGCTAGGAGGACTTCGGTTCCTGTGCAGGTTTCTCGGACGCCCGGCACGGCTTAGCAGGCGATGCACGGCGGATGCCGGCGTCGGAGAAGCGCCAAGGTGTTTTAGACTTTTTAGCACTATGAAAAACAGAAAACATATAAAGCACAGTCTGAACTATTTTTACAAGAGGAATGCCTTAGGAAAATGTGTGAGATAGAAATCAGAGAGAAATAGAAAAATATGAAAGCTTACACTATTCGACCCAGGGAAATCATAGCCACCCATTACTTTCATGTAGGCTTTCTCCAGAAGGGATACCCACAGCTCGCTTCTATTTGAGGAGAATGAACACAAAAGTTCGTTATTCCTTCCCACCGGCAGGTAGTCATCAATTATAATCTTTCGGGGTATACCATTGATGTTCAACTTCACCATATATTTACCATGTGGATTATAGATAGGGTCTCCATTTTTATTCTTTGGGAATAAAGCTGTCGTGACCACACGCTTTTTAAATCGCCGTTCATACTGAGCACAGACAGCCAGAGACGCCACAAAAGAACAATCCGACACAATTGTTTGCTTTATTGTAAAGCAATTTATTTGATCAATTATTTTAGGATCCTTTATAACTTCTTCAGGACGGCACCATTTTGAAAAATTTTTCTGTTGCTTTATGGATAGAGCTAAAGTTCCATCTTTGTCTGTAAATGGTAGAGTTAGGTTAAATCGTTCTTTGATATCAGCTGATATGAATGGCAGGTACTCTCGCCCGTTTATAAGTGATGTTTTAGCTAACACTTTCTGTTCTTCTTCTGTGTATGTAGCATTGCCAACAATGCTTAACTGCTTTGTTGACTCGTTGTCGTAGACTGGAAAAGAAGATAATAGTTAAATAAAAAAGGAAAAAAAAATGAAGAAAATGGAAAAGGTTTTAAGGCTCTTTATAAGGAAAACGACTATTTCTAATTTAATCTGGTCCGGTCCCTGATACGCTTGCCAAATTTCATCGTCCTAGCTTACCTGGCAGTGCCTAAAGTAGCAAAACCGGGACCGACAGAATTTGCGATCGCTCTATGTCACTTGGTTGATACCAAGTGCCATAAAAATACAGCTTTGGTTGAAAGTCTTTTCCGGTTTGAGAATGAGTTGTATCACTTCACAGGACAGTTTGAATTAAATGTCTCCAGCCACAAGTAACTCTTCGAAGAGACGAAGAACTTGCCCCCGTTTGTGACCTTTTAGTTTCCGTCCTTACGTCATTACCTGGTGACGCTGGCCCAAATTTGAAAACCGCCGAATGAACATCCCACTAGTCTACCTTCATTATACAATAGATTTTAGCTTTCTGTAATTTGATGCATAATTTGCAGCTTTTTGCAACAGTACAAATTTGTGGTGGTAAATCATGCGAATTTTCTTGAATATCTTCCTGTAATGAATCGAAAAATTATCTTGGCCTCGAATTGTTCAACCATAGACACATAACCGTAAAACCACATGTAAATGGGATGATTGACCACGTGCTATCATTATAAAAACTACATATTCGTACGAATGTGTGCCAACAGTAGTCACTAAATCTTAACTTTAAAACTAAATCACTAAAACTTTAACAGTATCAGTTACAAACAGGGGTTCTCGTATAACTCAACCCGTTTGACTAAACCCATTTATCTCAACCGTCGTTCAAGTAAGCCCTCATTCAAATCCTCCCCCATTCAAGCCATAGTCCGGTCAACTCAATCCCTGTATAAAATCCTCATCTAACTCGGCTCCCATAATTCTAACAAACTAAAATTATTTTGGGTTTTACATTTTGCGGATACAAAGTTTTTGATACCTTAGAGCCATTTTTCTGCCGTCCTAACAAATCTTATGGCCTAACAATTTTAATAACAATTATGCTTTTATGAGCTAATAAAAACTGGTTAGTAAATTTCTCTAATAAATCATATCACGATTGATGAACTTGTTGCAGAATTTAAATCTGGATTTTCAAAGGCTGAAGATGAAGCAATGCGGATGTGCAAGTTTCTACACTACATACATTAATAGGGAATCCATGACAGCCAATAATTCTTTCAGTTAGGCAGATTCTTTTGGTGGCTTCCAAAAAATATCTTCAGGGATTAGGTATTCTGATTTTTTTTCATGTGTGTATCCTTTTTTAAATTTCCTGCTCAAATAATACGCTTCTGAAAATGGTTAGTTAATCATTTTCGTTAATTTTCCTCCACGAGCTAACAGGAAACTGTTAGCAAACACTACTAACTGATAATTGGACAGCGGAAAAAGGCCTTAGATCTAATTTATAAGAGTAATTCAAACTGATTAAACTTCTATAGTTTGTTCATATGCTAGGTAAATAGGCTACAATTACTCATAACAATATAAATATTAAAAACAATAAATTTTAAAACACATACCATAAAAGGCTGAATTACCTGTGTCACAAAGGGAAAGCCCAATTACTTATTTAACACATCATTCAACAATTGAAATAACCACAACATCAAACAACTGGCATTAAAAAATAAGGTAAAAAAAGAAAGAGTAACTTTTTACTAAGTAGCCCTCCCCCCGGACATGGAAAATGCCTCTTTTTAGTGTTAATAAGTAGTAATAGTAGTAAATAGTAATAGTAATAGTAATAGTAATAGATAGTGATAGCAATAAATAGTAATAGTAATAAGTAGTAATAGTAGTAAATAGTAATAGTAATAAATAGTGATAGTAATAAATAGTAATAGTAATAATAAAGTAATAAAAGTAAAAAGTGAAAGTAACAGATACTGATTGCAATAAATAATAATAGTAATAAGTAGTAATAGTAGTAAATAGAAATAGTAATAAATAGTAATAGTGATAAATAGTAATAGTTATAAGTAGTAATAGTAGTAATTAGTAATAGTAATAAGTAGTAATAGTAGTAAATAGTAATAGTAATTGTAATAGCAATAAATAGTAATGGTGATAAAAAGCAATAGCAATAAATAGTAATAGTGATAAATAGTAATAGTTATAAGTAGTAATAGTAAAAGATAGTAATAGCAGTGAATAGTAAAGTAATAAATAGTAAAAGTAATAAATAGTAATAGTAATAAATAGTAATAGTAATAAATGGTAATAGTAATAATAAGCAATAGTGATAAATAGTAATAGTAATAAGTAGTAATAGTAGTTAATAGTAATAGTAATATTAATAGCAATAAGAATAGATAGTGATAGCAAGAGATAGTAATAGTAATAAACAGTAATCGTAATAATAAGTAATAGTAATAAAAAGTGAAAGTAACAGATACTGATAGCAATAAATAGTAATAGTAATTAGTAGTAATAGTAGTAAATAGTAATAGTAATAAATAGTAATAGTAATAAGTAGTAATAGTAGTAAATAGTAATAGTAATAGTAAAAGTAACAGATACTTATAGCAATAAATAGTTTGATCAGGATTGGAGTCCAATATCAAAAAGGGCATTTGTGGTGGAAATTCACATTAATTTCACGATAAATTTATTTAGGTATCTCTGAGACCCATATTACAGGACTTCCATGACTTTAATGAATCAGTTTTTCTTGGAACTAAAGACTCCCTACTGAAAATCTGGAAAGCCATGAGAGATGCAACTGCAAGCTGAGCTTGCCTTGCATTGGCTACTTTAATATTTCATCATGTAATTCCCACAAACTGGCTTGAATCTCTAGTGGCTGAATTGCAAGGTCGGTCATGGCACTTGCATCTGTTGATACAAATTCCAGAAAGGCCAAATCATGTCTCTTGCTATTTTATTCTCAACTTGGAGTGGATCGTCAGGGATGCTATATAATTTCTTAAAACGCGAATTGAAGCATGTGGCAATCGTTACGGGTGTGACCTGAACAAGGCATATAAGCCTGAAAGGTATTTTTATCTAGCCAAGGCTTTCGGAGGTTCTCAGCAACATTTGATAGTTCTCACTAAACATAGTTTGTAAACAGGCTATGCCAACTTCTGTATATAGCTGTACATGTTGTGTATCAGCGTAGATGAGTCAATAGATAGAATGTATTATTCTTCTTGTCGACCATTTACTAAACAATTTGCTCAGTTAGATCTTTTCTGCGGGATGTTCACCGTTTGATAGAAAAAAAGCCGAAATAATATCGTTTTCAGTATTGAAATTTACGTTTCGATATTCGATATCAATATTTGGTGTGATATATCGATATACCGATTTGCCCGACACTACACTAAGGAGTATTTTATATGCAGAACCATGAGCAAGAAATTATCTATCAAGAAAATTTTTCTTGACATCCCCAAATCTATTTTAATTCGTCACAGCATGAATATTCCATCCAGTGTCTCTAATGCATATGAGATTGAAGCAAATAAATAAAGGGAATTAAAGGCAGATCTAACAAGCTTGAGGGAGGGGAATTTGGGGATACAAACAGTGTCAACAGAAACTCAGGAGATTTATAAGAGCATGAAAACTGCTTATTATAGAAAAAATCCTCCAAGCTACAAAAAAATGCTGCTACAATTAAATAAAAAACCGACATGGTTAGATATATTCTACATAGAAGAGCTGCAAGATTGATTTCAGTCCCCCTTCATTTGAAGAAAGGTAAACTCATGAGCTATTTAAGCATACTAAAAGAGTTTCCAAGCGGTATTCGTACTTTACCATGACATTTCAAGGTAGCAATTCTCTTAAGCTTTGATATTATTTTGTCTCAAAAATACCGTTTTGTTAGCCGGTGCAAAGCTTGGAGAGGTGCAACACGCTTATAAGTAAAAAAAAAAAAAAAAAAGACTTCAGAACTCAGTGTCATGTTTATCAGAGAATTGACCATGAGCTCCACAACTGCTCTACGTGCCATCTTCGAGGCGACGAAGATAATAAATCATAGGATAAGTGTTTGGCTAATGCAAACAGAGAGGGAGTACCTCTAATTCTTGAGACTATCAGTGTCTGTACTATAGTTTTCTCAGTTTTCCGAAAAATACGCCTTTTCATTCGGTTTCCTAAATTTATATCCCGAAAAATAAATAATGTATACTTGGCCAGTAAAACGATCACAAAAAAAATTTCAAGGAAGGAGCTTGCAGGAACTTGAGGAAAGAACACATGTCCGCTGAGATTTCCATATTCTCATGTATCTCCCTTTGAATGTTACTTTTCATAGTTAAATTTGGACCTTGGCTCAAAAATTAGAAATAAACTTTTCTTGGCCAGGCCTAAATTTTATTAGAATATAGTCTCTAGTCTACGAATACAACAATAAAAGAATCTGAAGAATAATCGCAGGGTAAATAGCATTTATCAGGAACGAACCAGCTTTGTATTTGAATCAATCTCTTTTTTTTCACTTGGTAGTTTTCCCACCTTTTTTTTAACTTTCCACTTGGAAATGGAATGGGGAGGGGGGTTATTCAAAAGGAGGATTTTAAACACCCGATTAAGGGTCTTCAATTATGGAGATTTCAGTGGTAGATCTTTTATGGTTTAAAGCCTTATAATCCAGAAATGACCCTCAAATCATATTTTGGTTCGCTAAGGCATTTTATGAGGGTGTTGTCATGACGAAATTACGAAAAAATCTGTAAATGTGAGTATTAGCTTTCCAATGACCTTAAAAAGCTCTCTCAGATATTCTAGCGCACTATTAATACTGGAGGAATAAAACAGAAAAAAAGGAGACTTATCAGCGTTTTCGGCTCTTTTTAAAAGTTTCCATAAATTTGTGTCTGCAATCAACTTTTACTATCAAGATGAATCTAAATCACAGCTACCATTACTGAAACAGCATTAATGGCAAATTTCTCTTATAAGACAAAGTTTTTTTGTAAAACATGTTTTTATGCTTTTGGTAATAAGGGCAATGGTTTTATCTGTATTAGATTGCAAATATTGCTGCAATCATGAGATTCAAATGTGCTCGGGCCCTGGGCAGGGCAGGGTGGAACATCTCCCTTAATTGCAGGAAAATACGTAATACATACCTTCAGGTGCTTGCCTGTAAAGACCTACAATGACCCTGCTTACTTGTTATATCTAATCAAATTCTAATAAGAAATAATGCTGCTTAGTTGAGTGCATCTATTGTCAATTCACATTTCATGAAGGAATTATTTAGCATTTTGCAACTAAAATTGTTGAGTTTTAATTACAATGTGCTAACAATATATATACAGACGTAAGAAGGTCAGGCATCACATCGTTGCTATTCCACTTAATTTCACGTTTTCACACGTTTAAATTAGAGTTCCGGAATTTCGTCAAAATTCTGTGGGGGGGGGGGAGAGCGGCAAGTTGCAGTCGATTTTCCCAAGTCAGCTGAAAATGACAATAAAAAAATGAGCCATAGAGTTCTTTAAAGGCAAAAATATACTAAAGAAAACCGTATTTTTGTGGATGCTTGAATACTTTAGGCCTATATTAATTTTGATATAATTTTTAAAGAGGCTAAATTTTAGTGGGGTTTGTTACGCCCCTGGTAATGGATCAAAGTAATAATCAGCAGGAAAATGTAAATCAGGAGGACACAAGAGTTATTGAACACGTACTGCTCTGCTCATGCTCTCTCTGAATACATCTGAACAACGACTTTTTGGCATTTGTTTTACAAGGCTTTAAACTGTCAGATACGCCTTTTAGAAGCAACAGAGACGACAGACTTTGTCCAATACGCCAAGTTAAGCCCATGTGACACGGTTTGGCTACCCCGGCTCTACTGGACAAAAAATTGACATTGCCTTGATATCTATGTGTGACTACTCATATGGGTGGTTTTTCGTATTCTCATCTAGCCTACTGACCACCTTGTGCAAAATAATCGGGTTTTTGTGCTGTCTGCACATATCATGCTTAAGATTAGAGAATATATTTTGTTTTAAGTATACAAATGGGTTGAGTGAAATAGGCTGAGACAAATGTCATCAAATGCTCGTTTTGTTATTTTTGGGTTATAAGCAACGACATTCACAACATTTTAATTGTCAAATCTACTCTTACACTCTAAATTCTTAAAACCTCTAAAATAAGCTGATTCGTCTTTAGGTTGGCTTACTTCCATTTCAAAATCTTGAAACCAAATGTATGGCGAGAAGAGCGAAGCACGGATTTTATAAAAGGCTGCAAACTTGTAGTAGACTATCCTCAGAGAGGAATAAGTTAGGGCTGGTGCAAGGTAGGTATCAGGGTAGGCAGTGGTATCAACTCAAGGAATTGTAAGGGGGAGGATAAAATGTAGTTTTGTAAAATTTAGGGAGAGCAATCTTATTCTTTTTTTTTCTTCAATGAAAACACACAAAGAGGGATTTTCCAATTAAAATACCCTCTAGATGAGAGGAAGGGGCAAAGACATTTAAGAGTTGGACGATAAAAAAAATCATGGGGGAAGGGTAATAAAATCCCCCCTCTCCAAGAAATGACGCTCCTGAAGTTAGGTCTAGGAGACTTTTATCTTCAAACGCTGTTTGAGTGCTGCCCTTGGAAGCCAAGGCGCAGATTGTTTTTTCCAATGTTTGAGAGAGCAGTTCTAATCAATGGTGAGATTCTGATAGCCACGATAATTACAAAGGTCATGGGCAGCTTTGAAGAATGGGTGTTTCGAGGGTCAGATCTGCAAGTTTTTTCTGGTAATCATTCATCCCCTGATCAAGTCTAGTATTTTCATGATTGGGCTTCTTTTCGAGCTCTTTCATATCATTAGAAGGCGAAGAATGCTGGAGAGACTCAACTTGAACTTTCTGTCCAGCAAAGGCCTTTAGCTCTTGAATTTCAACATCTTTAGCCTCCAATTCCATTTTTAATTCTTCAAAAGTAGCCAGTTTATTTCTTAAATCGGACAGTTCTTGGTTATGTTGATCTTCTGCCTTCTTTAGCTGGTCCACTATTCCACACTGTTCTGAAATCTCGACATTTTTTGCCTTTAGAACATCTCTCAGGGTACTTAGTTCATTTGCATTTGCGCGCAATTCTTCACTATCAACTTCTTGTTCTTTTAGCTTATCTTGAAGTGTCCTAACGACCTCATCTCTAGCTTGCAACTCAGTTCTCAAAGTACAGGCATCAGCTTCATTGGCAGCTTTACTAATCAATTCTTGTCCCATGTTTTTCAACTCCTCTTTCAAGCGATTTAGATTTGAGTCGGAGTTAACTTGCAATTCTCGCATCTTATCTTCTTGTTGTTTCATTAAACTTTCAAGATACTTGATTTTCTCCTCTTTGACTTGCAGCTCATTTTTTAACGAATTTCCTTCATTCTCATTAGTAACTCTACAATTTAATTCTTGGTTAACAGCAATCAATTCTTTTCTCTCAGCTTTTAATTCAGAAATCTTTGCTTGCAATTCTTTGATGTCACCTTCTTGCTGTACTAGCTTATTCTCAAGCGACCAGATGTCATTTCTTTTTGTTTCCAGCTCATTTTTCAAAACACTTAATTCCCATTGTTATGGCTTAGATTCCCTATTTCTTATATTGCCTGTTTCATGGCCCGCGATAAAATCCAGTTTAGTCATGAGAATACCTATATTTTACCAATATGCCAAGTTTAATAAACCTAGCTTTGTCTAATTGTTATTTAAAAAAATAATATCAGGGAAACCTATCTGAGCCCTTAGAGTTGGAGGGGTGCGAAGGGTCAAATTACCATAGATATCACGCGTTTTCATTACTTAATTTCTACTAATCTAAGTATCACACCATATACAGAAACACTATAGCTACGAAATCTTTAACAAGATAATAGCCTGAACATCTAGTGAGAACCTCGGCTTGTCTTTGAAATAAATTTTGAGGATGCTTTTCCATCAAAATTATTGGATATTATGCCCTTTTATGTTTAGGCTATTACCTTTATCAGAAAAAAAAAACATAGAAAGAGACTAGTTGAGTTTCATGGCCAAAAGCAAATTAATATGTTAAAGAGAAATAAGTTTTGTGTCTAAAAAACAATCAAATAACAGTTTAATTATTCAAAATTAGTAAATAAAAAAGAAGAAAAAAAGGACAAGAAATAATATTTAGATTAATTTCAAATCTGCTCTTATTGACGAAAACTGATGCAAAAAAACATATTTTTAAATTTACTATTATAGTTACAACTATTCAATGAATCTTAAGAACTTGAATTACAAGCTTGGCCAGCTACAATTATATCTTTGTGATTGCTCTTGCTCAGACTTTTTAGCTGTATGCAGCTGTTATTACTGATGTTAAGTCTCCATTTTCTGTTTTTTTCTCTACTTTGGGGCACTATAATAAAGACATGCTATATCCCTTTCTAAACCCTATGCGGTCTATCTATTTATACACCAGTTCCCTTTCTAACATCTGTGAAGCCAACATTGTCATGGCGGCTTCACTTTTGCTAGTCACTGTCCCCTAATACATCTTTTATAACCCAGTTCCCTTTCTAAAATTTATGCGGCCGCTTTATACACCAGTTTCCTTTATAAAATCCATGCGGCCAATTTTGTCATGGCGGCTTCAGTTTTGCTACTCACTGTTATACACCAGTTTCCTTTCTAAAATCCATTTGGTTAATTTACACGCCAGATCCCTTTCTAGAGTCCGTGCGTTCTGTTTTCACACTGGCTCCCTTTCTAATATCTATTCGGCCAATATTTTCATGGCGGCTTCGGTTTTTCTAGTCACCATCCCCTATTACTTTTTTTACCAGTTCCGTTTTTAAAATCTATGCGGCCAATTTACACACTAGTTCCCTTTCTAAAATCTATGCAGCCTATGTATACACTAGTTCCTTTTCTAATGTTTTGCGGTCAATAATGTAACGGCAGCATTAGTTTTGCTAGTTAATGTCCACTAGTACTTCTTTTTTTGTACGCCAGTTTTCTTTCTAGAATCCATGCGGCCAATAGTGTCTGCGCGGCTTCAGTTTAGCTAGTCACATTCTACTTTCACTTTTTGTGTCATTTATTGAATTGAATTTCACGTTTTACGAGTTTTATGGTCGATTCTGTGAGAATAGTTAGTCAAAATCCCTCACAATTTTTGTACTTCTTTTCCATATTTTACGTCAGATTCGCACATTTGTCATGCAAATCAATAGGGTAAGATTGCTCACTGCAGAGGTAAGTTTGTGAAAAAGTCACACTCGACAGCGTTGATCCGTTGCGTCCTCCAGAATGAGGGGGATACGCGATGACATCGATGGCTGTTTCCATTCCGTCCGGAGAAACCGAACTTGCGCGGTATATCGCGGAAGTCCGGAAGTTTCCGGTTCTATTGGCCGACGAGGAGTTCATGCTTGCCAAGCGCTGGCGTGAACACGAGGCTTCCGAAGCCGCCCACAAATTAGTGACCAGCCACCTACGCCTCGTGGTCAAGATTGCTCAAGGATATCGAGGGTATAACTTGCCACTTTCCGATCTGATTTCGGAAGGCAACATAGGGCTGATGAAGGCGGTTCGAAAATTCGATCCGGACAAGGTCGTCAGGGTGTCCACTTACGCGATGTGGTGGATCAAGGCGTCCATCATGGAATTCATCCTCAAATCGTGGTCGGTGGTCAGTATTGGAGCTCACGCCTTGCGGAGGAGGTTGTTCTTCGGCTTGGGCAAGGTTAAGGCGCGATTGCAAATCGTGGACACCGGCGCCTTGAGCGATGATCACCTCCAAAAACTCGCGTCCGAGTTTGGCGTTACGGCGGAAGAAATAGCCGAATTCAACGGTCGGTTCGGTGGTCGCGATCTATCACTCAACCGTCCGGCGGGAGGCGATGAAAGCGAGGAAGAGCACATCGATCTTCTCGTTTCCGCCGACCTCAATCCAGAGGAGGCATGCGCGACCCGCGAAGAACAAGACTATTGCAATGAACTGATCGGCGAGGCGATCGAAGTGCTCAATGACCGTGATCGAGAGATTGTCAAAGCCCGCTGGCTAAACGAGGAAAAAAAATCCCTCCAAACGCTAAGATGATCGAAAAGAAAAAACGGCAAGCAGATCAGTTCTATGAAAAAATTCACCCCAAGGGTGCTTCAGAGGAAGACAAATTGATTCAAAGGCGTGCCCTGTCAGGGATGCTTTGGAACAAGCAGATTTACCTCTATGACGTCAATTTGTGGTTGAAAGGAGACAATCCTGCAAATCCTCCACCAAAGTCACGCCAAACTATTCGCAACACTCACTGGAAACATCTCATCTCAAAACGGATTCTTTCTATGCCTGATAAGTGGGAATACCCTTGGTTTGCTGCGTGGGACTTAGCCTTTCATACCGTGACACTTGCCTTAGTAGACATGAAATTTGCAAAAGAGCAGCTGTGGTATCTCCTTTTTGACCAATTCCAACATCCCAATGGACAGGTTCCCGCTTATGAATGGGAATTTTCCGATCTCAACCCGCCTGTGCAAGCCTGGGCAGCATTGCGTCTTTTTCAAATGGAAGAAAAGAAGACGGGTCATCGGGATATTGACTTTTTGAAGAAGTGCTTTCACAAGCTCATCTTAAACTTTGTTTGGTGGGTGAACAAAGTCGATGCAAAAGGGAACAATGTCTTTGAGGGAGGATTTTTGGGACTTGATAACATCACGGTCATTGACCGAAGCCAAGTCCCTGGAGGAGGAAAACTCGAGCAATCGGATGGAACCGGATGGATGGGGCTTTTCTGTCTTTGTTTGATGCGTATGTCGCTTGAATTAGCTGTCGACGATCCTGTCTATGAAGGAATGGCCCTGAAGTTTTTTGAACACTACGTCTACATCGCGAACGCTCTTGTCAGTGCCGAAAATCGAGAGGTCCAAAACTAAATGAAGATATGAAACGGACATAATATCTTAAGCAACACAGTGAACAAAACAGAAAAAAAAACTAACAAACGTTTAATAATAAAAATAGTCCAAATATTTCAACTTGCCGTCTGTAAGACTTTTTCGACGATTAAAAATAAATTAAACTAAATCAAACATAACATATAAATAAAATAAAAGGCAAAAAGAAAAAAAACACACGAAAACAAAAAAAAAAAACAAAGAAAAACTCACTTATTAATACTTTAGGCTAAAATATGTCAACTGTTTGTCACTTACAAATAGTACAAAAACAAGCAAAAGCAGGATAACTATGCAGCAGAGACACTGTTCCTTTATTTATTTGCAAATAAAATCTAATAAAGTGAAAGTCTCTTTATTTAAAAAATTTACATATGACTTAGGTTATTATTGAACACAGGTAAACAAAACTTTCTTGCGTATTATAAATTGAATGAATGTTTTCATTTCTTAATCTAACCAAAGCATGTTGACTCTTTCTAGAGTTTAAATTTTGACCTTTGCTTGTAAGGCAGAGACTTGTTTGGGGCTCATGATGCAAAATGTCATTGTTTAAGGTGTTTGAGGGCTTGCCCTGTCTTTTAATTTTTCCCATTATTTAGTAAGGATCCTATTGCTAATTGGGGTTTAAAAGCAGTTTTATGTTATGTTTTCTTAATTTTTAGGATAGAATAGGAACATATGGTAAAGTTGTGGAATTGATTTTTCTATTTAATTTTTGTTATCTACTTTCTATTTAATTTGGTTGACACTATTGGTCTCAGAGGAATGCCTACTTTTTTGTATTTTTGGTACACTGTATATTTTTGGCCGAACATCAAGGCTTGTGAGGCGGTTCTTTCCCACCAGCGACCCAACACTTCGAAACGAAAGGTCTTGGGTTCTTCGCTCCAGATGCCGTCGGGATTCGCCGCGGTGACTTCGAACTGGTATTCCCCCGGTTTGAGTTGAGGGATCACGACTTGTCGATTGAGCCCAGCCTCTTGCCAGTCGTTGATAAAGGGCGGAAGTCGATACCGAAACCGAACCTGGTCCGGCGCACCAAAGCTAATGGCGGTGTAGTGGAATTCGATGCGTTCGATTCGGCTGCTAAAGGTGTAGCGACCGTTCCGAAAGTGTTCCGATTGGGAGTCCTGAAGAGAATGGGGGACGCCGTCCAGATAGATGGTCTCGAGGATCATCTTTGGTGGGGTGGGAGTGGGGGTGGTCTTGATGTCGCCCGGGTTGACGATATTGACGCCAGCGATGGTAGCAAACC
>JAAAKM020073195.1:210611298-210625498 GCA_010016025.2 Alatinidae sp. Z8VKAUB7J3
GGCACGAATGCTGGCGGGATGTCCGGAGCTGCATTGGAGCGTTGAGAGTCCTTCGGCTAAGCCAAAGGAACGCACGGATAGGAGCTCCGGACCGTCGACCGGGAGTTGTTCCAATTGGGCTTTTGAGACGCGATGGACGCCGTTGTAAGAGCCGAACCAAAGATGGCCGAGATGGTCATCAACGATGGTATTGAGTTCATTGGTGGGTAAGCCTTGGGCAGTGGTGTATTCCCGGAAGGAATTGTCTCGAAAGCGGACCAATCCTCGTCCCGACGTGGCGAGCCAAAGCGTGCCTTCTTGATCGAAGTAGAGTGCTCGGACGCTGTGTTTTAGGCGGTCTTGGTCTTGAGCGAATTTGTGGAACTGACCATCGGGAATTTGCAGTGTTTCTAGAGTACATATCTGTATTTGTTGCCATTTTGAACAGTGAAAATAAAAAAGAAATAGGTAGGTAAATTTTTATTTGTTAGATTTTTGTCCGCAAAAATTTAAATATTAACAGTGTGTATATTCCCTAACCTTCAAACGGAGTCTACATCGTATCGGCTCTAATAATCAAAAGTAAAACATATGTCATCTATATTGAAAATAAGCTATATATGTGTCATTGGTAAACTACGCACGAGGAATCAGCTAGAATTATTCTATCTTGTACTGTTACGAATATAAAAAGAGACATGGGCCTCTAAGTGGTGTAGTGAAAACTATCCTATTTTGTACCGTTACGAAGACAGAAAAGACATACACGACTAAAGGGTACATGCCTCTTTTTTTATCAGGTATTGTTACAATTCAGAATGAAGAATAGGATTATCAATAACTGGATATAATTATATATATAATATAGATAATTATAGATTATAGAGATAATATTATATAGAGCCGTAATTATAGAGCTTTAACTGGCATTTTTTCTCCTTTTTTTGTCAAGGAAAAAGTGGATATACGCCAAAAACCGAAATAATTGAGAATTTGCTCAAAATACAAAAAATTAATTAATACCCTAAAAAAAACATAAGAAATTAGTTTTGAATGCTTTTTCGATGTCCCCGTAAGTCTCATCCTTCAGAGCCAACACAGAAGGCAAACTTGTCCGGTTTTTTTTGTTTTCTGTGAATTTGTTTTTCTGTTTTTTTTTGCTCTCCTGAAAAGTTACGAAAATTGCATATGCCTCACTTTGAATCATCACAGCTGGTAAGGTGATAAGACCGACAGACAGACCGACAGAATTGGCGATTGCTATATGTCACTTGGTTAATACTAAGTGCCATAAAAATGGACATAACCGCAATAAAAAAGTATTAGCGCTATTAAAAATGCAGTGGTACACAGGAAAGCAAGCTTCGTTGCAATTTATAAGGATTAGGTAGGAATGAAAGGTCAGAGTTTATTTGGACACAATTGGAAATTTTCTGAAAGTAGCCTGATTTAGTAACAAATAAACCTTATGTTTCATCTCACAAAAAGCATTTGGAGTGTAAGGATTTGTTTTAAAATTGTTTCTAAAACTCCCAAGGGAGGCTCGGTCTAGAAATGCTATTCAGGTAACTTCTGGATTTATTCAAATTAATTTGAAATACTTTCAACGCGGTAAATTCAACTATGCAATCATTTAAATACCAAAATCAGTTTGAAGTCGCAAAACAGGGCTCAATTAAAATTTCACAAAACAAACAAATTGCTGCAGTGTGCCAGTGTAGGTAATTTTTTCAAAAAAAAATTATTTTTACTCTTCCCTTTGTTATATCAATATTATAATTTTTTCATCAACAAACACAAAACAATGTTATTGTGTTTATTTCCTACAAACACAATAACACACAAAATAGCTTACTTGCACAATATCCAAAACTAATCCTGCTCCAACCATTCCCAGTCCAGCGATTAGAAATGGAAAGAAAACTTGAACCGAAATAGTCCAAAATGTTTCCTTAATGACAGGTAAATCTTTAGGCTCCATTGACACTCCGGTGTCAGAAGGTCTTAAGATATCCATCTGAATGTGAGTCATCTTTTCAAAGTCTGCATCGGTCGGTGGCCAACGCCAGGACTTCGCCAGGGAAGAGTTCAAAGGAAACGTCCTCGAGGGCATGTACCCCGCCAAATCGCTCCGACAGGTTTTTGCCCTGCAGGATCGGAGCAGAATCACCGGCCACCGCCGCCCCCTCCCAAATTCATCTTGTCGCGGGACATGTAGATCAGCACCGAAACGATAATGATGATCCCCTCGACCCCGAATTGATAGAACGGGTCGACCCTCAGGAAAGACAGACCGGATGGGATAGTGGCGATAATAAGAGTGCCCACGAAAGCCCCGACGATCGTCCCGCTGCCACCGAACAAACTGGCCCCACCAACGACAACTGCCGCTATCGCGCTTAACAATAGCGGCTCGCCCGAATCCGCCCTGCCCGACCCGAAGCGCGTGGCGTGCAACACGCCTGCCAGGCCAGCAAGCATTGAGGCGATGACATACAGCGACCAGACATGCTTGCGCACGTTGACCCCGGCCCTTGAAGCGGCCTCGATATTGCCGCCGATCGCGTAGGTGTATTGGCCGTACTTCGTCTGTGACAGCAGATAGTGCACGCCGATCACCACCACGATGGTGATCACCACAATAACCGGAACCACGCCCAGTACTTCGTAATAGCCGACGGCGCTGACGACTGTCCGGTCGCGGATCGGCTCGTCGACCCCGCCGGCGAACAAAAAAGCCGCGCTGCGATTGATGCCGAAGAATCCCAGCGTTGCAATGAAGGCAGGTACCCCGAGCCGTGCTACGAGAAAACCGTTGATGAACCCGGGAATGATCGAAACCGCCAGCGCCAAACTCGCGCCGACGAGAAACGATACGATAGGCCCTGCCCATTCCAGAGAAAAGGTATTAAAAATGTCTGTATAATCCCCGAAAAAAGTCTGTATACATGTCAATAACAAGCAGTATATGTTGTAAACATTGGACGAGTTTCATGACTTTCAGTCCTTTCCCCAGAAGCTATGGGGATTGTTTTCATTCTCAAAGGCATGGTTTTATTGAACTTTTAAACAATGCTGAACGAGATGGCTATCTCAAAATTTTGATCAGATTTTTTTTCTGCAGAAAAAAGGTACGCGGGAGGAAGAGCTCTCTACCCTCCAATTCGTTTTGATTCCATAAATAGGCACTATAAGTGTAAATTTTCTGTCGAATGTGCCCTTTAAAAAGTTTCTAAGATAATTTCTACCATACGAAGTGCCTTGGTGACTAAGAACAAACGAAACAAAAACAACAAAAATAATGCATTTCACTTCAGCCCACTTCACTCTTTACTTAACCAGCGCTATTGGTCACCCTGCAATTAAATAGTTTTTAACATTAAGTTTACATTAACATTAATTATTATTCGTAAATGCAACAAATTATATGTACAAACAATTTAAGCTCACTTAAACTATCCCAGGATTGAATCAACCTGTTGTGTTAAATTAAACTCTTTCGATTCTATGCAGTTTTTTGGCTTTGAAACTGAAGTTTATTTTCGTTTGATTATAACTAATTTTTGTTTTGATGGAGGTTAAGGTATATTTAAGGAATTGATTTTTGATGGAGATTGAGCATTCAGATACCGTTTTAGAGGTGTGTTGTGTGATTTTATATAATTGTCTGTCAAGGAGTCGATTGACTATAAATTTTCCGCAGACAGGGATTTTTTTGACATCGTGACGTCATCGCCTAACCGAAATCTCGCCGCCGCTGCAAAACCCGAAATCGCCGTCAATGCATTGTTGAAATCGTGAGCGATGCCTCCCGCCAGTACACCGAGTGACTCAAGTTTTTCGGACCGGAACTGAGTTTTCTCTGCCGATCGTTTCTCGGTGGTATCGCGAATATTCAACAAAATGGCTTGACGTCCATTCAGAAGCACTTTGGCGCCTCGAATCTCGATCCATTGCAAATTTCCATGTGGATCCGTCCAGCAATCGTCAAAGACCGCACCGTCTTCAACACCCGATTCGAAATATTCCTTCACTGTTTGATCAAGCCACGATAATTCCAGAGATATGGAATTAGAATTCGCTTGTTCTTCAGGTGATTTGTCGAAGATTCTCTTTGCCGCAGGATTTAGATCGATGACTTCGCGAGATTCAATGTCCACCAAAACTTTGGCCACATCGGAACTTTCGAACAACAATCGATATCTCATTTCCGATTCAGTGAGATGTTTCGCTGTCTCACGTAGCTCGTCATTGGCAGTTTTTAGTTTGTAATGTGCTTGGGTTCGGGATGTAAAAAGCACAATGAAGAGCAACAGGCAAAACGCCAGAATCACGCTGGCGATGACAAAGTTGAGCTTGGCCGCCCTTTGGTGAGCCAATTCTCTTTCTTTTGAGGCAGCCCGCTCTTCGAGTTTCTGATACTCAGCATCTCTTCGTTCTCGCTCATGTTCTTGTTCGAGTTCGGCGATACCTTGCAGTACATCAGGTCCTGACAATTCCATTTGAAGCTGGTGATAGCTCTTGAAATCTGCAAGGGCGTCTTCATGTAATCCAAGGGACGTTTAACCAAACTAAAGGACATTATGTTACAGTCTAGTAAACGACATAGTTTTTGCAGTGGATTCGAATTAATGGATGGTTTTGTTGGTTTGATCTTTTTAGGTGGGCTGTTTTAGGCTAAAAACCTCTGTCTAGCCAGGTTATCCATTATAGATTACCGCCTCATTGTAGTATAATACATGTAGGTATAAATGTAAAATGAGTTGTAGGTAATACGCTTGAGGCTGCTTACGCAAGATTTTTAGTCTTGTTGATAAAAAAGCATATTAAAGTATCGAAAAGTCATGTCGTGATCAAGCTGGACCAAGGGTAGCATAGTGCCCCGTTCATACTGAAGGTTCCAGAAACGTTTTTCTGTCCGATTCTAAGCCAGCTTAAGTGTTTCATTTAGATTTGAGAAGATAGTCCCGTTCTGCACTGATTTTTAACCAATTCTGTTCCAGAGGCCATAATGATTTCACTGATTTAAACAATATGGAAATTACAACTTGAAATGCTACATAGTTAGGACAAAAATATTGCATCAATATTAAGACTGACGAATTTAGACCTTTTGAACAGGAGTTATTCGGAGTTTAACCTAGGATTCTGGGGTAAGAAGTATAAAACTAAGTGATTTACAATTTATTCACTCAGGCAGGAGGGATTACATGCATAGGCCAGGAGTAGGACTTATAATGAATAGGTATGCTGCTACGTTTTGTTACATCGGGAAGGTATTATTAATGGAATTCTAGTTGATCATTTTATGACTAATATATGCAGCGTATTAGATATGGTATGTATGTTTCTGGAGAACCAACTGACGGAGATTGTAGTGACTCGGCGGGTTGTCGCCTGACAACATGCCGCCGCTGAAGGCGCTGGAAGACGAGGTCGACCGCTACAAGCGCCAGCGCGACGGGCTTGGCGCGGTCAACCTGCGCGCCGAGGAAGACGCCCGCAGCGTGCAGGAGGAGCACGACCAGCTCGTGGCCGAGAAGCGCGACCTGGAAGAGGCGGTGAAGACCCTGCGCAACGGCATCGCCAGCCTCAACCGCGAGGGCCGCGAGCGGCTGCTGACGGCGTTCGAGCAGGTAAACAACAGCTTTGCCATGCTGTTCACCCATCTGTTCGGCGGCGGCGAGGCCAATCTGGTGATGGTCGAAAGCGACGACCCGCTGGATGCGGGGCTTGAGATCATGTGCCAGCCGCCTGGCAAGAAGCTGTCGACCCTGTCGCTGCTTTCGGGCGGCGAGCAGACGCTGACCGCGATGGCGCTGATCTTTGCGGTATTCCTGTCGAACCCGGCGCCGATCTGTGTGCTGGACGAGGTCGACGCGCCGCTGGACGATGCCAACGTCACCCGTTTCTGCGACTTGCTGGACGAGATGTGCCGCCAGACCGACACACGGTTCCTGATCATCACCCACCACGCGGTGACAATGGCGCGGATGGACCGGCTTTTCGGCGTCACCATGCAGGAAAAAGGCGTCAGCCAGCTGGTTTCCGTTGACCTGAAGAAGGCAGAGGCGATGGTGGCCTGAGCAGGCCGGCGCCGCGGGGATAGGCGAAGGCGTGCAAAGTTTATTGGGAGATGCAAATGAATATGCTCAAGGCAATTGCCGCCTCTGCGGTTCTGATGCTGCCGGTTGCGGCGGCGGCCCAGAATGTGGTGGGGCCTCTTCGGCCTGGTATCGCTCCCCGTCGAACTCCCGGTTTCCACCGGACTCATGCTCCGCTCCATTGCCGATATTGCCCAGAGCGAAGGGCACTCGCTCAAGGACGTCGAGACCCAGATGGCGTGCCTGGAAGTCTTCGCCCTGGGGGGACGCCCCAACGAAGCCAAAGGCACCGAGAACCGCTACTGGATCGTGCGTGCCGGACTTGCCCGGACCTTGACCGAGGCCACGACCTACCTGGCCAACCGAGGCGTGGTCAAAGAAACGGCTCCCGCGATTGTGCGGTTGGTGACCGCCATCGCGGCCCGATTCAGCGTGGTGGTCTCCGAACAAGTCGCCGCCAAAGCAATCCCGGTCGTCGGCGCAGCCAGCGGTTCCCTCATCAATCTGATTTTCATCCGACACTTCCAGCGCATGGCTCGCGGCCATTTCGTCGTTCGCCGGCTCGAAAAGAAATACGGCGCCGAGAACGTGGAATCGATCTACCGCTCCATACCCATCCCAGTTCGTAAGAAAGAGCTCGAGGAAACCGAGATCCGGAACATCTAAGTTCCTCCCTCTCACTTCGCTCCACCGATCCCGGATCTCATGTCTCAACTCACCTCAGCTCAAATCGAAACGCTCGCCACCGAGCACCCTGCGGATGTCGCGGACCGGCTTCAGCGACTCGATACGCCCGAGGAAGCCGCAGAAGTCCTCCGTCAACTCCCCGCCGACCTCGCCGCCGCCTCGTTCGCCGAACTGGAGCACGAATCAATCCAAGATCTCTCGCCCCTCCTGAGTGAAGAGGAACTCGCCGCTTTCATAGAGCGACTACCCCACAGCGAATTGCATCATGATTTAGTAAAATAGAGGTGGTCCAAAACCCATCTCTATTATCACAGAAGGCCAAAGAAGAGTGGTATTTCTCAAAAACAGGTTGTTTACCCTGTTTAGGCTACCAGCCTCTCACCTTGTGAAAGCAAGAATGTTTTAACTGACATCCCAAGTCAAGATTGAGTTACAAAGCTTACCAGAGTTATTTTTTTACAAGCTTTCTAATGGTGTAGTTCATTGTGTTGTATGATGCCTCCAGGGTGAGTAAATAAAAAAAAAACCTCAACTTTATTATAAGTGCACGTTTTTCACTTTTGTGAAATGCAGAAATTGTTATAACTGACTGCAAGATTAACCTGGGATATTTTGTCATAACCGTATAGTTATGACAAATAACCATCATAACCATTATCACAGACTTCTGAGAAGAACAAAAAGAAAGAATTATTAGAATGCAAATATTGAGGACTTATGGAAACTCAATGAACAAGAGAAGTAAATGATCTATTTGAAAACTGTGAAGTTAGATCAAAAGAAACAAAACACAAATGTAGAAACTCAAAGAAAAGTTTTTGGGAGATACCATTTAACAGGAAAGGGCATTACAAGAAAGAGTTTGTAAAAACTTTTTCTGACAGCTCTTGATATTTCCAAACAGCAAATATACTCTTCTCAGAGGGATAGTAGGATAGGTATGCCTCAACAAATCATAGTTATGACTCCCTGTAACAAAACAAAGGAAGAAGATACTAACAAAGTGAAAAGACATATTGAATCCTTTCCAAAAATCATATGAAAAAAACTTCGTTTTCTTAAAGAGTTAAAGAGGCTGCGTCCCAAAGTCGACTTGGCTCATTCCTTATTCAAATTTACCCAAGTATATTTCCCGTACTCCAGCAGAAAAGCAAAAACAAAACTGGAAAATCGTTAAAAACAACCGACGAAGGTTCAATCAAAATAAGCAACTGATATTCTTCGTCAATTTTCTTCATTTTTTTTTTCATCTAATAAACCTGAAACCAGAACTCATATATAAAGAAAAACAAATTAAAAAAGAAGAAGAAATATCGTACCAAGATCTAAAGACCGATTCATATTTTGGGACAAAGATCGCTCAATCATGATCTTCTTACATATATCTCTAAGTGTGTTGGCAATAATCCTGGCAGGAGTATCACATCTGAATACATGACATTTGTGAATACGTGTAGATTTGTCTCTCGCAACGTAAGCAAAATCTCTGAAAAAAAACAATCCTATACAAATTGAATGAACAGACTAGCAACCTTATCCAAACAACCATTTATTAATACGTCTTTTCTTCATGGGAAGAATGAGAAGAAAGAAAAATCACAAGGACCGTCATAGCTGTCAAAGATAAATTAAAATTTTTAGATTCCACAGCACACAATTAGCGAATTTATCTTCTTCTTTTTATTGCAGGTAAATTTTTTTGCAGGAAAAATTGTTTGTGATTTGGTTACAATTAAAATTTCTCAACAAGAGTTCTAGCTTATCAATAGTAAGACAGTAGGAGAAAGCTCTAGAATATAAGATCTTTTAGATTCCTCCCCTTAAACCAATGATTTTCGGAAAATTCTCTACTATTGACAAATATGGGGTAATAGCTACGTATGTTGAAAAAATGAAGATATTAGACTATTTTATGATTGCACAAAGAAATGTATTTATAGCCATAATTCTTGAAATTATTCTAAATGCAGCTCTTTGATGATGATTCTCTTCCTTCTGTGCAGGTATGAGTGTGATATAACCGAATTGTAGTGTGGCTAGTATGCTTATGATCCCATTTTTCAGGTGCGACTTGTTTTTTTCTTTTCTATGCTCAAATGAGATCAATTAGGAATAGTATTTCGGAAAGCCAGGGAGTATCTGGCATTTTCAACACTAGTATTATAAATAATCCACAAAAAAAACAACAGTGAAACGTATACATTAAACGTAGAATGTGTAGTTCTCCCTCTCTTATTTCTTTATTTTTCCAGGCTTTCGTACGTTTGTCTTCGAGAAGAGTAAATTTGATGAATTGTGCCTTCAACATGGATTCGTTTAAAGTCTTTTTAGATCTTATTTTTCAACCTTTTTAATTTTTAATCAAAAATATATTTGCTATTTTTCCTACCTTCCAATCGGCTACAGCTTAATTTACTCCAATACTTACCTCAAATGCCCTCCATCGAGTACATCACAAGCAATACATCAATAGATCATATCGCCATTAACGAAAACTTTATAGGAGCGGAACACAAAAAAGATTAGTAAACGTTGTATTACATAACCAACTTGGGGCAACAATTTACATACTTGTTGAATAAAAAAGTAAATTTGGGCGAAACGCTAATGCCTATAATAGGGTATAATTGTTTATTATTACGGTTTACTCACTTTTCTAATTTTGATGCATCATCTTTTATTTTCCTACCTTTGTTTTGCTATATGTTCAAGTATTTATATTCTAAATAAAATTTCCATGGTGGCGATGACCTTGTTCACTGTTCTATCTACTATTGATATCTATTTATTGAATAGTGAAAAAGTCTTTTCTAAAATGACGTCTTCCATATGGCAGCATCTAATCAAATTGATGGTATAGCTGTTATAGAAGAAAAAACAAATTATTCAGAGTCTATTAAACTCCGGCCTTCTGATAACCCATTTTGAAAAAGAGGAGATGGTGTCATGGTTTTTACTAAATGAAACCTTTTTCCTAAAATTATTCCTGTTCCTAATGTATTTGAGTATGATGAAATCCTTTGGCTAAGTATTAGACCTAAAGTACTCCCCCGTCCCTATAATATCATTGCAATAGCTGTCTTCTATTACTCGCCAAACCAAAATATTGATGCAAAACGCAAATTTCTCCAGCCGCTGCAGACCTGATTTTGTTTTTGATCCTGCAGCTGATTTTGTTATCTCTAAGTATCCAAATGCTGGACTATTTCTGGTTGGTGACGCCAATGAACTTAAGATGAATTCAATTTGCTCCTCTCTAAAAGTTAAGCAAATAGTTAAAATTCCAACAACTAAGGGAAATACCTTTCTAGATTTCGTTCTAACTAATCTGAATAATTTTTAAGAGTCCCCTAAGCCTTGCCTCCATTGGGTGAAAGTTATCATTTTCCCATCCCCCTCTTTCAATTTTAAGCATACATTCTCAGTAACTTATGGCTCTTTCCGTCCCCTTAAAAATGCTGGCCTTATTTCTTTTGGAACGTGGCTGAGTACTGAAGATTAGTCTGACATTTATAATTTGCATGATTTTGGTGAGAAAATCACTACCTTTCACAAAAGGCTAAACAATGAATAGATAATTTCTTTCCCCTAAAAATCATAGAATCTTATCGAAAATCATACCGTTAGGTTCAGCGCATCAGAAAACCCTACAGTATAAGTTTCAAGCTCCTATCTACAAAAATGTGGAATTTTGTGTTTTTTTTGCCACAAGACAGATCACGGATGCTTGTTTATTTGTTTGTTTTTTGTTTGTTTTTCCCAGGGGTGATCGTATCGACCCAGTGGTCCTAGGATGTTGAAAGAGGGCTCATTCTAACAAAAATTGAAGGTTCTAGTTCTTTTTTTTAAGTGATCAAAAAATTGGAGTGCACCTAGGCCCCCTCCCTCGCTCATTTGTTTCCCTCTGTCACTGGATAAAAAATTTGTGATAGCCATTTTATTCAGCATAGTCAAAAAACCTAAAAACTATGTCTATGGGGACGACTTACTCCCCCACAGTCCCTGTGGGAAAGGCTGCAAGTTACAAACTTTGACCAGTGTTTACACATAGTAATGGATATTGGGAAGTGTAAAAACACATTCAGGGGGATGTTTTTGGTTTGGGGGGGGGGTTTATGTGGTGGAAACTTTACGTGGAGGAGTTTGTCATGTGGGAAGAAAATTTCCATGAAGGGGGTGCAGGATTTTATAGCATTATTTTATAGAGCAATGAAAAAATAAATATGGAAAAGTTTTTTCAACGGAAATTAAGGAGCAGCATTAAAACTTAAAACGAACAGAAATTATTACGCATATGTGGGGTTAATCTCCTCCTAATGCCTCGCTCTTTACGCTAAAGTAATTTTATTAATTTCGACTATTTATTCTACGGCCTTTGTGATTCAGGGGCCATTCTTAAGGAATTGGGACAAAATTTAAAGATCTCATCAATTTTTTTTTTCATTTGAAATGGTTGAAGTTCGTTTAAACGAGGGCTATTGATGTATTAAGGGAATTAGTTTCGTGAGAAGGGTTTCTGAAGAGCTTTTTGATAAGTATTATTAAAATTTTCATTGTATCTGGTGGCGTATCTTAGCTCATATTAAAAATAGACTAGATTTACATGTCTAGGGCAACGTGAACTGTTGCTAAAACACTTGGTAGGATCCATAAACATATGACATGTAATTTCAACATGGTATCAAGATGTGCTGCATTCTTAAAGTCAACTTTTTTGTGACGCCCAATAAATGATGTTAGTTTTTAAATGTACCACGTATAAAAGCTCATACTTAATTACTTTGTCTCGAAATAGAAAACGTAATGCAATCTGTGTTGTTGTTTAAAAAATTGTAGTATGCACAAGCTAAGACTACGTTACTTTGCCTCGAAATGTAACACCAATTAACTGTTCCATATGGATTTAATGGTGAAAAGAATTTTAATTTATGTCTGTCACCAATTAATTGCCATGTAAACGCTTCTATTTTCCATCCGATCAGTCAAAGTAAGAACGCTTGCCTTGATTTTATCTGAAGAGCTGGTGATCGGAGATGGATTTAGAAGGTCCAAGAACCCATTTACTGCCTTTGATCATATAGACGAAAAATTCTTGCGGTGAATCATTGAAAGTAGATCGAAAATCATTGTGCGTTTTCAGTTCTAACAAGTTAATTTATGCCTACCAATCCTTTTGAAACATCGGTGTAGAAGGGACGAGGGGGCTGAAGGGATGGATGACAATAGATCCATTTTGTACTTCGATTACTGCATCATTTTGGCTCCAGGGAACCCGAGCGGTTCCGAGAACCCGTAGTTTAGCGCGCGCAGACGGGTTTTCCATGGCCGGTTCCACCATCTCTCTGATCTTCGTCCACGCGGAGGCTTGCAAGGCGCGCCGCCGTGGTATTTTCTGCCCCTGGAATATGACGAGGCGGGCGCATCCGGTATGAGCGACGGTACTTTGACGGTCGAGATCTGGCGCGGCAAGGACGAAGGGCGCTTCGAGACTTATCAGGTGCCGCATCGCGAATCCCAGACCATTCTCGACGTGGTGACCTGGGTACAGCGCAACGCCGAGCCGGCGTTGGCCTATCGTTTCGCCTGTCGGGTGGGCATGTGCGGGTCCTGCGCGATGACGGTGAACGGCAAACCGCGCTGGACCTGCCGCACCCATGTCTCGAAGGTCGTCGCCAGCGGCGTCGTGCGCATCGAGCCGTTGCGGAGCCTGCCGAGGATTAAGGATCTGGTGGCCGATCTCACGCCATTCTTCGAGAAGTGGCAGGCCGCGCGGGGTCGTTTCGAGCCCTCGGCGACACGCGCCGATCCGATGGCGCCGATTTCGCCGGAGAGCCCGGAACGCAAGGCGGCCGACGCGGGGATCGAATGCATCAACTGCGCGGTCTGCTATTCAGCTTGCGACGTCGTCGCCTGGAACCCGGAATATGTCGGGCCGGCGGCGCTGAACCGGGCCTGGACCTTGATCAATGACGAGCGTGACGGCGATCGGGCTGGTTTGCTGCGCGCCGTGTCCGAGCCCGGGGGATGCCACGCTTGTCACACCCATGGCAGTTGAGTCGAGCTTTGCCCCGTCGGCCTCAATCGAAATGAAAAAAATGAAAAAGATAATCACAGCCAGTGAACAAAAAAAAGAAGAAATAATATAGTTGAAAATATTACGATCAATACCTCCGCTCAACCATCGTCAGTGCCGAATTAAGAATATAAAAAAAAAAACAAAGATAAAAGGCCAGAGGAATCTTAACGAACAAACAACCTTAAAACAAACAACAATATAGAACAGGCCTTTTTAAGCAAAGGTGAATGTGCAGCTGAATGAAAAAAAATCGATACTGAACGGCTATTTAGACTTTCGATTGGTATCTATTTTATAAAGGCTGTTTTGGACGCAAATCGCACATCAGGTATGGTATTATCAGAGAATCTCTTCTATTGCTCGGAAAGGGTTCTATTTTAGTTTCAGTGTTATATTATCATTCAGTGTTATTATACTATCCTTTGGACTTGTATCTGTATTTTTTTATTATTATTCTGCACTGAAGATAGTCGAGGGGAGGTCTTGACCGAAATATATGCATAGTTTTTTTTCTGTTTTTCACTGACTATTATTATCCTCGTTTCTCTCTTCTTTATGAATTTTTTCCTTTTTCGTGATTAGCCTGTGTGGTCTCTGGAAATATTTATATAATTCTTTCGTAGGATAATTTTTATACAAGCTAGTATTTTATATAACACTTTTTATAAAAAGGCGTTAGATAAGCCTCCGTGACTTCCCAATTTATATCTTGGGTTACAGGTCTACCCTGTTCAATTAAAGTTTATAAGCCTGGGACGATTTTTTGGCATCATGTGTGAATTGAAAAGAGTACCTTCTTGCTATAACGTAGTCGTTCCCGTATTTCTGATCTCCATATCGGGTCTTTGTGGCATATCTGCTAGGAAGTTTGTGAGTACAAGTATGCAATAAGATTAGGACAGATCACCTGGATATGGTGAACCTGCTGAGTGCTCAATAGAGCAGTGTTTTGCAGGCATTTTACGTGGAAAAGTGTTTGTGTGCCCCCAACCTTAAACAGTTAAGCGCAAAAAAATGAACTGGGGCTAACGGAACTTAGAATAAAAATGTCAATTCCATCTGGCAACTTTTAGCTATACGTGTAGAACAAGAGACTGGCTAGTACAGCTTATCATAGACAAATACAGGGCATGCTTTGTCAACTGTACACCAAGAAAAGATTTTGCTATCCAGTATTTTCATTATTTTTTTTCCTTCGGGTCCACTCAGAGGTCTACACTTCTTAAACCTAATTGTTGTAAACATTACTTATATTATCAACAGTAGTTTGAATAGCACCTAAATATAAAGCATTTATGAAGATTAGTTTTTGATGTTAGCTTTTAAATCAACTTCCTCCAATAGATATCCAATC
>JAAAKM020073195.1:210625508-210669649 GCA_010016025.2 Alatinidae sp. Z8VKAUB7J3
CATTTTGTATGCTATATATAACAGTTTGGACTTTTAAAAGACAGCCCTGGCAAAAACAGTAGCTTTTAAATCACCTTCCAGTAAAAGACATCTAGAGGATACCTATAAACAAAAGAAAGGTTCAGCTATGGTCTAGAAGTGCGAGGACTTACGCCGAGTAGGACCTTTATGTCCTCCAAAGTCTCTGTAAAGTATTTGACCAGTTTGGATTGACCAAATACATATCTCTATTGATGCTAAGCTGTCATTATGGTACTAGTCAAAAGCAAATGTGACTATAACCCAATTTTCAGTGTTTTCCTTTTTTCCCAGTGCATCTGACAGGCTTTCACTGATGCGGCGGCGCTGCAGCAAGACGCGCAGGCGAACGGGGCCCGAGGCCTGGATACGACCGGATACCGTGGCCGGATTCGATACGCTGAAAACCCGTTCGAATACCTTTTGCCCGGTGCGCACGGCTTCTCCCGCAGCAAGCTCAACACGCAGGTGTTGCTCGTTACCGCTTACAACTTTTGCCTGCCTGTTTTCGATCCAGGTCCTGTCGTGCGTTCCGTACAAGCCGGCATATTCGAAGTCGCCGCGGCGCAGAATATCGGTCCCCAGCCGGTACGGTGCACGCGCGCCCGTTACGGTCACAGCCTGCAACGGTGACGCGCCAAGCTTACGCATCGCAACAGGCCACGGCGTGGGCTCGAACGCCGCTGTTTCCACCGCCTGTGACTGCGCTCCATCGCAGGCCGCTACCCTGGCATGCAGGCCGTTGTCTTGCATGCAAACACTGCTGTGCTCAGACAGGCGCGCCAGGCGATGCAAAATCGCATAACGCATCGCACCCGTCGCAGGTGTAGGAACGTAGCCATTAATGTGCACGGGCACGACTTCAGCACGATGCAGTTGATCGCCATCCATCCAGGCATACAACAACATGCCCAGTTGGGTCGTGTAATGGTATTGGTCGAACAGGAAATTACCGAGTGAATAAGCGATGAGGCGGTCGTCGTAAATTTCGAAGCCCTGTAGAACATGGGCATGGTGACCGAGCACCAGGTCTGCGCCGTCGACAATGGCCTGGCGATACATACTGCGCTCGCTCATCGCCGGGTGCGCCGCGTATTCGAGGCCTGCGTGTACCTGCAAAAAGAGCTTTAGCAAATCAGTGAGAGCTTTAGCAAAGAATAGTTCACGTAAAGAATACTAAGTGTAATGAGTGTATTTGCAAAAGGCGTTTTCAGAAGTTTTATAGAGCCTAGAGGACAATGAATAACCAAGACAATAAAGAAAAAAGAAATATTTTCTTTAAATATTAATTTATTAAATATTCTTTATTAAACAATAAAAAAAAGAGAATTGAGATGAACGGAGAACAAGGAAATATGCGAGTAAATGACAGTAATGACAGGGAGATTTACAAGTGACATGGAGAATCAGAAAGCGTCAAACATGTTTGGAAGAATTGGCACCCTGGGATTGACTGGCGTTAAAAAACGATTTACATGGATCACGAGTTCGAGAAAATTCAGTGAGAGCTTTAGTTTTGGAAAAGAATCATCTGAATGACGTATAGCTAAGAACACATCTCGAGAGAATATATTAAATTTTTCCCCTGACTCCCCAGAAGCTTTCGTATCGCTTATATATCTACTACTCATTCAACGTTACAAAGGAACATAGCTAACTGTAAAATACCAAGTTTAATGAGTTAATTTACAAGAACTGTTTTAAGTAGTTTCATAATGCCTATAGGGCAAATGAGCAACCTAGACTATCAAATGTGACATGACCGATCCGAAAAACTAAGGTGGAAGGTATTTAAAAATGTCTGCTGTAATGATAAACAAAAATGAAGAACGAAGAAATATACTGTTAGAATACTTGCGTCTACGACAATTACTGAGTCAAAAACAAAAGTGGAGACCAAAATAATCTGTTACAAGTTAGAGGAACAACAACAAGTTCATAATCTTCGACGCCCTTGGCACATTGGGCTTCGAAGTGTCCTAAAATGGAGAGTTTAAAATTTGACAATATAGAAGATGAATGGAAATATTTTACGAAAACAATTTGTGAAGCTGCTGATGGTGTCTTAGAGAATAAAGTTAGGACTGCAGCAAGGAATATTAGTGAAAAAGCTTTATGTTTAATAGACAGGAGAAGGGGCTTGTACAAGAATTATCTGAGTAATAGATCATATGAAAACAAAAGGAATTTAAAGAAAGTGGAGAAAGCATTGAAATATGAACTAAGGAGGTGTGAAGTGGAGGCCATGAATAAAATCTAGCTGTATCTGGAAGATACAGCTAGACGGCATAATAGTAAAATATTGTACTGGCATTTTAATAAACTGAGAGGGAGTAGTCAATCTGGACTTTTCCCAGTTAAAGATAGGAAAAGGGCCACAATTAGTGATAAAGAAAGAGTAAAAGAGAGACGGACAACAATTTGAGAATCTGCTAAACCGAGATAGAGTTTCAGGAAAAAATATAGAGGAAAATGTAAAAGCTTGCGGTGCCTTGGATGTGAAGGAAGATTTGTTTTGTAAGGAAGAATTAGCGACAGTACTAATAGGATTAAAAATAATTAGGCTCCAGCTGCTGATAGTGTGGTAAATGAGTTTCTGAAATATGGTGGCTCTGAGGTTAGTAATAAGTTAATGAAGATTATGATTTTTGAAAAAGAGGAAGTACCCATATGATTTTAGGAAAACCTTAATTAAACCACTGTATATGAAAGGTGATAAGAGTGAGTGTGGTAATTATCGAGGTATCGATATGGTTTCTGTAGGTAGCAAATTACTTGGTAATATTGACTTGACCTTCCATGATGATGACATATACGAAATAGAATAGATTTTCAGATTTATGGCTGTTCAATCGTTCTTGAGTTCAAAGTGATTTAATAATGTTACTTAAGGCTCGAACTTTAAATACAGATTTTTTTTAAACTCCAAATTGCGTAGACACTCGGTTTTGTCGGTCTCAAGTTGATCTCACCGGAAAAGCATAGACAAAACCTAGTATCTACCTTCTCGCTTGTTTTTTTTAAAAAAAATACGGCTTTGTAATTAGTATAGTTGAAATCAGTGAATTATTTGATATTTTTCTATAACTGTAAAGTTCTAAAAATAAGAGCAGGACTTTTTAAGAACTTTTTAAAGTTCTAAAAAGGAAGAGCAGACTGTCCGTCTGCTCTTCCTTTCTGTCTGTCTGTCTCTCTGGTGTGTCAGTCTGTCTTGTCTGTCTGTCCGTCTATCTTGTCTGTCTTTCTGTCTGGTCTGTCTGCCTGTCTGTCAAGTCTGTATGTATGTCCGTCTGGTCTGTCTGTCTATCTGGTCTTTTTGCCTGTCTAGTCAGTTTGCCTGTCTTATCTGTCTTACTGTCTAGTCCGTCTATCTGTTTTGTCTTTCTGTTTGTCTAGTCTGCCTGTCAGTCCGGTCCGTCTATTTGTCTTATCTGTCTGGTTTTTCTGTCTGTCTAGTCCTTATGGTTTGTCTCGTCTTTCTATCTGTGTGTCTGGTTCTTCTGTCTCTCTTGTTTAGTCTATTTGTGTGTATGATCTGTCTATGTGTCTGGTCCTTCTGTCTGTTTCGTCTATTTGTCTGTCTTGTTTGTCTTTCTGTCTGGTCTGTTTTGTCTGTCCAAGTATCTAAGATGAGATTCTGGAAGATGACAGGAAAATTCTATGCGGATGGTAGTGTTTTATTTTTTCAATAGAATGGTCAAAATGTGCTAAAAAAAGAGTTGAATGGTATATTGGCCCCCAAACCCCCAGCAGGACCCAAGAGGGTGGCATAGTTACTTCTCCTTAACAGAAGATCAAAGCTTAAAACACAGAAAAATTATCTTTTAAAACATTATTTTATCCTGTGTAACACCTGCCCGGAAGCACCCTTCTAGTGTTGTGCCACTCTGTCCTCAATTTTGAAATTTTGAATCTTTTTGTTGGATCCATTAAACCCAAGGAAATAACCAAAAATACGAAACAAATCTGAAAATACGGAAAATAATTTTGTTAAAAGTGTCAAAATATAGAAACACTTGCCTAAGACAAATTCCCAAAATCTGAGACAAGTCTACTCCAAGTTTATTGGCTCCCTACACCAATGTAAAACCTTATTGGTAGCAACCTTTATTGCTTTGCAACTCTGCCCTCGAATTTGAAATTTCTTTCATGCACTGGATCCATTACACCTGAGAAAATAATAAAAAATATGAAACCAATTCTAAAATATTGGAATTACAAAATATAACCAAAAAAGTATGTTTTTGATGAAATCGAACTGTATGTCAGTCCTCAAAACACAGAAGAACCAGAGCCGAAACGATCAAAAGTATGAGTTTAAAAAAAAGTTGAATTGTATATCGGGCACATACCTTAGAAGGGCGAGAGCCCAAGAGAGGGTGTAGACATTTCCCCTTAAAAATAAGCCCAAATCTTAGAACAGAGAACAAAAAATAATAACTTAAAATTCAGCGGAAAAAAAAAACTGCTGAAAGTTGCCCAAAAATCCCCGAAAAAGGCAGTTTTCTAGTTTTATCAGGCAAGCTTGAGGCATTCCATCAAGGAAAACTTCAAGTAATTTCATAATTCTGGCTCTATAAAGGGGTGCCCATTTTAACACATCTCGTAAGCCAGGTGACACCTGCCAGGGATGGCAGAAACTGTACCAATCACGGCCCATATTAGATATTCTTCTTTTTTGTGCTTTTCTTTAATTTATACTTTCTCAAAGATAAGCAAATAAATAGATTTTTTCTCGTGTCATGGATATTCTATTTGATTTATTGTTTGTTTTAGGCTATAATTCTGGATATGATATTATTCTGGATAAATATGATGGTGAAATCCGCTGAAAGTTGGCCAAAAATAACCGGAAAATAGAGTTTTCTAGTTTTTCACGTAGCTTTGACCATTTCCTCACGAGAAACTCTAAGTAATTTCATAATTCTGGCTCTATGAAGGGGCATCCATTTCCGTAAATCTCGTGAGCCAGGTGGCACCAGCCAGGCATGGCTGAAACTGTGCCAATCACTGCCCATATTTTAAATTCTTCTTTTTTGCGCCTTTCTTTAATTTATAATCTCTCAAAGATAAGCAAATGATTAGATTTCTTTTTTTCTTGTATCATGTACTGCCGGACAACAAATACAAAAAAGACAAAAAACATAGAGTACACTCATTTGCTAGAACCAGTGGAAACATACTTCAGCAGAAGAAACTACAGAAAATTGGCCAAAAATCACCGAAAAATACAGTTTTCCAGTTTTCACGCAAGTTTGACCATTTCCTCAAGAAAAACTCTAGGCCATGAAACAATCTTATCACATGATCTATTATACGATTGTAAACTTCTCAGTGATAGTCATTGTAGTGAAAGATTCTCAGTGAAAGTCATCATATATTTTACACAATTTGTTTATTTATTTGTTAAATTATCAAGATTAAATTGTATTACATACTTTAACTATACATATTTGACGGTGATATTGCTATTATCTCCTCTCTCAGCCCTTGAAGACTGTTATGTGACTACAAAAAACAAATGGCTAACAATTTCAAAGTCTTCACTATCCGATTGTTTTTGATCTAACAGTAGTAATAGCGAAAGTTATTGCAAGATTATAGTTTAAAATGAACAGACACAGACATGGACCCAAATGATTATGGTGGTTTTATATTGCTTTACCGACAACATCTTGACTGGAACAAAAAAAAGTTTTTAGGTAACTGCAAGTATTTTATTTGTCGTTTGTCATTCAAAACAGTAGGAATGTAAAAGTTTTAGTTGAAAGCAAAATAAATCCAGTACTGAGCCATTGCAAAATCTATGTCCCATTCAGACGGTAATTGTACTTGAGTAATCGATGTTTTGTGCACCATAGCTCATTGTGCGTATAGATTAAAAAATGTTTTTTTTGTATAAACGATTGTTTCAGAATACCAATGGAGGTTTCATCGTCTCATCACCTAGACTAGACATTAAATCCTATATATTCCGTCCCACAAAATAATCTACTGGCCTCCATCCCAACGTCTGGTGTGCAACAACGCATATCTTGACTTTTATTGGATTAGTTACAAAAACCAATTTTGAAAAGGGAGTTTTCAAAGACAAGTAAAAATCAAACAGTTCGGGCAGTTGGATAAAGGTGCCAATAAACAAAACCTTAGGGGGGATAATAATAATAATCTATTTTTGCCCTCTTTCGATATATTACAAAAATGTACTAGAGGAGTACGAACAAGGAAAAAGAAAAAAACACAAATAATTAACGATTATACAGTAAAGTAATTAGCATGTCTAAAGAAGATAGACAAATAGTGGAAACTTTACTCAATACTAAGACACAGGACCTATCAGTCTACCCAACCGTATATAATAGATGATTTAGCGGAAAGTCGGAAATTTTCTTATACCGGTCTTCAAAGCGAACCTATAATTCATCCATCTTAACACATATGTTGAAAACATGGAATTTTTTACTAATGTACGAGTTCTGAAACCACAGAGGCAACTGGGCAGACCTTCGGGTGGCAACTGGCAGACTTTCGGGATTGGAATAAATAAAAAGTTTGCCTTTTTTTGTTAGATTCGAATGGTGTTTATATTGCTATTGAGTTTGGAAATTTGTATTGTTGTGTATTTATATGCCGAATAATTACCATACCCATACCTGTAATAAGAACTTTGTATCAGCTTTTGCGTCTCTATCAAAGATTCTCCATAAAATTCAAGCTACCAAAAGGTGGCTTGTTAAGAAATTTGAATTTATCCTTATCTGCCGCTTACGCAAACGTTTCTGTCGTCACCTTCGCTTGGCATGTCTGTCCTACCTAAATCTAAACCTTTCTCTTATGTTGATAATTCGGGGTCAACCTCAAACCCCGATTTTGTCTTGTCTGATTATCCAGAACTTCAATCTACCACTATTGCCATTTCAGATGACATCCTATCAAGCGACCATCCTTGTTCCAACCCAATGCACAAGTATTTCATCAATCTTTCTTAAAGAATTGGGACAAAAAGTCAATGCTTAGCCTACTGTGGAGTTGAGGAAGGGGTAGCCTACCTCAGATATAAAATGAACTTGCTGAATAAAAAGTCTGGAAAAACCTAAATTTTACTTTCAGTCCTTTTTACATAAGTAAATCTAGAAAGTCAATAGCATAGACAGCTTGGAAAAGGATGACCTCTCCTCCTTTCTAAATTGTTGATGTTAAAAGATGTAATCGTAAATCGTCGTTGATTAAACTAGGCTCAAAAAACCTAGCTCTATAACCTAATATCCTGAATTTTATAGAAGCATAAAAAGACACTGTATATCTCTCTACAAACTTATAAGAGGCTCTGTCAACCACATCTGTGCAGCCCTTAGTCTCCCTACTCATCATTTCTGTCTCCAAGGCTTGAGGCTAATGTCTCTTAGGTAACAAGTCAACCTCAGTAATTTTTTGAAAAAATCAGAAATGGGGCCAACTTACTTTCTATCTCCTTTCCGGCGTACTTGGTCTTCTCCGGCCGCTCCAAAGCTATTCCAAGTTTCATAATCCCTTTCCAACATTCTTGGTCTCCTCACATAGCGTTTCGTTCCATTCGACTTCCTTTACTTCATTCTGTTTTTTCTTATCTTCCAAGTTCCTCCACTTCTTTCTGACTTTTTTAAAGTTCATTTTTGATTCCTCTTTTGCTCTTTGGACTTCCATGATATTTTGCAACGTTCTTGGTCTCTTCATATATCTTCTAGTCCCACTCAACTTCTATTTCTATCTTTCAACCTCCTTCACTACCTTACGAATTCACTTATGTTAGAGATGAAAATGTCCTAATGGGTAAGAGAAAGAATGAGAAGTCTGATTTTAAAAAGTACATATTTTTCTTTTTATAAGCAACCCAGTTGCTAAGGTCTCAGCTCTCAGCAACTTGCTCAGCAACCCTCAGCCCTGACAGTTAGTTAGCAACTTTCTTTCACAAAAATTTGCAAATTTTCTTAAAAATAAAGACAGAAGAGTTCTTTTCTGATTTGAAACATACCTGTGCTTAACACTGGAACTATTTGAGCGCCTGTAGGGTAGCTTGAAGCTGAATACGTTGGATGCGCGTAGGCAGGCGGTGCTGAATATACGGGCGGAGCATAAACATGTGGTACATAAGTTGGAGATGCATAAGTGGGCTGATACGCTGGACGAGGCTTATAAGTGGGAGATGCATATGTATATGTAGGTTTGGGTGATGCGTAGGAATAAACAGGGGTAGCCGGTGCGTAAACTGGGGGCGGGCTATACGCTGGAGCATATGTTGGAGCTGGAGCATATGCTGGAGCTGGAGCATATGTTGGGGCTGGAGCATATGCTGAAGCTGGGGCGTATGATATAGCGGGGCCGAAGCTTGGTGCTGCATAAGCATGATGAGGTGTGTTTAAAGGAGCTAAAGCAATTTTAATGCCATTGTCATTGTTTCCCATCATAGATGTTACAAGAGGAAGAATTTCATTCAGCTGGCGGCTTTCCCTATGTGTGTCTGGCAGAACATAAGCGGCTGCTCCCATTGGACTATCTAAGGGGACAGGATCATTTTGATAGCCAGGATACATCTCTAAAGCCCTTATAAATGGCAGGAGACAGAACACGATTTATCTCATCTGAATAGAAACTTCAAGCAATTTTTCTTTTCCAATTGTCGTCTAATTCGCCAAGATTATCAGTGCACAGAAGGAATTTGACTTCTTTTTAACTAAAGAAGCCACTATTTCCGGTTGCTGTCATTGGAGAATGTAAAACAGATTTACTTACTTGAGTGTGAGACGAGGTATAGACTCTTCAGTCCAATTGGGATAATATATGTTGCCTCACTTGCCTTGCGCAGTTCAATCCGCGGTCTCTAGCTGATTACCTTCTTCTGTCCGAGGGTAAACAGTCAACATCATTAATGTGTCCACATCCCACATCCCAACAGGGTCTTGTAGCCTCCCCCTTGGAAAAATACTAAATTTTCCTAAAATTCTGGGTACTAATTTAAATTATCAAATAAAATTGTTCTTTATTGCTAGCTCCCCCCCCCACTCCAAAGAAATGTATTGCTTATGCGTCTAAATTTCAAGATATATTTTCCAGCGTAGAATGGCTGAATAAAAAAAACTACTTCAGCTGGTACCACCTCAATCAAGATGGGACCGAACAACTTCGTTTATTTCCAGATATGGATCCTGGCATTGTCCTTGACAAAAACGCACAGGAATACCGTAAGAGGCTAGCAATTTGAAACGTTGTCACAGACCTGTCATTGAAACAGGCCTAACTGGCTGGGTTACAGTCATGTCACATAATTATTACTTTCATGTAGTATATACATTTTTTTTTTTAAATAAGGCTGCATTTTTCATTAACCATGAAATTTGTCTGAGTACCTCAGTATACACGCATGAATTATTCAGACAGAGAGACTTTATTATATTTCACATGATTATAGCTAAGGTGACCTTAAATTCCATTTAATCATGCTGAATATTCAGACTGGCCTAAGCAGGGGCGGATTCAGGATTTTTTTTAGCGGGAGGCGCAAAATATTTAGCTCCGATAAATTTGCGAACAAAGAAATACCAGCAATTTAAAGGGAACCTCAACGATTATACGCGTAGGTAAGTTGAGGAAATGGTCATAAATTTAATCTAAAATCTGCTGAGGATTAAAGTTCTAATAAATCCGTTAAAATAAAAACAATGTAAAAATATTGATACAAAAAACAGTAAGTTATAGAAACCACCCCACCATAAAAAAAATGAAAAGCTGTTCACTCTCTACGAAAAATATGATATTCAATATGGCAACATGATATTATCTCTAAATCCACCACTACGTTAAGGGGGAGTGCCCCCCACGCCCCCCACCTGGATCCGCCACCGGGCCTAAGACAATTGGTTCTCTATGCTGTTAATTAGCTAAATTACAAGTTTTTAGTATCATCATCCATACATTCAAAAGTGATATTATTGTTAATATGGTAATCGAGCAACAGGTTTAGTTCTGTTCAAGTTTAGCTCCAAACAAAAGTTTCCAAATTTTTCTATTTCAAATTAAATTTTGGTACTTGTATGATAAACACCCTATTGTTCATACAGTGTAGTGTATGAAATACTGTATGAAAGGGGATGAAAATACTGTATGAAAGGGGAAAGAAGAATTGAGAGAAAGAGTCAAACTTTAGCGTAAAGAGCGGGGCTTTGATGAGGAAGCAGCCTCTTTCATATACGAAGTAATTTCTGTTCGTTTTAAGTTTTAATGTCGCTCCTTACTTTCACTGGAACAGGACAAGGACATTTATAAGAAAGAAGATTTAGAAGGAGATTTAACATATAGCTGAAAAAGATTTTAAATAAAGAGAAAAGAGGCATACTAATTAGCATAGAATCTAAAAAGATTTTAGAATCTTCAAGATCCGATTTATTTAATTATTATTTTTGTTAACCCTCCAAGTGCGTCTGAGAGGCCACGACCGTGACCACAGCCTCATGGTGTTCTAATTCTACCTTTCTAGCTAAAGTGCAAACCCATATTCATTATCAAAGTTATTTTTTTTTCATTATAAGCTTAAAAAAGACAAAAAAAGACGAATGACAAAAGAGAAATTACTAGTTCTCATTAAGAAGTAATATTTAGTTGTTTTGAAACCACCTGCATTTCAAATTAACCACATTTAAAACCAGTTATATAGAATTTACCAACAGCTCATATGCACACAGTATTCGAGAAAAAAAATTTACTTAAAAAAATGAATGTCCAAGTCTCGAGGTAACATTGTAACCCTCGGTTCACACGGAAAAAATTACAGTGATTGACAATATTTGTCATTCCTATCAAAGCGCAATTTTGTTTCCCTTTTTGGTCTACATCGGATTTCCAAGTCACCCAACATTTACTGACAAAATATTCAAAGCTGGAAGAGCGTATTTGAAACCAAAACTAAATTTTTCTCACCCCTTAGCCTATCCCTTGTTTTCATAAAAAGTTTTATTGAATTGGACAGCCGTGATGAGCTTCTCAGTCAAATTATTTTCAACACTAATTTCGTCTTCCGTTGCTGCTGCTAAAGTGTTTCAAAAATTGCGGGGAAAATCACTCTGTTGACCGATTCAAGGATTTCTTGCGACTTCTAGAAACTGAGCAGACCCATGCTACTATTGGGCCCACCCTCTCTACCCTGACAAATAATTTGTAAGATAATAACTCAATTGAAGTTCTACGAATGCTAAGCCATAACTTTGTCAAGACAACAATGTTGTTAAATAATATTTTTGTAACGACAAAGAAATAGTTCGTGTGCACAATGGGAATGTCTAAGATAAAAAAAAGTGTATACAGATGCCTCTTTACCCTGCCAATACTGAATAAAAAGAAAACAACTGAGAGGGAGAAGATAGAGTTTGTTTGGATGTTCATTTTCACCGGGAAAATTTTACGATATAAATTGTGTCTGCAGTAGAAACCCTTCCATAGGCACCCAGGGGAAAACTTCAAAACTTCAGTGATGTTTTCCTTACAATTATTTAATGTGTATTTTATACGGAATTAGGTTTTGTCCAGAAAACGTGTTTCAAAACTACTCCAATCGAGAGTTTAACTTTACTCCAGACACAATTGAAAGTTGGCCGTTGTTTAAGGAAACTATTGTATGTACACCGTTTTACTCAGCGCAGCATATTGATAAATTTTCCTAGAGGTTGTGTTTTTCATGTAGTCTTTCCTGTAGCACTAGCGATGTCTATTGTCTTTGTGCTAAGACAAGATTACTATGCTACAAGCTTGTGCTATGGGCAATGCTTATCATTTTGAGTGAAAATAAAATAAGTAAAGCAAGTAAAATTAAGCTTATTTACTTGTCCTTGCCTGCCAAATTCCCATTTAAATTCCCAATGACAGATCCTTCGGACTGAAGCATTTTAGAATTAATAGTAATAAAAAATTATCTATTTGTTAAATTTAGGGAAAAAAGCCGTGATGCAGAATAAATGCTACTGAAATAATATGAATTTCATTTAAAAAAAATAGAGCCATTGAGAGAGCCATAAAGAGACTGAAAACCAAAATTTAAGGTAAAATGTTTTCGCCAAAATTTAGAGGAGTTTATACCCGCCATTTATGCAATATTCTAACCGTTAAAAATAAGAAAAGGTTGGGATAGTAGCATGATAACACCTTCCCACGGTATATTTTAAGTATTTGATCCATTCCTGAAAGTTTGATTTACCTAAATTAGCTACTTCCCAAGATAGCAAAAATACAAATTTGGTTTCAGACTTCAGGTACCCGTTGCATAAAGTCACACAAATGTTCTCAGAGCGAAGACTAGTCATTGGTCAGAGGTTAACAATATGGAGAAATATAAATAGAAGATTTAAAATGACTTGATTGATTCGTTGCAGCCTGAATTGGGCGAACTCTTTCAAATAATTTCATCCCCTTCAATGGATGCTATTCAAATCACGCTATTTAAATAGTCTTTCACGTTAATTTTAGTTTTATTTATTATCCCTTGTTTTAGCGTATACAATTCGTCTTCCATTATCTAAACACATTCAAAAAAGAGTCAGTTAACAGCTTTCATTTTTATTTTTAGAAATATTTCTTTTATTTTCCAGTTCAAAACATTTCTTAAAAATGTTGAAAATATTTCAGAAGTTCCGCAAAGTGGGCGGCAAGGCGGCACGAAAGGCTCACCTGTCTAAAAAAAAGCCGTCTGTTCCTTTGATTCACATATCTATTCATTGTGTAAACGGTTAAAACTAGAAATTCGGACCGACCTGTCAAAATCTTGTACTCAGTTGGTAAATGCAGCGATTTTACCAGCTCAATTTCTAGATTAGTCAAAAAGATTAAAGATTAATAGGATTATGGGAAATGGATAATAACACTGACGAAATATTTACCACTATGTAGATCACGTTGATTAATTACTGTAGTTGAGACAGTCAATAACAACGAATGATTCTGTGAAAACTTTTGAGTTGGGTAGCCACTCGACTACAACTCATTCAGCAGTAACTGGCTGATAAACAGGCTAGTATAATATCAGGTAGCATATACTATTTCTTTCAACTGCAAATGAACAAATTAAAGCCAGAAAATAAAAATGCTGAGTCTATAGGTCAGTCGAGTGTAAATAACGTGCTGTAAGGTAGCCTAAAATCTTAATTATTTACTTATATTTTTAATATTTGTACGTACACTATTTTTTGGGTTTCTTCTCATCTTCCCTCCCACCCAAAAAATACACCTCCTGGAATAAATTCATGATCACGTAAACCTCAGCTCTTTCAAACAGTTCGTGGTAAGGAGCACACTCTTTCAAACGAACTGTAAGTAAGGAGCGATGCGGCTCAATAATAACCAAAACTGTAAGAAACAAAGTCTTGATAATAATAGATACATCAAAAGAATTGGTTTGATGCTTGTTCAAAATAAAATTGATGAAGTTTAATGTGACCCATCAAATGCTATGAGCCTGAAAAAATTTGGCTAATTTTTGAAAAGGGGGGAAACATCCCTAAAAAATCAAGTGATCTTAACGAAAACCACACCATGAGATTCAGCATATCAGAGAACCCTACTGTAGGGGCTATAAGCTCCTAAACTTTCACCAACTTCCACTTTTAAATAAAACATTAACAATTTTTCTTTCAGTAAATTCAATTAAAGCTTTATAGGCTTGAGCGATGCTGTTTTCACTCCTTAGGCCTAAGGAAAAATTGGTTCGTTCGCACTTAATTTGTAGTTAAATTTTCACTCATACTGCCTAGACTACTTCCAATGTATCGATTGAGGAGTTAATTATCAGTCGGATGAATCAGCTGTGGTTTGATTTCCAATTAGGTCCTGGTACAATTGATTTGGTCTTAGAATTTGTTAATAAGAAGGGGGTTCTAAATGAATCAAACTTAATAGAACATTCATCTAAAATTACGTCATAATTTGTTGCCAAAAAAATCTAAGGCTCGTGCTTCTAAAATAGGTCTTTATATAAATATACAATTAAACAAAAACTGTTACACACATAATAAAAACGCACGATTTCATATATACAATGTATATATTTTATTTCGGTTTATGTCATTATTTTTGTTTGGTCAATAAAAAAATTGGTATGTCATAACTTTAGATCAAAAATTACTTGTTGTTACAAAATAAATAACTGCAAACTGTTTATAACTATTTTACAAAAATTGCAAAACTGTTACATAATACTGGAAAACGTGTGCAAGTATTCAGTCTGCTTCTATATCAAATCCATACTTACGATTTACAATAACCAGAATATTAGCTAAAACATTAATTTCTCCATCTTTTAAAATTGTTTGAGAAATAAATAACTAAATTTAGATACATCTATATCCTGAAAATGGTTTGATCTGTAACTACACATGGCTGCAACTTAGATCAAATTATTTTATTTCTTTTGTCCTCGATATCGGGTTTACATTTGGGTCATTCCACGCCATGGGTCATTCTACCTTACCTCAAGGAGAAACGATCCCCCAACGAGAAGCTAACTTGGTTATTCAATTTCTTCAGAATAAGATCCGGGGAGATTATCGGGTATGGGTGATCTTGAACTCGGCCTTACTTCTCTATGCGGCGGGAAAAGCCTCATCGGTGGTCCAAGCGACACCCCTTGCCGAACAAGCCCTTGATTCGGGCTTGGCGTTGGAAAAACTGAAAGCCCTTACTGCACAGTCAAAAATAGAATCTCAAAATCTTGATGTTCCCAAGGAAACAGTCACAGCATGAAACACCTTCGACAACTTGAAGATCAGAGCGTATTCATTCTTCGTGAAGCGTATAAAAACTTTGATAATCTCGGCATGCTCTGGTCTATGGGAAAAGATTCTACCGTACTCCTCTGGTTGGCTCGGAAAGCCTTTTTCGGACATGTCCCCTTTCCGCTGCTTCACGTCGATACGAGCTATAAGATTCCTGAAATGATTGAGTACCGAGACCGTTTGGCCCGTGAATGGCGATTGAATCTTGTCGTTGGCCAAAACAAGAAGGCTCTTGCAGAAGGCATGAATCACACAAAAGGGCGGATGGAATGTTGTACGGCACTGAAGACGGAAGGATTGCGGCTCCTCCTCGAAGAAGGAGGCTATACAGGAATCATTCTCGGCGTACGATCCGATGAAGACAGCACCAGAGCCAAGGAACGCTATTTTTCTCCACGTGACAAAAATAACGAATGGGATTTTCGTGACCAGCCCCCTGAATTGTGGGACCAATACAAGATCTCTTTTCCACCAGGAATCTAATACTGTTTCCTAGAATCTGTGAGGCATCTGTAATAGTAACTTTAATTTTACGATTGTTTCTTCATGATTTTTAAGGCAAGAGGCTCAAAAAACGGCATGCAGACCCCTGAACGAAGACATAACTGAACCGTTTGGAAGTGTGAATTGTCTTTGCCATTTTTGCGTAATGCCACTTCATTGTATCCTAACTTTATGTGTCCGGAAGGATTCAATGAAGACAGAAACTGTAGAATGACAAGAAAATTGACTAAAAAACTTTTTGATCTTGTCACTCGCTAAAAATTTGACATACCAACGATGGGTATTAAGGACAGTGCTATTTGACTTATAGATTTTGAAGTTTTGACCAGGTATATCAAAATTTTAGGCAAACACGCCAAATTTTTTGGGGGGAAGGTTCAAGTCTTACTGAGGAGAAACAAAGAGTTTGCTTATGTAGAATGTTGTGACTCAAAAACCTTGTCGTATTTAGAGGCTCAAAATTTGACAGAGTTATTTGGCTTCCCAAACTGAAGCGTCTTTAGTAAATAATTTGATTGGCTTAAAAAATAATTCACGAAAATAAGCCAATGGAGCTATTACAGCTTTTAACCACAGAATTACAGTACGGTAATCTCTTTTGTTCTCTGTGTTACAATCAACACCAGAAATGTGTCGTTTTTTGATATTCTCTGATTTTTTGTTTGAATTAATATACTTGACAACGAATCGGCTCAAATTTGACCTAGCCAAAATTCAGTCTACATGAAATGGTCTACATGATTTGTAATAAGCTGGAATTCATATTTTTGTTTTTCTTTCACAGACATATGTATAATGTATCTCCTTCAGAAGTTTCTTAAGTATTACTTATCCAACAATCAGACAAATTAATAAACGAACACAAAGGTCCATAAGAAAACAGAATAATGTGAAGAATAGCTAAAGCAGGAACAACAAAAAATATTTAGTAAACCATTTTTCAAGATAAACGTTTATCTTGAAATATTTACAGTAACCGTTTACTCTTACGTTTTATATTTTGCTCTCGTTTGTTTGTCCGCATTGTTTTGATTTATAAATGTTTGGTGGAGTTTCAAGATCTAATAGGATGATTTACATTTTTTCCTATGAGTTGCAAAAAGTGTATCTATTGACATTAATTTCTTTTTATTGCCATCTCTGGGAACATTTACAGCTAAACTTTTAACCCCCCTTTTGATTTATTTGTCACATTTCTACTAAAAATCAAAACAGAAAAAAAAGTCGATGGATCGTCTTAGATCCATCGATAGAAGTTACTTAGGCGTCACTTGTTGACAAATCAAACAAATCAATAGTAGAACATAAAGGTCCATAAGAAACAGAATTATGAGAAGGACCGCTCACGCAGAAATAAAATAGTTTAGTAACCTATATTTCAAGCTGAACGTCAATCTTGAAATGTTTAGAGATAAAATGCTGGAACTGTTGCTCTTCATACATCGCTCACGTTTGTTTGTCCGCATCGTTCTTATTTCTCAAGTTGTCCAGAAGTTTCAAGCTTTAAATAAAGTGCGTCAAATCTTCCCCAATGAGCTGCAATTAATGGAGCTTCTGACATGAATTCTCTTTTATTGCCAGATTTTGGAAGGCTAAAGAAGACAACTGTGTTGTAAAGCAACAACTGGGCAATAACCAATTATTGGCACCCTTGTCACACGGAGCCCCACCCCAAAATAAAGATTGGTCTAGATCCGACTTTAAATATTTGTGACCCTCTTAGAGGGAATTGACGATTCTCCAGAGATATTAAAAGATGTTCTTATAAAAAAAATGCATTGTATTATTTCGAAAAACCAGAATCTATTTTGCTTTAAAAGCAAAATCGTTTTTCAGCTTTAGTAGGCCTACTCTTTTAATTAGTCAAAAAATATTGATCTTGACAAAAGCAATTGATCTTAAATTATGGTCTTTTCTTTAAAGTAATTGCTCCCGGGACGGCATATTAAATTGCCCTACAGTATTTAAAACAAAAGTAATATATTTCTAAAAGAGTGAACGCATCGGCTCATACTTGGGATAAATAGATAATATGGATTATAATCTATTTCCCTTGTCACAAATTAGATGAGGCAATTCACAAATTTTTTTTTATGTTTATTGTTTGTGTGCACGTCTTTGGTCAAGCATTTACTCAATTGACAATTTTTTCAATGCCAGGTATGTCTTAATCAGTGGTTTCGTGTGGGGAGGGGAGAAGTTGCCCCCAATAATTTATGGAAAAAATTATTATATAGCCCATACCCATTGACTCTCTGAATGTGGACCTCTGTTGCTAACATCCCCAATGAAAAAGCTGGAGCTACACTCCTGATCTTAGGGCTATCAGCTACTCCAGTTAGAGAAATTAGTTTTAAGGAGCGTCTTAGACGTTTAATCTAAAAAAAAAACCTAGCAAAAAGGCTTCACGTAACTAATATTAACCTGACAAAATTTGTTGAACAATAAATTAGTCTTCAATTCAATTCGTAATAAGTAGAATAGTAGTAGTAATAGTAGTAGTAATAAGTAGAATAGTAGCAGTAATAGTAGTAGTAATAAGTAGAATAGTAGCAGTAATAGTAGTAGTAATAAGTAGAATAGTAGTAGTAATAGTAGTAGTAATAAGAAGAATGGTAGTAGTAATAGTAGTAGTAATAAGTAGAATAGTAGCAGTAATAGTAGTAGTAGCGATAGCAGTATAGCATGCATATATTGGCTTTTGGTCAATTGATCTTTCCCCTAGGCGTTTACCTAAAGTTCCAATCCTAAGCTATTCCTGAAAATGCCCTTTGGACAACCTGCATGTAGATTGTGGGTATTTGAGTTAGCTCAACTTTCCCTTCCGTTTTCTCTTAAACTTTCACTTTCATGCCTTAGCCTTAGCATTGCTGGTTTTATAGCATTAGCATTAGCATTGCTAATAGTAGCTGTAATAGTAGTATTAGTAGTAGTAGGAGTACTAGTAGTAGTAGAAGTAGTAATAGTAGTAACTGTGGTAGCTTGCAAATATTCCTTTTTTGGTCTATTGATCATTCCCCTCATCATTCCCCGAAAGTTCCAACTTTATGCCCTCTATCATTATTAAATTACGTCCTTTTTTACACCCCAAATTTTGATAGAAATAGATACAACAAAAGAATTGGATTTTTATGCTGATTTTAAATTTATAAGTTTCATCAAGATTAGTCGAAATCACCAAAAGCTACGAGCATGAGAAAATTTACCTTTTTTTCGAATAAGGGAGAAACACCCCCGAAAAGTTATAGAATCTTAATTTAAATTAAATAAAAAAAAACAAGTTTTTTAACTGAAAGTAAGCAGTGCTTTTTTCATATATAAGCTCAGTGACGTCAGTGCATCTTCTGTTGAATGTCCAGGCCTGAAACCTGATTGCCGTTGGCTTAGGAATCCCTTCACTGCGAGAGAAGAGTAAAGCTGGTTCTTCATAGCCCTTTCAAAGACTTTGGAAAACGCTGAGAGAATTGAGATAAGTCGAAAGTTGGACGGATTATCTTGAGGGCTCCCTTTATGAAGAGAGGCTATTCGTGCTTTCTTCAGGAGCGATGAAATAGAGGTTCAGAGACCTGTGCAGAGAGGTTTATCAAGCGTGTTAACGGTTTCGATATGGATGGAAATACTGCTTTTAACACTTCCACGTGAATGCGGTCAAACTCAGATGCAGATTTACCCTTCAAAGTTTTGAAAATCATTGAGACGTCAAGGGAAGTTACAGGAATGACTGCCATTAACTTGACACACAATGGGCCCTGGAAATCCTTGTGGGATTTGTCCGAGTTGTTACTGTCTTTGCTCTTTTCTCTCCAATGCTGCTGAAGAAGGTGCAAAGTGCAAAGCTGCAAAGGTGCAGTCAAGGTTTTCCCATGAACATTAATTTTGGTTGGTGGTTCACGTTTCTGGTCGTTGGGTCGCAGCACTGGATTGAGTGTCTTCCACACTTTCCTTCCGCCCATACAGCTATCACCTAGTGTTTTTATGGCACTTGGTATTAACCAAGTGACATATAGCGATCGCAAATTCTGTCGATCTGTTAGTCTGTCTGTCCTGGTTTGCTACTTTAGGCACTTCCAGGTAAGCTAGGACGATGAAATTGGGCAAGCGTATCAGGGACCGGACCAGATGAAATTAGAAGTGATTTTATTTGCTTTTAAAAATGGTTGTTAGTAAAAGCCACAAGTTTTATTGTCTTGCTTTTAAAGTTGCTTTTAAAGTCTTGGGATCACAAACAATTTACCTGTTCCAAGGAACTTCCTGTATGTGTTCTTTTTTATATTAAGGCTGGTACAGTCAATAGAGGTTCAGATGTTATTGGAGCGGGACTGGTTGTTAACGACTGGACTGCATTTTGTGGCTTTGATACTACATCAACAGAGATATCCGTTATTGAATCCATCTTTCGATTAAATGAGGCCCAACCACAAGCCATTACTACGGAAATGAGGCAATCACTCATTGAAAGGTAAGTTGTTTTTTTTCCTCTCTTTTGTGCTATTATATAAACTGGTAATCAAATTCTGCAGACTCTTCAACGTAGTCTTTAGAGACTGTCGAGAATCTGGAAGCGCCTCGAGCTCTCTAATTAAGAGTTTAAAATCATTCCCAAGTGACTATCACTGTCTGACGGATTCACTAGCTGACTGACATACAGTCAGTCTATAAAGCTAAAAGTCTTAAGTCATTCCCTTCGACAGTCTATCATTCTCTACCTGACTGAGTGACTGACACATTCTCTAGCTTACCGGAAGGCAGTCAGTCTGTCGAACTAAAAGTGTAAAATCATTCCCTTCGACAGTCTATCTTTCTCTATATGACTGAGGGATTGACAGATTCCCTAGCTGACTGACAGACATCCAGTCTGTCGGACTAAAAGTTTAAAATCATTCCCTTCCAAGTCTGTTATTCCCTACCTAACTGACTGACAGACAGTTAGTCTGTCAAACTAAAAGTTCAGTTACATTCCCGTCCTTTTTAATATTCTTCCACGTTTTTGTCCTATTATTTAGCTAAGAAAATATAACAATAGTAGCAAAAACTTGTCAGTAGTGAATTAACAAGAATGGAGTTGCCCATGAAAAGACACTTGTGGGATGTATAAGACTAAACTAAATATTAATTATGATAGAAATAATAGCAGATCCTCATCTTATCTTATGCCAATTAATTTAGCATTCCAGAATTTCCCACGATTAACATTTAGAGCCTTCTCACTCTTGTTAAACATCACACATATTACTTGCTCTGGAAAATACTTTTCTGGTGACAGTACTTTTTCTTACTTTTTATTCTTTTTCTGGTCTCAGAACGTATGGCGCAAAATATCGTCCGGGGGCCTTATCTTCAACTAGGAACGCCCAACAGTATGATTATACGCTGGCGCACTTCTATCAATACCGATAGTAAGGTATGGTATGGGACTTCTCCCAGCAATTTATCCGCTACCCTATACCAAAGCGGTAGTCGAAAAGATCATGAAATTAACATCACCGGTTTGGCTCCAAATACCAAGTATTATTATGCGGTAGGAACGAATCTCACTCAATTAGCCGGCGCTACTTCTGAGCATTACTTCTTCCCCTCTCCCATTGCCGGCGCTTCTCAACCGACTTCAATTTGGGTCTTAGGCGACGCCGGAAAAATATCGAGAACACAAAGAGACGTGCGCGACGGTTTTTACGCCTTTAACGGGAGTATGCACTCAGATCTGATTTTGCTCCTTGGCGATAACGCCTATGACGACGGAACGGATTCTGAGTATCAGGGCGCTTTTTTTGAGGACATGTATGAAAATACGCTCATCCGCACTTGGCTCGAGCTCTTCCCCTTTGCCCGCAAGGACATGTTCCGCCGCCAGAAAAGCTACCTCAAGACGGAGCGGCTGAGATGAGCCTGCTGCAAGTGAAAAACGCCACGCTGAAATTTGGCGGCGTGGTGGCGGTGAACGATCTGAGCTTCTCGGTTACCGAAGGCGAGGTCTATGCCATCGTCGGGCCGAACGGGGCGGGGAAATCCACCGTGTTCAACCTGATCTCCCGCTTCTACGAGCCCTTCGCCGGGCGCATCAGCTTCGACGGGCAGGACCTGCTCACCCGCAAGCCGGACGAGGTTGCCGACCTCGGCATTGCCCGCACCTTCCAGAACATCGAGCTGTTCGATCAGGCCACCGTCTTGCAGAACCTCTTGGTCGGGCGGCACCGGCACCGGCGCAGCACGCTCTTGGAGGAGCTGTTCTTCACCCCGCGCGTGCGCCGCGAGGAGCACCGCCACCGGGCCGCGGTGGAGGAGGTGATCGATTTCCTCGACCTCCAGCCCTACCGCGACAAGCGCATCGCCGGGCTGCCTTACGGGGTGCGCAAGGTGGTGGAGCTGGGCCGGGCGCTCGCCTCCGGGCCGCGGCTCCTGCTGCTCGACGAGCCCGCCTCGGGCCTCTCGGTGGAGGAGACGCGGGACATGCGCTGGTGGATCGACGACATCCGCCGCCAGATGTGGATCACGGTTCTGATGGTGGAGCATGACATGGGGCTGGTCTCGGGCGCCGCTTACGCAGAGATTGCCGGGCACGAGCAGGTCTCGATCGCCGCCCCGCTGGCCTTCGGCGACAGCTACGGCGCGGCGCCGGTTGTGGGCACCAGGTCGTTCCAAGCTGCCGGGGTGGTGCCGGTCATGTTGGAAATCACCTTGGCGTCCGGGTTGGCGGCCTTGACGCCTTCGGCATAGCCGCAGGCGAACTTGCGGATCAGCGGGATGTCCATGCCGCCGATAAAGCCTACGGTGTTCGACTTGGACGCCATCGCCGCCAGCATGCCGACCAGATAGGAGCCTTCGTGCTCGTTGAAGACAACCGAACGCACGTTGTCGCCCTCAACCACCATGTCGATGATGGTGAACTTGGTGTCGGGGTAGTCCGCAGCCACCTGGCCAAGCGCGTCGGCAAAGGCAAAGCCCACCATCACGATCGGGTTGGCGCCGGCCTCGGCAAAGCGGCGCAGCGCCTGCTCGCGCTGGGCTTCGGACTGCAGTTCGATCTCGCGGTAGCTCTCGCCGGTTTCCTCGGCCCAGCGCTGGGCGCCGTTGTGCGCGGCCTCGTTGAAGGACTTGTCGAACTTGCCGCCCAGGTCGAAGATCAGCGCCGGTTCGGCAAGCGCAGCGCCGGCGGTCAGGGCCAGCGACGCGGCTGCGCCCATCAGCGATTTCATCACGGTCATTCAGGATACTCCCACTGCAGTCTGTTTTGGAAACGGCCGCACGGGGCGGCTGCCTGGCCTCGTTGGGGCCACAATAGTGCGGCAATTTAGCCCAAAGCCCGGGTGGCCGGTCAACAGGTTTTTGACCATTTGGTGCGGAATCCGCGCGCGTTGCCTAACGTAAATATGCCCGCATCAGCAGCGCATCCGCCGCCGCGCGCCCCTCCCGCGGGTAATAGCCGGGCCGGCGTCCGCAAAGTGCGAATGCGCAGGCCTCATCCATTTAAAGAGGATTTTTCAAAGGAACACAATATAATAATTCCAGTTGTTTGATTCTACCTTTTCGTTATTTAACATAAAAGAGGTAATCTGCAAAATGCAACAAAAGTTTCAGCAAGAAATCCAATGCTCCCGTCTAGGGATAATCATTAAACACAAAGCTTTCATAAAAGACAAAATATTATATTTAATGATTTTAAATGAAACATTACCTAACATTTACGTCGGCTCGCAAAAATTTCTTGCTTCCCCCACGCAAAACAAGTCCGCTTAACCCCTTATCTAAACAAAAATCTTGACTTACCTACCCTTTAAAGGTTGATTTGACAGCTGAAATACAAGGCCAAGAGCACGAGCGCTATTCGTACAGAAACCTGGAGTAATATTTTACACAGAGAAAACGCTAAAAAAAAAATCGAACTGAACACGGGTGTATTTTTTTACAGGTCAGGTTTTTTTGGCGGCATGAATCATCGCTGCTAGTTAAGCTAATTTCTTTAAGAAACACCGTCAGATTCATCCTCTCTTTGCATGTTTGAGCCTCTTTAAGTAGATGATTTGCACTAGTGATATCTGAGATATTACCTTCATGTTTTGTAAATTTAACTCAGCATATGGTATTATGCGGTTTTTTTTCGTGGCAGTGTGAAACACAGGGTCTGATGTGAAAGCAGCGCAAGTCCTTTTCTGCGCATAAAAGAAACTCGCAATGTACTAAATAGAAAACAAGAGAAGATAACGAGGTTCTTTGTGAAGACAGTGAATAATACATTATTACAATCTATGCAAATATTTTGGCTATATATTCAATAACCATCATCGACAAAATAAGCCTCATGCGTCTTAATGTTGCCCCAAGCTTTTAGCTAAGGTCTTTAATGAGACACCATCAATATATAGAATGTGCTATTTGGTGCAAGTGAATTTTGGACAGTCTGTCGTCTGACAGTCTGTAAGAATTTGCTGTTTTCTGTCGTCCAAATAGATTTTAGTCCTCTCTAATCTTGAAGACCAAAAAAGTAGAATAATTATTAAATTTTGTCCTACTAGTATTTCTTCAAAACATTGCCCCCCTTCCCTCCCAAGAAAGGTCGGCAGACTTGTCCCCCTTGAAAAATTTTTGACTGCGCCATTTTATGGGATTTTGCTTTTACTATTTATTAAAACATTCTAAATACATTTAAGCTGTCCATAATCTAAGAAATATTCCCTTCAAAAATAGGTTTTGAGTTATCATGCGCATAATCCATGGTAATAAGCAGTAATAAGCATGGTAATAAGCAGTCATATAGAAGCTAAGAATTTGCCATTTTTTCTGTCGTCGCCTTAAACATTTCCATAATAAGCGTCTCAGTCCTAAGCTATTCTTCTTGTCTATTAAGTACTAGTTCTTAAGGAACATACTCTTCCCCCAGGAAAATAATTTTCGAAGGAATATTGGTCCACTTGTTTAAGTAATAGTTTAAATTAAGTGTATCCCGAAAATGATATTTTGTATATGCTTTAGACGCTTCAAGGTGAGTTTTAAAAATCTTGCTTAGCCTACTACAAAAATAATTTTCTAGTGAATTTTGCTGCACTTTTTTAATTATTATTTTAAATGAAGTGTGTCCCAAAAATGATGTTTTCTATATGCTTTAGACGCTTCAAGGTGAGTTTTAAATAAATAAATAAGGAAACATTTCATATAACCCGACGGTTACCTCCCAATGTTAAGGTTGATATAAAGCTACAACTTGCTCCATCCCTTTTTATTTTACGAAGAATAGCTGCCAATACACCTGATACAGCAGTCTCTCTCTTACCTCGGCACTACTAAATGTACGAAAACAACAGGTTATGAGTTCTGTCGCTTTGGCAATTAAAAGATTGAGGGCTAGTGGAACTAATATTAAACTGCTCGTTGCGCTTACAATCACAAATCAACGACATATTGCTGATGGTTTACGTACCTTTACCGACTTTTCAGTTATCAATGGTGAAATTCCTTCAAAACTTGCTTTGGCTTTTGTATAAAGTGCTAGTGCAATTGAATCATAGACAAATTCTCCCCACAAATTTGAAATGTTTGGACTTCCATCTCGAATGGAAAGTAAATGGACTTCCATTCTACAATTTATCCTTGTATAAATCTTACAGGACCCTATACGAATTGACAATGCAATACCTATATTGACATTCACAATTATTTGAACTGGTGTAACCGATGAAATGTTTGCAAAAACTCATGGTATCATTGTATTGGATCTGTCTGGTACTCTATATACGAGAATTATCCGAACGAACACAGTACGTTTAGAGCGTACTTTTGCCGAGCCGTTAGAGGATAGCATAGGATTAATCTCGTTGAATGAATTTACAACCTATCGGAAAATGCGGTGTTCTATTAGACTCGGAACCATGAACACAAATCAAATGCTCAACGTATTCACTTTCGATCCCTACATATCCAAATACAAATCCTATTGCACACCCTCGGATTTCGTCAACCATATTTTTGACCATTCGCCAACAGCGGTGGATTCGCCGGTTTCGAAAATCCTCTGGCACGGTTTGGCTGCTGATTTCGTGGATTTGGCTGACCGTCAACTCGCTGGGATCAAACTTGAATCGCCGAAAGTTGTTGGAAAAGAAAATCACGCCGCCCTTTCTTACCAATGGCAACAGATCCTTCAGCAGTGGCACGGCATCGGTTTGTAAATTCCAATCTTCCTCTGTCCGCTTGCTGTTCGAAAACGTCGGCGGGTCCATCACCACCAGATCGTACATTTCGCCCGGCGAATGTTGGCGAACGAAGGTACCGATGTCGCTGGCAACAAATTGATGTTCTTTTCCTAGGAATCCATTCAGACGCATGTTTTGCCAGGCCCAGTCCAAATAGCTTTTGGACAAATCCACTGAAACCGTTCGCCGCGCACCGCCGGCAGCCGCATAAACCGAGAATGATCCGGTGTAGGCGAATAGATTCAAAAACGTTGCGCCTTCGGCCGCTTGGCGCACCATCTTGCGAGTCTCGCGATGGTCCAAAAACAATCCGGTGTCCACATAGTCCGCCAAGTTCACCAAGAACTTCAGCCCGCCTTCTTGGACTTCGATCAAACGCCCCGATTCGTCCAGCTTTTCATGCTGGGTCATGCCACGTTGGCGAGTTCGCCGTTTCAGAAAAACGTTTTGCTTGGGGACCTGCAACGTCTCGGACGCCGTTTGAGCCATCAAGTCCAACCAATTGGAATGTTGCGCCGGATCACGATCATGCGGACGCTCGTACTCGGTCATGTGCAAGTAATCTTCGTAGCGATCGACGACCAACGGGATTTCTGGGACATCGCAGGCTCCTGACCGAGATCGAAAACGCCGGAAACACGGGCGACCTGCGCAAGCTTGTCTCCGCCGATCATGGGGAATTGGTCATCAGATTTCACATGGCCAATGGCGACAACGTGTCGATGAGATCGCTGGAGAAGACCATATCGGCCCACCTGGCTTCAAACCCGCCGCCGCGTGAGGTGTCACCGACTTGGTTCGGCCTGACCTACCTCAATGCGATCTGGCAGGACCAGATGGTCAGCGGCATGCTCGATGCGCTGATCGGCAGCTTCGTGGCGGTCTTCATTCTGCTGATGCTTCTCTTCCGGTCGCTTGGCTGGGCCCTTCTCGCCATGACTCCTCTGACCCTGGCCATCGGCGCGACCTACGGCGCTATCGGCTGGATCGGACGCGATTTTGACATGCCGATCACCGTGCTTTCGACGCTCAGCCTCGGGCTCGCCGTGGATTTTGCCATCCACTTTGTCTCGCGCATTCGCGAAAGCGGGCTTGCGACCATGAAAGAGCGGCTCGCGGAAGTCTATCGGGAGCCCGCTCGCGCGATCGGACGCAATACGATCGTGCTCGGCATTGGGTTTCTTCCGCTGCTCCTGTCACCGCTTATCCCCTACCGGACCGTTGGGGTATTGATCCCCGCGATCATGGTCATATCGGCCATTGCCACGCTGGTCTTGCTGGGCGCGATACTCGCGTGGCGGTATCGAACCTATGCTGAGGCTGATGACGCGTTCCAAGCCGATCTGGCCATCGCAACCGCCGGTTCGCGTTCACCGTAACAGGTGCTCGGCATTTCAACATCCCGCAGGCAATGGCCCCAGCCCGGGCTGTTGCCTAGTGTACCTCAAGTTAGACTACTTTTAGTGTCTAAAATATTTTGAAGCACTTGTAAGCAACGGCATCTTTCAATGTCTTCTTTTTTTCCAACCGACCGAACATCGAGACGGAACGCAGAAGTCTAAGTGGTTGGACCGAATTGTTTCCGTTTCTTCTTAATAATTCAAGTCTGTTGCTTTTAAGGTTAATAGTCTGAAATACAAGGTAGAAATCACTGATTCAGATAAATAAATTTTCGACTCAGATTTGACAGGGATCACAATTTCTTCCTTTGTTGATATGAAGATTAAGGGCCCGTTCTCTTGACCTTGACCAAAACCTGAAAAGGTTTTGGTCAAGGTTGGCACCGAAACGGACTTTATTCTCTAAGTGAGATTATATTACTATAGGAAATGCTGAAAAGTCTATTCTGGTTTTATTCTATGGTCAGTCTATGTTTCCTATGGTAACTTCTATGATTTTGAGTGGAAGATTTAGTCTAAAACATTACCTCTAAAATAAGTAAAATTTCATCAGGTGAAGAACTTTGTGTTGCCTGGAATATTGGGTTTGCCTTATGATTTCAGGACGCTACTGGGAAATACCCCGTTCAATCCAGATCTGCAGTCCAAAGGCTAAAGAGCAGTTGCCATGACAGACCTCACACAGAATTTGAAAGAAGGCTTCTACCTTTAATTTGACAGGTATTTCACCAGCATCCGGCAGCTAGAATAACTCACAGCTGCCGAAGTAAATGCAACCGAAACGCATATGAAGAACTGTCTGGAAGGTGCCCCAGTAAAACGTGAAATGGATCTGAAGTGTCTAGAGTGAGGCACGTCATTAAGCTAGAGGCCGGTTTCTATTAGAAACAAGAGAAACAATTAGAAACAGAATATTACAAAAGTGAACTATAGAGCAAATTCAAGAAGGCTAAGTGACCAGAACAAGTTTAGCGCACAATAACGCAAGAAAATGAGAGACGAAAGTCAAAAAGTGTATTTTGATCGAGCAGGTCGAATTTCAATCCTTGAGCCAACTGTGACTGAAGACACTAAAAAATTAAGGCAATTTTGCGTAGATGTGTCACATAAGTGCAAAAACGTACTGGAGATTACTGATAGATTTATAGAAAATAGTGAAAAACTTTGGAAGCAAATTGAGAACGAAAAAATGAAAGTCATTGGATTGGAATTAAAGCTAAGGCTTTGTGATTTGGGAAGTGAAAAAGAACAAAGGGAAATTTTATCAAGTATTAACACCAAAAAAGAAGAGTTAAAATTGAAGAAAGAAGAATTTAAAGATATATTAAAGGCAGAAAAAGAACTGAATGAGAAGTTGGACCAAGCGTTCTTACAATAGATAGAACTGAGACTGTTAATGAGAAAGTTTGAAAGGGCCAGTCGAAATTAAGAATCGTTTTTTTATTTACCAGTACCATTTTATATATTACTCTGTCTTATTATACACGTCTTATATTATTTCTTAGCATGTACTTAGTTCTGTCCTTATGTTTTTATCAAGGCATTAATCTTATTTACCATTTTAATTATAGATCTCATATGTTTGTTTATCTTGCATGATTTGGAACTTACAGGCTTTAAGAGCTTTAGGAAATAAGCAAGTCCGTATCCAAGGAGGGGGATATGGGTTAACTCCCCTTGAAATGTTTTTCTGGCTTGTGGGGTGTAACTTACAACCCTTACCGTGCTTAGGGCTCAGGGGGGATTATCATCGTTAAAGACATATTGTCCGGATCTTTCAGCTACGTTGAAGAAAATAGCTATCTCAAAATTTTGATGGGATGTGTTTGAAGAAATGGTGGAAGTAGGAGTGGGGCTAGTTGCCCTCTAATCAATTTCGACTATTTGATTGGGCACTAATCATTTCAATTTCCAATCGAATGAGCCCTTTTCTAAGTTTCTACGACAGCTTCTTTGATACAAAGTGCTCTGGTCTAGACAAAAAAAAACACAAAAAAAATAATACATTTTGCTTTCATCGCTCTTTACTTAGGCAACACAATTGCGCTGTCTATGATTTAAAAAATCCACAGTAATCAAAAAAGAAGACTTCGGGAGGGTATTAAGGAGGTTAAGACCGATTTCAAAACCACAACAATAAAGTAGCATTAAAAAACTATTGTAACTTTATCTGGTAAACATCAGAATAAGTCAGTTACTTTTCTTATCTTTTTATAAAACATGTATACTTGTTTGGTCTTCCGCTCCGATGACACTAAACACATCCAGGTGCGTGATGAGGGCAATTACCTTTTAATAGGATTAAAATCCCATCCGAATTATTTAGTATTTCAAAATAGTTTACAGAGTAATTAAATCACGCAATTAATTAAGATATCTACTGAAATAGAACCTTCAACCTCCTATTTTGCTTTCTACGATTAGCTCATCCAATACAGATCAAGAGGTTATAACTGTATTTGAGATAGAAGACCTAACGCCTCCTCTTCGATGCTCCTCTTCGAGTTTCTCTGTTTTATTTTTAATACCCCTAATTAACAGGGATTAACCATAATCTGGTGACCAGCCTGACACACAGGACGACACGTAAAATATGGCTTAATGAATTAGGAACCGTTAAGTCCGCGCCTTACTTTGATCCATTGAAGGAAGGAGGTTATAACCAGGAAGAATTGTTGGAAATGCAGAATTCAGTAGTTGCAAATCCAAGGGTCTATGGTTTGTACGTCTCGCCCGATCTAACCTCTGCATTAGTTCGCGGTACGCTCAATGAAGGCGAGTTGAACTATAAAGCCGTTTTTGAAGAACTTAAACAAATCCGTGAAGAAGAAGCGGCAGAGGGAATTGAAATATATGCCACTGGCCAACCGGTCCTGGTTGGATGGGTTTCCAGTTATGTCGGGGAAATTCTGCAGATCTTTCTTTATACCGTGGTCATTATGCTGGTTCTTTTGACGTTGTATTTTCGTCGACTTTACGGTGTGTTATTACCCAGTATGGGAATTGTATTAACCACCATATGGGGTTTGGGGATGTTGTCATTATTGGGTTACAACCTCGATCCCTTAATGATGGTAGTGCCTTTTCTTGTATCGGCACGTGCCATGTCGCACGGTATCCAGTTGGTTGAACGTTTTTATCAGGAACTTCGTAAAGTTAATGATAAACAAATCGCAGCAAGGCATACATTTGAAGCTCTGTTTCGTCCTGGCTCATTAGGCGTAATCTCCGATGCAATTGGTTTATTACTAATTTCACTCGGTTCAGTACCAATTAATGACAAGCTCGCGGTCTATGCATCGTTATGGGCCGGTAGTGTACTCTTTACGGTCTTGATTCTGGTACCGGTGATGCTTGAACTTTTGTACTCTTACTTTTATTTCATATCTGATAGCAATGTTATCAGATATTACCCTCTATAACATTACGTAACAAGCAGGTGCACATCAAATGTAAGCAATTTCTAGTAATAGATGTCCTCCCTGCATGTCTGTTATTGCAGCCATATGGGAACACGTATTTAATAGTTTAATCATACTAGTAAGTGGGACATGGGAATACTCGGCGCGTGGAATTGGTTATTTCATTGAATCTATATGTCAAATCAAAATATTAGAAAGGTTTTCATAGTTCAGCTGTCTAGGTCGTAGTTCCATTGAATGGAAATGGCCCTGTTGAATTCTGATGTGGACAGAAAATCTTTAGAATATAAAAGTTTCCCTAAGAAAATGCATTGATAGAAATTGAAACCTCTTAAAATATTTTGTAACAATCCATTTGTGCATCGTCATTACGTAACATCCATGTGTGTGTCGTCCTCAGTTACAAACGGGAGTCCCCCACGAGGGCTTGAAGAAACAAGTCACGGGTGAATGCGTCATCCTTAACATAAGCGAACATTTCCCTATTACGTAAGAACTATAGAAATCTTGAAACACCTTGAGGAAATTATGTCTTTGATGATGTCTTGGGATGTCTTGTAACGTCTTGGAAAAAGGTCTGGAAGAAAAATGAAATCTAAAAAAGAAAAAAAAGTCTTGACAGAACATGAGATTCCAAAGAAAAAAGCCTGGAAAGAAAAAAGCACATTGAAAGAAGAAAAAACTTATTGAAAGAAAAACAAAATAAGAAAAAAAAATAACTCAAAATATTATGCAACATCGATGTGTGTACCGTCGTTACATAATTCCCACATTAGAGAAGAAAAATCGATTTTTCTGTTACAGATATCTTGGAGTTCAAATTGTCGTTTCCTGTCAAATCAAGCATGATCTGAATTCAGAACCAAATCTGAATTCAGGTTTCTATTTTCCGTACCATTATGCCCATTTCCACCCTAAAAGGGTGGGGAGGGGGTTAAAGCTCGAAATTAAAAGGTTGTCGTATTTTTTATCGTTTCCTATGAAATGAATAGCGGAAAATTTGAAAATGAAGTTAAAAATTAGATTTTACGTTGTCAAGTACCTCATCTTACTTAACCAGTTGTGAAAGTTGACTTATATGAACTACTCGTTTTAATCGTTTTTGATCGATTACTCATTTTCTATCAAGCTTGGAATGGTGCCTTGTAATATGAGTCTCGAAAAGTTTTTATTGCCCCCAATAACAAAAATTTATTTTCCCCCAATAAAAAAAATTTATTAAGCTGATTTTTCTGATAATTATGGTGCAGCAAAAATCTTGTTGCAATTTCGCCGAGGTCAAACCGTATTTTTACTCTATTAAATGTATTTTTGTCTATTATATTTTTTCAAACATGTTCTTCATAAATTATAGTCTCATTATCTTCTTAACACCCCCTCATTGTGCTTGATATGCTGTTTCCTGATTCTATCTTTTCTACTTACATTGCTGTTTTTTTTTTGCTAGGACTCCTCGGTCAGGTTATAACTCTTTCAGGGCGTATTGTCTATTTTGGTCTCCTCCTCCATTTTTACTGGGGATCGCTCTATTCGTGAGCTTGTAGGAAAATACGCTCTGACTCATATCTTTTGTTGTCAAATTGAAAATATTTAGCATTAAGGTTGCTATTGATTCTATACGAGACTATATACGAGTATATTCTACTTGTAATCAGGGTTTTTAGTCTATATGTGACTAAAAACACCTTTCCAAAAAAGCCGTTCCATTGCTTTCAAAGAGAGGCGATGAAGCTGCTAGAGCTCTTGAATATATCTTTAAGCAAGATTCTTATAAAGAAATTCAAACGGATCGAGGTAGTAAATTTGTTAATCCAAATGTAAAATGGTTTTATTGAAATACTGTACAATATTCTATCACAGTCATAGTCCAATAAAGGCGGCATTGGCTGAACGTTTGATAAGAACAATTCGACTTTTATTTTCAATATATTGTAAATTAAAAAATACTCCTGCATTTTATTAGTATTTACATAAAATCATGTTAATTTACAATCAAATCTTGATCAATTCTTGTCCAATCATAGTCCTCTTAAAGTTCGTCATAATGACAATACATTTGACATTTTTCATAGACAATATTCCAATGGAAAGCTTGTGGAATAGAAGAAATTTAATCTTGGTGATACAGTTCGAAAGAATCGAGCAAGTAATATTTTTGAAAAGGGGAATTACTTGTGGTCATCTGAACTTTTTAAAATGTCAAAAATCCCAGACAATACACCTATGACGTATCGTCTACGTGATATGAAAGATGATAAGATTCTAGGCGTTTTTTCGAGTATGAATTGCAAAAAGTTAAAACAACAAAATTTATCAGACTGAAAATATATTAAAGAATTGAACTCGCGAGGGTAAGAGACAATTGCTTGTTCGCTGGCTAGGATACAACTCTGATTTTGACTCTGGGACAAAACTATCCCCTGCTATCAAAGTGGAGGGTTTTTGATGGGAATCAATTTCATTCCTTGTGCAATCCTCTGCCTTTGGCGTGGCCGAGAAGCAGAGCCAACTTTGGATTATAGCGAAACCAAATAACTTCCTACCGATTCAATCCTTGGACACGATCGTTTGATAATTTGCACCTCATTGACAGGAAACTAAGATTGGCAATTTCATTCTAAACTATTGATACTCAGGTTATAAGTGTCCAAGTAACACAGAGCGCAAGCCATCACTTCATCAGTACGGAGGTTTATTGGAACGGCTATAACGGCGAGGACTGTTTGAGCTCCGGACACTAACAGTGTCCGGGCGAGTTTCGCAGCCGCCAAAGTTGGCGAGCATCGTAGGGAATCTGAAAGACCACGACAGGGCAAAATGGTTTTGGGTCCCTCGTGTCACGGGCTTCGTCATTCATCCTACTGAATAGGCCGCCTTTAGGGAACGTCATTGTTGCACCCCATGGTGAGGAAAGGACGATTAAAAAAACTTTCGGTTCTCACACGAGGCCATACCCCAAGAACCTCGTCTGCAGGGACAAAACCCTGCACAATCTGACATCTCTCTTCTAAGTATTCTTACCCCCCTCTTTTTAGGGGGGATTGCTATTTAAGCGAAAGCGAGGTAATCGAGAGGCGAGCTATATGTAGGTTTAAAAAAGAGCATTTATTAATCTAACTCTGACTTAGCCATATTTATAAATATCTCAAGGAAAATCTTGATTTCATAAAAAATTATATTACTAAAGAGGCGCAGTCTTTAGGATCGGAAATCCCAACCTTAAAACCATTGCACGGGCAATACCATACGGAGCGTGCCGACAAAAAATATGTTTCAGCCTCCATTAACCCATCAACTGAGTTTGTTCAGTCCCCCTAAAAACATAAAACAGCCCCCTAAAAATTCTTCAATTCATGCGCCTACTGCTTTGAATTTGTATGCCAATATGTTATTCATAACTCCAAAATGATTATTCTTCTCAACTGAACAACAACAAGGAAGAGACGGCGCAGAGACAGAGATTTAATATTTCAAAAATAATGAAATAAACTAGAAAAGCCTGAACTTTGGATTAGCAAAATAAAATGAAAATCAAATTAAAATTAATCGAAAAAATAACAACGTCTAAATCTTGAGAGTCGGGGAAAAGTAGTTTATCCTTGATGTTACTATTCTACTTAATTTTCGCCATTCAGAACAATTGCCCTATCAGCAGGGTTACCAGACGTCCTCTTTTGGAGGATATGTTCTCCTTTTTAGCCTCTGTCCTGTCTCCTTTTACAAAAATTTGGATTCGTCTTCTAACTTGTTTTTAACTAGTACAATGCACTTATACAGCCATGATAACTAAATAGTAGTAAAAACCAGCACTTTAAAAGTTGCTCATTCAAACAGGGCTTTTTGCCCTGTTTTTCTTTTCTTTTTTTTCTGGAATGGTACTTATGGAAAGTATGTCAGTGATCTTTATTTTCGATAAAACGTAGAATAGCACATTTCATTCATAGATTTCACACATTTCATAGCACATTGCATAGATGCTAAAAAAACACACAATAGGGTTCTCTTATATGTTAAATTTATTAGTGTAATTTTCATTAAGGCTACGTACCTCGTTGCTCCTTTTTGGAGAATAGGGGAGACCGGGGCGCCTTCGGTCACTTTTGTGATACGCGCCAGACGGCTCGAATACTGGACGCTGCCGAAGGTTCAAGACCGGGCACAGTACCAAATATCTTGTTCATTGCAGAACTGGCGACTGTTAACAACCGAGCAGCGGACAACACCTGCAACTGTTGCTTCATATCGGACCACAACTTTATATGCTTGAATTTCTACAATAGTATATCGCTGTTGACGGCACGGCGGAGGAATTCGACTGGCCCAATCGTTCCAATCATTCTGAGAATCTTATTGATGGATCAAGTCAATCGCCTGGTAGAATTCGAGACAAGGCTGATAGCCCAAGAGCATCGATTGTTTTCGGTGCTCCAGAACTTTTTTGTTGAAAGACCAAAGTGGCCGCCAGGAGATCCTAGGCGAGACGCCGCAGCAAAGGCCTTGCTGTGGTGCATGTTTTTTTCTCCGACAACTATTGCCGTTACCGGCGGTCTGATCGGGTTAGCGACGCTAGCGGTTCTAGTTTGGCAAAATACGCTTATCGTGGAGCAGAACGCTTATTTTCAAACGCAGCTTCAACAGCAACAGGTTCAGATCCAGGCGCAGGACCGTGTGGCGACACAGTCTGAGAGGACCAATGCCATACATGCAATCTATGGCCCACAGTTTTCTTCAAATCCCCGCATCAAAGCCGAAGCCGTGCGATCGTTGGTGGTGATCGAACGCAGTAGGATCAATGAGGGCGAAAATGTCTTTGCAAGCGACTATGTCAATTTGCACGACGCGGATTTAAGAAACATACATATTGAGAACTTCGATTTGAAGAAGGTCAGCTTTAGAAATTCCAATCTTCAGTCGGCAGTTCTTGCCGGCATCGAACTTCAAGGATCACGACGAATGGCTCAAGTTGATGTGCGCCTGTCACCACGCGACCGGTGGTGCCGGGGTCGAGGAGTTTGTGGAGTGGTCGACCTATGATCCGGAGTATGCGGAGGATGACGAACAGATCCGTTACCGGTGGGGCACACTTGGCAAGACATCGAATAAAACCAACATGGTGACCGAACGGACCCTCATCAAGTATGTGCTGGAGGCCGGTGGCACCATCCCCGGCGAACGAGCGGAGGATGACTTTGAGGCGGTGGTCGATTCGCCAATGGTCCCCAAGAGATTCTGGATACTCGATCAGTTGAAGCACTTACCTGCCCTCGCATGGTTGATCAAGGGCTTCATCCCCGAGGCCGGATTCGGCATCCTGTACGGGCAGCCGGGCACGTTCAAATCCTTCCTAGCCCTTCATGCCGCACTGTGTGTGGCCAATGGGAGAGACTTCTTCGGTCGCCCCGTCCGGCAAGGCGATACGTTTTACCTTGCCGGCGAGAGTGCCGCTGGGTTCCGAGCGAGGGCGATGGCATGGGAACGGCATTTCGGGTTTTCGGTTTCCCAACCACCCTTTTATTTGCAGATCGGAGGATCAACCTTGAACTGGGGTGAAGAATTCAAAAAACTAGCAAGGGACATTCGTGCCATTTCCCAAACGCCTAGACTGATCGTGATCGACACACTTCAGGTGTACATGCGGGGTCATGAGAACGACGCCAAGGACATGGGGTCATTCGTGGAGGGATGTCTTCAACTGCGGAATGCCACCGGGGCCGCCGTATTGGTCCTCCACCACATTGGGAAAGATGCCGGCAAAGAAGCCCGTGGAATAATTGCAACGCCAAGAAATGTTAGTCAAGCCTCAGATTTTATCAGTTTTAATTTATTTCGACCTTGGCACGCCCCCGGACATCCTTTGAACCTTGCTAACCAAAGTGGGCTGAAAATAGCTAGCTGGGATATTTTAACGATGAATAACCCAGGATTCGAAGACTTTCAAGTGTTGGAGATGTTGAAATACGGGGTTAACATGCTTGGAATGACAGAAACACGCCTGGTGGGATCGGGCGATGAAGAAATCACCAGTTCCGGTCACATTATGGTTTGGGCAGGCCAAATCTAGTAGAAACAGCGGTGTATGCCTGCTCCTAAACAAAAAGGCAAAGAAATGCCTCATATTCTACAACCCAATATCGGCTAGACAACTCACTGCCCACTTCAGCCACAAGCATGGGCAAATGTCGATTATTGTGTGCAACGCTCCAATAAATGTATCCCCAGTAAAAGAAAAAGACAAGTTCTACGCATCTTTGACATATGGTCTATCTTGCATTTGCCCTCAGGATATTTCGGCCAGGATTTGTGACTTCAATGCAACTCTATCCCAGCGGAGCTTTTAAGCCTATAGTTGGACCTGTTACCCTGACTTTTTGCCCCAGCTTTAGTCCCAGCGGAGCCTTAAAACCTGTAGTTGGACCCATTACACCTGATTTTTTTTAACGGAAACGAGACCCGACTACTCCAGCTGTGCATTATGCGCGAATTGGTCGCTGCCAACACCCTGTTCCACAGAAAAGATCTACAAGCCAAAATGGTATAGTAATAACGGGCGAAGGCGGAAGATGATTGACTATACCATAGTCAACCAAAGATGGTGCTTGCACGCCGACCCGCTTGAACGGCAGTCCGATGCCGGCGTCCATGAGCACTTCGGCGACAGCCGAACCCAGGCCCCCGATGACCGAGTGGTTTTCCGCCGTGACGATCGCGCCGGTCGCCTCGGCGCGCTCGATGATCAAGTCGGTGTCAATGGGTTTGAGCGAGGCCATGTCAACGACGGATGCTTCGATACCTTCGTCTGCCAGTGCCGCGGCGGCCGTCAGGGACTCCGAAACGCACAATCCCGCGGAGATGATGGTCAGGTCGCCGCCCGTCCGTCGCTCGACGCCCTTGCCGATTTCCAGATCCTTGGGCTCGAAGGGCGCCGGCGTTGTTTCGGGGCGTTTCATGCGCAGATATGCCGGGCCGTTCCATGCGAGCGCCAGCTTGACCATCGCCGCATGGTATTCAGGCCCGGATGGTTCAAAAATCGCCATGTTGGGTATGACGCGCATGATCGCGACGTCTTCGATCGCCTGGTGCGACACGCCCAGGAGCGTTGCGACACCGGGCAGGAATCCGACCATCTTGACGGGCAGGTTCGGATATGCGGCCTGCATGGTGATCTGGTCGTGCACCCGTTTGGTGATGAAGGCGCAGAAGCTGTGACAAAACGGTATTTCGCCGGATCGGGCCATGCCGCCGGCCATGCCGATCATGTTCGCCTCGGCGATTCCGACATTGTGGAAGCGGTCCGGCAATTCGTCGCGAAACCGATCCGTTTCCGTTGGCGGGACGAGGTCGGCGCACAGGGCGACGATGCGATCGTCCTTCCTTGCAGCTTCGACCAGCGCGTCGCCATAAGCCCTCGGGAGGGGCTTGAACGACCGGTTTGCTGCTTCGACAAAAAGCATCAGACTATTGAAATAATTAATGAATAAGAAATTGGAGCGGGAAACGAGATTCGAACTCGCGACCCCAACCTTGGCAAGGTTGTGCTCTACCAGCTGAGCTATTCCCGCGTTTTGGTAAGTGTTGCTTCTCTGTGAAAGCGGATGCGCATTTTACTTAAAACACGGGTGATGGCAAGGGCTTTTGCTAAATATTTTTAAAAATTTTTTAAAAATAGTGGGGTTTGACGATTAAATATGCAGTTGTGGGTTAGATATTGAACACATTCTTACGGTAATACGCCAGTTCATCGATTGATTCACGAATATCGTCCAGCGCTAAATGCGCTCCTTTTTTGGTGTGTCCGTCTAATACTTCGGGCTTCCATCGCTTAACGAGCTCTTTTACTGTGCTGACGTCAACGATACGGTAGTGGAAATAATCTTCCAGCTCTTGCATGTGTCTGCGCAAAAAGCGTCGGTCTTGGCCAATACTGTTGCCACACAAAGGTGAGATACCCTTAGGTACATACTTTTCTAGGAATTTAATGGTTTCGTCGATGGCAAGTTGTTCAGTTACGTTGCTCTGTCTGCAACGCTCTGTTAGGCCGGAGTCGCCGTGAGTTCTTATACACCACTCGTCCATATTGTTGAGCACGTCATCAGATTGGTGAATCGCGAATACAGGTCCTTCTGCCAATACATTTAGGTCTGAATCGGTCACTATCGTCGCTATTTCAAGGACTTTATGCTTTTCAGGATCTAAACCAGTCATTTCTAGATCCATCCAAACTAAGTTTTTTTCACTAAATGACATTCGTTACTTCTCTGATATCCTGGTATCACCGGGCTTTGGCAGATATCCGGCCGCAATGACATCAGCTATGACGAAAGGGTGGCGCTGGACGTGGCCTACCTGTCCCGGTGCGGCTTCTTCAACGATCTGAAAATCATCCTTCGCACAGGTGCAGCAGTGCTGGGCAGAACCGGCCGCTGAGGCCGGCGCCGGTCCGCAGGACTTTCTTCTCAAAGCCCCCGCGTGTATGCGGGGGATGATGCGCGTGTGCAGCGCGCATCAATCAGTACGGTACTTGGGTATTCATGAAACAGACGCCTTTGAATGAAGCTTCCTTTCCAGTCCAGCGCCCTGCGCCCGCCGAAACGGCGGAAGACGATGTTATAGACCTCGGCGCCTTGTTCGCCACCCTGTGGCGCGGCAAGTGGATCATGGTGCTGGCGACCATGGCGGCCATTTTCCTGGGCGGGCTTTACGCCTTTGTTGCAGCAGTGCCGCAGTACACCTCCAGCGCTGTGGTTATGCTGGAGACCAAGCAGGAAAGCGTGGTTGATCTGCAAAGTGTCGTCAGCGGCCTGTCGGGCGATTACGCCGAGGTCAATTCCGAGCTGGAGGTGCTGCAATCGCGCGGGCTGATGAGCAAGGTTGTGGACAAGCTCAACCTGATGGAGGATCCGGAATTCAACGGAACCCTGGTTGAACCTTCTGCGCTGGAGGTGCTGATCTGGACGGTGAAATCGCAGATCAAATCGCTGCTGGGCCTGCAGAAGCCGCCGGAAGAGATGCCGGAAGATCTGGTTGAACAGCTGATCCGGGACAGTGTGGTCTCGACCCTGCTTAACAAAACCTCGGTGCGCAATGTTCCCAATACAGTGTTAAAGTGACGACAATTTTGTTCTGATACGGTTGTTTAGCACTTCAAATATGCATTCCTAGTGGCGGCTCATAAACTCTTGGCAAGGTATGTTAGTAAGACACATTTGAACCCTTTTGCTGTTTAGGAGGACCTAAAAATCCCTGAAGTACATTTTGATTGTTTAAATGGTCATTATTTAGTAACACTTAAATTGACAAATATTTTTGAGCGGCCTACTGAACATTTAAGATTAGTGTTTCACTTTTACAATATGGTACAGTATTTCAGGAGGCCGAGTGCAGTCAAAAAAAGGGGAGGTAATATATCCAGTAAGGGCTCTACCCATTGAATCGGTTAAACATTGGGTATGGCTTCTTTACAAGCCTGCCAGTGAACCCGATTTTATTGGACATTTTCTTCTAATACCCAATATTTGTCAGGTTCCAAGTGAGGGTGAAAACCGTAGGGGATATTCTACTTTGTCTCAACGTATGTTTCTAAATCCCAGACAGGATTAAAATTAAAACATCATAAGAGGCACTACAAGCGTCATGGGTACCAATCTGTGGAAACGGTTAGCGGTGGCAAGGCCATCTTGCGATTTGAGAACTTTCAGAATCCACTCCTGCAGAGTGACAAGTTAGACTTAGACCACGAAGGAAAACTTATTGATATGTACGATTCATTAAATTTAAATCATGTTACAAAACAGTCAGACCATTTCATTCTCTTATGCCCACACACAAAGAGACTCGTGTAATACCATGCAATTGGCAGAGGTTTTTGAGACATTGCGCGGGGAGAATTTTATGGGCGCAGCCATGACAGTATTTACTAAAACAGCATAATAAAAAAAACATCTTAAACCGTTTCTCTAAACATTTTCTATCACAAAAACCGATAATAATAAAAAAATAATAATTTTATTCGGTACAAAGGTGAAAATCAAATTTCTTAGCGACTTCCACTTAAAATCAGAGAATTTAACACTTTATGAAATCTGTTTGAAAACACAATCTAAAGAAAGTTAGGACTAGCAACAATACAATCATATACACAAGGAAAGATCCTCTGCCCTTTTTAGTCACAATAAATGTATAATTATTTCATTTTTCCAAAAATTGTGGACATTTTGTTTTTCTTGTTACTTTATTTGCAGCCCCTCCCTGAAATAAATTCCTGAATTACTGAATGCTCCCCCTGTGATTTAATAATATAGACAATGGTCTCCCTTCCAACTAGGTATGGAGAAATACAATCCATATTCCGTCTTCTGGGCCAAGAACGGTTTTTAATAAATTGAGGCATTTGCTACGGCGCTAGGTCGGCGCTTTTCGTATCTGAATTCTCAGTGGTGCTGGCTCATTCTGTGCCGTTTTGAAAACTGGCAAATAAAATAGATGAAAAACTAGCATCTCTCACATATAAGATCGAACAATCATTGATACCTTGTACAAGAAAATGGTTTAAAATAGTGTACTTTTGTCCTGGGGGGGATGAGAGCGGCAGTAAAGCAGGGAATCTGTGCACCCCTTTTCATCTTACTTTAAATACATATTTAGTTTCTGTTTTCCTATGGCAACAGTTTTAACAAGCAATGATGTTAGTGGCACACTGAGTGCAGAGAGTCACTATTATCTAATCTTCATTGCTTTACTGATTTTCCTGTGTTTCAAAATAGTCAACGGGAGTTTATGTTAAAATAGGAAATTAAATAAAATATAGGATATAGGCCAATAAAAAAGGGCATTCAGAGGTTTGGAGTAGCTAACCCTGAGAAAGTTATATCTTCATTGAATAAAAAACATAAGGCAAATATAGCTAGCCACCTTTGGTACCCACTGCTGTTGTGTCGTGATAGTTGAGAGTGCATACCTGTTTATATTGTACAGTTAATTATGATACTGTTTAGGAATATTTTTCTATTATCGATAATTTTCACAAATTAGTTCCAAAATCACTTAATAATCCGTTTCATCACCTTCTTTATGTCCTATGTTTAAAATTGGTTCAGGGATAAAGATTAGATGAGCCTGCAGATTTTACAAACTATTTAATTGAAAATAATAGTATATAAGCAAAAATGTGGACTTTCCTTGGTACACCCTGCTATTGTCGTATTGTGCATAGTTAGGAAGTGAGAATTAATTTTTAATGTGAATATAAATTACTATTGTTTTTTATTTATTTATGTGTAATTTAAACTGATTGTTCTTTGTTTTCCGTTGTGTGCAGTATTTACTACATAACGGATTTTGCAATAAATAGATAAGTTTTACTTTGAGTTTCTCTTTAATTTTCTCTTGAAAAAATCTATAATTGTTTTCCTATAAAGAGTCCGCCGCGTGTATTATTCTTGGTATCTTTAAGGAATTATAGGTAAAAAAAAATTGGTTTGTTATTAAATATAATCCAATGTGAAACACAAACAGATCTTAAAATCCTTAAGGACATTAGGATAATTTATGATCTGGAGTTGGAGTAATTTATGACTATTTGTGTTACTATTATATGATAGCAAATAAAAAGTTTTTGCCAGTGACAATAAAGAGCACGATGGAAACTTTTAGAGAACTGAAGCACATTTAACTTAACTTCCTCCTGTAAATACAACATCGTAATTTGGAATGTAGAGGTGCACAGCGCAAGTCGAGACTTCCGTCTCCAATTAAGGATTCGAACGCAACGTTTTTGTATAGAGATTTCAGTATTCTAATCAAAAGGTAAACATACAGTTACATTTACAGGAGAGAGGGGGATTTAAAAGAAGAGATTTCTGCTAAACGTCAAACCTAAAACAACACTCTTTATCATTTGACTTTTGCTAGTTCTTCATGATACTTATTGATGACATCTTTGAGCCAAAACGTTCAGCATGACCAGTTTCTAACAATGAGCATCTGCAACTGTCGAAATCTAATCCCATCTTTTGCGAATATCCTCCTTTATTGTCGGATGGGCAAGGTGTCTTATTTGAGCCAGTTTTCAGGGATGACTTCAACGAAACGCCCGACCTGTGTGTTCATATCAAGCGTCCCTATTCCCCAGATAAATATAATCTAAACGCATTATCCATGGATCAATACAACGCAAAACTTAAGCTTCTTACCCAATTTATTCAACCAGGAAACACCTTAGTTCCCAAAATCATTTTGCTCAAGGTTACGCCCTTAGAATGAACGAAGTAAACAAGTGAAATTACAATTTGCCATATTATACGGGAGGCTAGAATTAATAAGGAAATGATAATGCTGAGTTTGTCGAACAAGGATTTGGGTGCAAGTGAAAAACATTCCAAATTAATGAGGACTGAATCATTAGAAGCCTACTTGTTAAAGAAGTAGCATTTTGACCAATGGGCTCAGTCAGTTGCCTCCAAAGCACTCCAGACCCTGGGAATTGCAAAAAGAACATTCCACATTAGGCTGCAAAAGCTGATGTCAAAGCTATACAAAGGACTTGTTTGACCATAACTAGAATTCGGTATGTGTATGGCAACCTCATTAATAAAGGCAACAAGAAAAACTAGACAGTGTACAAAGGTGAGCAACTAAATCAATAGAGGGTTGTAAAAGCCTGGATTACCAATTGGACAAAGATTGGTTACCCAAGCCATGGCTTCAAGAATGGGATGCAGCCAACACATTGACTCAACATCTTGACAAACCAACATCTACAGGATAATTCCTCATTCACAGGACAATACAATTTAAGGTAATAATTGCTTTTTTTTATCCTTTGATAAACTTTTATATTCTTTGTGTTATAAATGTTAAACTTTGTGAAATAGAAGTCTTGCTCAATTAGGCACAAGGGAGTGTTTGAACTTCATACCTTTCCAAATCCTGATTTAGAAGATTCAAAAATAATTTTTTAAGTCGCATTGAAAAATCTTAGAATATTGTAGACAGAAAATAACGGTATATTAAGTGATCTTTATGCGTTACTGTGAGCACAACAGACCTAATACTATCAATTCAAACTTTGGCATCCAATTGTGCGCAAATTCTTTAAAAGTAGTACATGCCGAAAATGAATGATGTGGGCACAATAAATCTTATGCCATCAATTCAAATTTTGGCACCCAATTGCGCACAAATTCTTTAAAAGTAGTACTTGCCGAAAAGGAATGCGAAAAACTTAATTTTGAAAACATATTAAATAACCTAAATAATGTCGGTATTTCTGTGAACTGCTTGGGAAAGAAAAGCAGGCCTAAAACTGAAAGGGCGCCAATCCGGCGCCCAAACAACTGAAGTTTAGCGTTGTTCTAACGGCGTCCACTTGCGTCCAGTTTCACCGGAATAAGCTGCTTTGGGACGAATGAGACGACCCGTCGCTTCCTGTTCAAATGAACTACCGCACCAGCCCACAACCCGACCAATGGCAAAGGTCGGAGAAAACAAACTGGTGGAGAGGCCCACACCGTGAAGCAGCATGGCCGTGTAATATTCAACGTTGGTTTGAAGTTTGCGGTCCGGTTTGTATTCGGCCAGTAACCGCAGCGTAATTTGCTCGACCTCTTTGGCCAATTCATACAAACTCAAATCGCCATCGGACTTGAACAAGCGTTCGGTCGCGGCGGAAAGTACATGGGCACGAGGGTCGTAATTGCGGTAAACACGGTGACCAAAGCCCATGATTCGTTCCTTGCGTTCGAGCTTGCCACGAATATAGGGTTCCGCGTTTTCTTTTTCCTTGATTTCAAAAACCATATCCAATGCCGGGCCAGGTGCTCCGCCATG
>JAAAKM020073195.1:210669659-210680443 GCA_010016025.2 Alatinidae sp. Z8VKAUB7J3
AGAGGACCTTTCAGTGAGCCGATGGCACCGGTGATTGCTGAGATCAGATCGGATTGTGTAGAAATGATCACGCGGGCGGTGAAGGTAGAAGCATTGAGACCGTGGTCCATCACCGTATTCAGGTAGGTTTCAACAGAACGAACCCGCTCGGCGCTGGGTTCCGTTCCATCCATCATGTAGAGGTAGTTGGCTGCGTGACCCAAATCTTTTCGCGGTGCGATGGGTTCATTGCCGTGCAGTAAACGCCAGTACTGAAAAAATGGATACGAAATGGCACAGTTCGGTGATCAATGACATGCATACCACGCTAGAATGCTGTGGTATGGATTCTCATAAAGGGGCAGTACGTCTCGACTTTAACATTTTAAATCCTAGTTTTAAACCAAAAGAAGTACCACCATCCTGTTGTTTCTCCACCAAAACTGGCTTGAAGAATGAAGCAGATGATCTTTATGATTACCAGACAGGTGGCTGCCAAATTGACGGGCAAAAGGAGTACCTATTTCCCTGTGGGGAACAATTAAGAATCGCAATAGCCCTTAATAATAACACAATAATAGCAATCCGAATGCTGTTTCTAATTGGACTACTTGGAGCATCAGTTTCTTTGCTTATTAATGGGTGTATACAATGCTCTAAATGGAACACTGAACGAGGTTTCTACAGGTTCAACTGACGGCGATTCTCAGTGATCTTGTCATTAGTTTATTCAAACGTCATGTAAAGAAGATAGCTTATTCGAAATAATTAGCATAAATGTTAGCTTTTTACAAAAATGATACTAATTATAAGACATTTTCTTCCGAAGCAGAATCTAATAAACCTATTTTCTGTTCGAAAAACGATAACGTTCCTGAAATGATATGTGGAAACTATTAGAAAGCTCTATATAAATCCAATCTCTTTTGGGTTTTTTTTTAACTCTAGCCCTTGAGCAAATCAGCAACAGATCCCACTAGAAACAGCAAAAGGTAGGTAAATTTAATGCGAATAGCAAGGAACTCATGTTACTAGTAAATCAGGAATAATAGCCAATAGTAACGAAAAATGAGAAAAGTATTATCTTTAATTGTAGTTAAGTTAAGGTACCTGCGCTCAGGCCGGCCACAGGGAGCGCGTTGATCGTGACATTGAGGTTGGCCGCCGGTGGCGCATCCACCGCCGCCTGCGGAATCGGCGAAAGGGTGCCCAGATCGCAGATGAGCAGACCGCCGCTGTGGCTGCAGCTCACACTGGCTGAATCAAAGACGAGATTGGCATCAAGCTCAATACTTAACTGAACACCGGTCGCGTTAATACCCGCTCCCACTTCGGGCGCCAGGTTGGCAACGCCAAACTGGTATACCACCGGATCGCTGGGTAACACCGGGTCAACAACATCGCTGCCGTGCACCGTGACATCAGCCATTGGCATGACATCGATCATGGTCATACCGCAGGCAGTCTCGGCTTCGCTGTCGCTAATGCAGACAAATGCCTCCTTCATGCCCGGCGAGTCGTAGACGTTATCGGCGGCCACTTTGCCGGCGCCACCCAAGGATTGTTCAAGGCGCGGGCCCGTGACCTCATAGGTGCCATCGGGGTTTTCCATCAGATCACCCATGGGCTCGAAGGTGGTGCCGCCGTCCCAGCTGAAGCTCAGGGTGAGGCTGTCGCTCTCGTCCGGATCGTCCACGCCCGCCTCAAAACTGAACGGAAACCCGACCCCCGCGGTGAAGTCTTCCGGCATCTCCAATACCGGCATATCGTTGCCGGGCTGGATGGTGAGCGCCACCGTTTCCGGCGCTGAAACAAAGACGCCATCGGTCACCGTGAAGGAAAATTCATCGGTGCCATTAAAATCCGGCGCGCCCGTGTAGGTGGCGACGTTGCCACTGATCGAGACCGTTCCGTTTACCGGTGGCGTGGTCACAGCGCTGTGCCGAGCGTGTTCTCGCGGTTGGCAATGACGCCTTTCAACAGATCGCGGGCCTCGGCGTTCTGGCCCCGCTCAAGCAGCGTCTCAGCCAGGTAATAGGCCGTATCAAAGGTGTAGGGATTGTCAGCGCCAAAATTTTCTGTTTTGCGCGCATGCGCCTGACGCAGTAAAGGCAATGCCTCGTCGGTGCGCCCCTGGCGGCTCAGGGCAGCGGCATAAACGTCCATCACAAACAAGGTCACCAGGTGATCCGGGCCGAGCACCTCAAGATCGGTTTCATAGGCTCCGCGCGCGGCAAGCTCTGCCTCATCCAGGCGACCGCTGTGCAGCAACAGCTCGGCATAATTGCCGCGCATGAGCAGCGTGTTGAAATGGGTGGGTCCAATCGCTTCCGTCGCGGTGGCGATGACCTCGCGATAGGCGACGGCAGCTTCGTCTAGACGCTCCAGATTTTGCAGGCGCACGGCCACATTGGAGCGCAGTACCAAAATCCGATTGCTGTTTGGCGGGAATACCCGTTCGCCCACGAGCAAGGCGCGGCTGGCAAAATCGTAAGCCTCTTCGGCCTTACCCTGTCGATCGAGAACCGTACCCAGCAAATTCAGGGCGTCTACATATTCGGCCGAGTCGGGGCGGGTCTGGCGTTCGACAATTTCCAGGTTTTCGCGCAGCACCGGTTCGGCATCGCGGAATTTTCCTTGCTCGATCAGGACAACCGCCAGAGCACTGTTGGCCAGCACCACATTGGTGGAATCTGGGTTTTCGCGATCATGGGAACCACACTAAAATTAGCATCGATTTCCATGATGCTTGTACAAGTGCAAATAATGAGCGAAAATTTCTACCTTCGCCATTAAAACACCGGCTCTTTCAAAAGTGTCTGGAAGTTTTATTTTGATTGTTTATCAGAGGACATAAAGGATAACACAGATCCCAAACAATTTGGATTTAGACCCAGGCATAGCACCGTTCATTATTTGGTTGCATTGTTGGATACCATCCTTAAACACTTAGAAAAAAATGGGGCTTATGTTGATGCATTATTTTCTGATATAGTTAAGGCTTTTGATAGTCTCAACCATTATCTAGTAGTAGAAGAAGCCAAGATTATGGGTACCCGACCGTTTGTTGTACGTATGCTTGCTAGTTTTCTTTTTAAAAGATCTCAGTACGTCCAACTCTCTGATCATGAACCATCTGGATTTTATATTTTTTTGCGGTACTCCACAAGGGACTAAATTAGGCCCTCTTTCTTTTCTATCTTACTCCCACCGTTTACTCGTGCCGTTTAACCAAACCCTTGGAAAACTATAGGTTCTATTACTATCTAAGCTCCATGACTATCTACCTTTGTTCTGCTACCCTAGGAATGACGCATGGACGGGTAATAGATAGACGTATCTATTAACAAATGAGCTACAATCATTTTTATACAATCCTAATAAGGGGGGATTTATGCCAGAATTGCTTTTCACTCAATTGTACTATCTGTCTTGGCCTTTCCTACAATTAATCATGACTTAATGCCCAGAATTATTCTATTGATGACTGATTACCGGTTACCATGACTGATAACCAACATACATAAGGAGCGACCCGGCTCAATAGCAACCAAAACTCTAAAAAATGGAATTTTGATACCAATAGCTACATCAAAAGAATTGTTAAATCTGGAGGCATTATTATATGTTCTTTGGACTATTTTGTTTTAAAACAGATATCTCACAATTTAAATCAGGGCGTTTTATCAAAGAGGGATATCTAGAGGTGAAGGGAGGTGAGGGGATGACCTTCATCACTTTTGACTCTTAGAACGGAACTAGAGCTTCCAATTTTCCAGCAAATGAGCCACCTCTAAATTTTTTAAAAACCATCCTTTCCATAAAGAATTTAAATACCCCAGGCCACAACATACAACCCTTGCCCCCAGGTTTTGGTGGTGTGTAACAACTCCAAAGGCCTTGTCATATGATCTTTGGACTATTTTGACTAAAACGGCTGTATCGAATTTTTATTTGATGCATTTGAGGAAAACACGACGTGTGGACGGGGTTACTGCCCTCCGATCACTTTGATTCTAAAAGGCATTAAAAATTCTTATTGTCTATCCAGTGAGACCCCTCTGAATTGTGTATGACCACTCTTTCTATAAAATCCTTATATGTCCCCAGGGCATAACTTACAACCTCAAAGACATTTTTTCTTGAATTTTCAAATGCGTTGAACAAAACGGCTATCCTAAATTTTTACTGGATACGTTCGGGGAAATGATCGGCATGGGAGGGGGTTGGTTGCCTTCCAATTTTTTCTACCGTTAAAAAGGGCAGTAGCCCTTTTAAATTTAAATCGGGTAAGCTCTTTTCTAATTTTCCATGAAAGCTCCCTCTATACGATGTACCATGGTCTAAAATAAACCAAAAATTAATAAATAAATAGTAAAGCGTGCCAACATTCTTCTTTGCTTAGGCAGCGCTATTGCGCTGCCTTTGAATTACAGGTTACTTTCCAACTTATTTTTGCTTGTTGCTATTCCACACCTGTATGGGTAAAGTATTCTGGTGTTTATCAGGAGGAGGGGGGATGTTTAGTAAAATAAGATAGACGTACCAAGATTTTCCTTAGGTTTTGAAAACCTTAAAAATCTCTTTAGAAAAATAGCTCCTATTTCCTAATTGTCAAGGTTGACCACCTTCAAAATCGTGTAGACCATTTTGTGTAGCATGGATTTCTCGGTATTATTTGAAAAACGATCAGAAATTAAATAAAAAAAAAGTTTTTTTCCACTGAAAGTAAAAAGTGACATTAAAACTTAAAACGAACAGAAATTACTCCTATACGAGGGGAATGCTCTCTCCCCCCAAAAAAATATTATTTTAGTGTTGCTTCTACATTAAATTTAAAAAACCTGCAAAGATTAATTTAAAAAATAAAGTAACATATATCAATAAAACTAGTACAAATAAACCGACTAATTGTACTTCCCAATGTTTGTAGGATTATAGAAAACTCGTGTTTTACTGAAAACACAAAAACCAAGTATAAATTTGGCGGTTAATCATATTTTTTTTGGCATAGTAGGAAAAATAACGTTGGTTGAGATTTACCTTAGTCAGCCTTAACAAAATGACGGGTTCTCCAAACAATCACATAGAAAGCACAAAACCATGATAGAAAAAAAAGTTCCCAATAAGGACTTGAACCCTTGACATTCTGATTAAAAGTGTAAATCATTCTGCGAGCCTCAACGTTGGCTGAACATATTAATGACAAAGTGTTCATAGCGAATTCTCCCAAGAGACTAGTTAACATTGAAATCTATTAAATCTAACAGCAAATTCAGCGAACTTCGCCGATTGTTACCAAAGTTCAGAAATTTGAAAATTTGATAAGAATATGCACATCAAAAGAACTAGTTTTATGCTGATTATAAATATATAAAGCTCACAAAGTTCAAAGTTACACATGCAAAATTATTATCATAAGAAAATTTGCGCAATTTAAGAAGGGAGAAAACAAGTTCAAAGGAAGGAAGATCGCAATAGAAAATACCCAATCAAATTGTGTATGTATAAGAACCCAGGATGTAACATTTTAAGGTGCTGTTTACAAAAATATGATTTCTGCTGAGAAGGATGTTTAAGTCTCTGTTTTTTTTTCTTAGTTTTACCACAGCTTATGGTTTAGAATCATTCCTAACATTAGAAGATAGTTCTTTCTGTAGTTTTTCGATTATGACTGCCGTAACAGCTACAACTTCGCAAAAAGTGCTCGAATCCCAGTAATCTAAGCCCATAAATTCAAAAGTTAAAAGGAAATACTGGTTAAAGTCTTTCAAAGAAATGATGCCTTGATAATTTTTTCGGTCATTTTACTCTGTAACACCTCACTTTCGGCCTGGATACGGTAAGCTTTGAGATTAGATGTCACTTTCAAGGGACAAAAGCAATCTTGCTGTGTTAAAGGGGTTGTTTCTGCCATTTGCTCTGTTAAACAGTTATTCTGGCCAAAAAGGAACCAAATTACTATCGAGCAGAAACAGTGTGACAGTCCGTATCATCAACTGGATAGCTTTTCTTGCAAGGATAGTATTATAAGTAAAATGGTGGATGCAGTAAAGATGTTAAAAGTAGAATAGCAAAGGTTGAAAATGAATTTCCAGGGGCGCGCCGGTTGCCGGCGCAATCGGACTGACAACCGCCGAATCGCTGGCATCTGCCAATTATGCCGGATTCAGCATCGCCACGGGCGTCGGCAACAGCGTTCCCGCCGGCGACTGGCTGATGATCGAGGGTCAGACACGGCCGTTCCTGGCGACCGAGTACAGCACCAGGATCTTCAACGCCCATCAGTTGCAATTGACGAGCTTCGACAAGAACGCATCGTATGTGCTCGCCAACGATGTCGATCTGGCCGCGACAAGCAGCGCCTCGGGCATGTGGAGCAGCGCCGGATTCGTTCCGGTAGGCAGCGTCGCCGGTTCCTTCAGCGGCAAACTGGATGGCCAGGGGCACGCGCTCAGCAACCTCTTCGTTGTTCGGCCTGGATCTTCGGATGTCGGTCTTTTCGGCAGAACCAGCAGCGCCGCGACACTTGAGAACATCTATCTGCTTTCCGGCAGCGTGGCCGGAAAGGACTCGGTTGGCGCTCTGGCCGGAACATCTTTCGGCAATATCAGCAGTGTCCATGCTGCCGTAAACGTAACTGGCGAAAACCGAACCGGTGGGCTTGTCGGTAACCAAATCGGTGGATCGGTTTCCGGTTCGTCGGCAGCAGGCGCCGTAGAGGGAGCAAGCTCGGTCGGCGGCTTGGCCGGCTATCTGTCCGCGGGCACAATCGATAATTCTTACGCATCAGGCACGGTGGCAGGCGAACTCGCTACCGGAGGAGTTGTCGGACAGCAATTCAGCGGAAATGTCCACCACACGTTCGCGACCGGCAATGTAACCGGTGAGAGCAGGACCGGAGGCCTGGTCGGTTCCCAGGGCAGCGGAGTCGACAAAATGACTCCCGTGAAATTTTTCTGATCGGGAGTTCTGAATAATTTTTCAGGTTATTTTTCCTATTTGCATTTCTTTTTTTTCAGTCAATCCTAAGTAAATCATCAGCAAATATTAATCTTTGCTATCTCACTGATTTTTTGAATTGTAGTTTCGTTTGGCAGCTTTTCTCTCTCTTTTATTTTTTTTTTTATTTTTACCGAAGAAATGCATAAAGTTTCATCAAATACGAATTGAATTCCTATACTAGACTTTACATATTCAACTCAAATTTCTCTAACTTTTCGAGGAAAAACTGATATTTTAAACTTTTTTTTTCACCCCCGTTTGAGGTTTGCTATTTTCTACGAGGCGATCCAAAAAATCACGGACTTCAGGAGTATTTTTATTCGTAACCGGAATATCATGTGTATCATTTTCTGGACAGAATGGCTCGTCAATTCTGTCCTTTTGAGTCTTCTAAGAAATACAGCGTCCTCCCCATTGGCACCAAAGTATAATGTGTTTTCTCCCTTAGACAGGATGGCCTGACCGTTTTTGTCTCCAAAACTCTCCCACAGGATGCTAAACCCACTTTCATTGTCATTGAAGTTGCCTGCAGGAATAAGAGATTCTCTATGTCTCCGAAATATTCCGATACAAGAACGTTTAGTAAGAGAGTGGGCATTAGACCCACATTTACCGTTTATTTTTGTACCATACCATCTTTTTTGTGATTTCTGTTTTGACTCAATCTAACTGACGTGGGTGTTAATCTCCATAATATCTCAATATTGTTGTAACTCTGTCGATATGGTTAGTTTCTTTTCTATTAATAAGGCTAGACTGTTGTCCTCTGCCAGAACCCAGTATGTTAACTAACAATCACCTAACTAATACAACTAATTAATAGCTGTAATAAATTGCAATTTTCCTTCTAATTGAGTTTCTCTTGAGTTTTACCAAAGAGCCAAATACACAAAAGCTGTTCCCTCCTCAACGCCCAGCTCTTTACGCTACAGTTTTTTACTGTTTTAAAAAGTAGAGCCGAGAGAAAGAGTCAAACCTTTGCGTAAAGAGGGGGACGGTGAGGAGGGAACAGCCCCTTTCATATACGGAGTAATTTCTGTTCCTTCTAAGTTTTAATATCACTCCTCACTTTCGGTTAAAAAACTTGTTTTTTGAAATTTAATCGTTAAAAGGAATAGTTTGTTGGTTGCCATTACACTCTGGTAATCCAAATTTTTTATTATCCCTATTTCTTTCAAATATGAATTAAACAAACTCAGATAAATAAATGAGATATATTCTTAATAAATAGAAATTTTGTTAATAAATGAAAACATTGTTGAAATTTGGCCTGGAAAATTTTGGGGGACAGGAAGGAGTCACTAATCAAGATTTGCCCCAGGCGTAAGAGAGGCCAGAACCGCCACTGAGGTTAGGGGCTATTGAGAAGGAAACAAGTTAAGAAAACAATTCGTATTTCAAAATATGCAGATTGAATGTAACCAGTGGCGTCGTTGAGGGGGGTTTAGGTGCCCTTCCCCCAATAATTTGAAAAAACAATAATTTAAGTAGCTTTAGACACAAAAGCTTCTATTTTAGTATTGTAGCGAGGAGAGATGTGGGTAGAGTGTTAAGCCATATCAATGGTTTTTTTTTCCAAATTTGGCAATAATGTTTTTATGAAAGCGGTGGTCGTATAAATTTTGGAGGAGGCTCATTTGATTGGAAATCGGAAGTTTGGGTTACCCTTTTTAAGGATTAAAAGTGATCGGAGGGCAACCAGCCCCCCCCCCCCCCTGCCATCGACGCCCTCAATGCACCAAATGCATCTAATCGAAATTTTGAGATAGCAATTTTATTCAAGATAGTCCAAAGATCACATAACAATGCCTCCAGGGTTGACAAAAACCTCCCAGAGCCTGAGGCCAGCGTTGTACGGTATTCCCTGGGGGGGCATATAAGGTTTTTTATAGAAGATGTGGTCTTACAAACTTTGGAAAAAGCCTTATTCAATTTGAAATATAAACTTCTAGTTCCCTTTTTAAGAGTCAAAAGTGAACGGAAGGCAACCAGTCCCCTCCCTCCAATCCATCTTTTGCGCAAATGCATCTTATCAAAGTTTTGAGATAGCCATTTTGTTCGAAATAGTCCGAAGGTCATATAACAATACCTCTAGAGTTGGCACAGCCCCCCAGAACCCGGGGCAAAGGCCGTAAGTTATGCTCAAGAGGTAATTAAAGGTTTTATTGAAACTGAAAGTTCTAGTGTCCTTTTTAAGAGTCAAAAGGGATTGGAGAGCAACCAGTCCCTTCCCCGGGCATGTTTCACCTTTACTGTCCGAAAAGCGAAGGTCATTCAGGTTTAAAGAGAACATTGAAGGGAGTGTTGAGCTAAGTCAAAACATGTTATGTGTATACAGGTTGTCAAAAGGGCTTAACTCAGGAATGACTGAGTATATTAATTTGGAACTTCCAGGAAATGATAACGGATATGACCAATTGAAGAAGATTAAAGAAGTAAAAATTCTTGAAGATTATAAAGTTATTGAAAATTGTTCCCTTGAATATCGACCTGAAACTGGGGCATATATTGACAAACACATAGACGATTGCTGGGTCTGGGGTGAAAGAATAGTAACTATCAACATACTGGGGGATTCCTATTTAACACTCACAAAATATGAAGGCAGTCACGATAAATATAATTTGAAATATGTCGATTTCAAGAGTAAACACAGTGTTGCTAATAATGTTGCGATTAGACTTCCAATGCCTGTGAATTCCCTGATGGTTTTGTATGGTGAAGCTAGGTATATATGGGAACATGCAGTGACTCGAAGTGATATAAACAAACGTCGCGTCTGTATTGCTTTAAGGGAATTTACATCTTGGTTTTTGGATGGATCAAATGAAGTAGCGAATGAAGTTTTAAGGAAAGCGAAAGAGTACTATCCTATTGAGCAACGGTTTGAAGCATAAATTACTAATGAAATTTTACGAATTATGATTGTTTAAATAAAAGGCTCTTTTTTCTTTTTTAATCATTTCCAAAATGACAGTGCTTAGATAAAATAATGAAAACAGCAATATAACGAAGACGAAAATATTTTCAGCCAGTGAATAAATATTTGAAGAAAAAAGCATGAACCTGCGTTATATAACACGGAATTCCTTCTACTTTAGCGCTCCACGTATTTGATAACTATGATCATTGTATTCTATTTCTTCTCGTCAATTTCCAGCAGGTTTTTTTTCACGGAAGCAGTTGAACTAAACAAGAACAGTCTCAGGAAACTTGCACTTCAATGGGGATACAGGAAACTATCCTCGAAGGTTGAGTTTTTATTGCAACCACTATCCTCCAAAAAAACTATCTGAAAAATTCAAAATTTAGATAAAAAAAAATAGGAAGCAATGTCTATGAATTTTTAGTCTGAATCGAAATGGATAAAAATTAATTTAATACATCATTATCTTTCGGAACAAAAAAAATCATTTGAATCAAAACAATAAAAACAATCACATTACTACCTTGTTATACAGAAAAAAGAAAATCACTTCCAATTCAAATTAACTTTCACTCGAAGATAGTTCCATCGCATTTTTCTTCCTCCTCCTCCTTCTAGATGGATTACCATTCCTCTGACGGTCATTGGAAACTGAATTGCCTTCACTTAAACTATGTGGCCTCGATTGTGATTTCATCCTTGAGTTTGCTGGCATTTCTGGCTCCCTGTAGTACTTTTTAACAGTTTCAACCGGAAGTTCTGCTGAAGGTCGCGATTTAATTTCCGGGTTTGACGACATGTTTGGCTTCCTATACTGATCTTTGATGGCTTCTCTGTATTTCTGTGAGCGTTCTAGAATTTCAGAATTCTGCTG
>JAAAKM020073195.1:210680453-210691998 GCA_010016025.2 Alatinidae sp. Z8VKAUB7J3
CATTTTTCTGTTTTCTGGCTACTTCAGCATTTGGAATACTTTCCTTAGCCACATTTTTTTGGTCACATTTTACGACATTGGCCACATGTGTTTTGTGCAATAATTTCCTTTCCTTAAAATTTTCAGACATGTCTTTTTCTCTTCTGTTCATCTCGCTACTAGTACCTGGACTTGACACATTCCTGGCTGGCGAACTGTGACTGGCTCTTTCGCCAATTTCAGGGTTTCTGGGGGATAAACCATTTCTAACGACCCTGGCTTCACTATTTTGATTATTCAGTTAGTTATTACCAAATATTATAGTAAAAAGTGAAACCATGGAGGACTTAAGCCACCTAAATTAAACAACGTATCATACGAAAGTAATAGATAGATACTAAACATCAATTAAATAGGTAAAACATAATAGGTAATAGACAAAACAACAGTAGAGAGAAGCCCCAATAAAAGATTTTTCAGTAAAGTGAATGGATTTTTTCTCTCTCTCTCTCTCTTATTAGACAAGGTAAATTTACAGTTTAAATAGTTTCCTTTAGGATAGAAATTAATCATATATCTCATTATAAAATCCTAAACGTTGACAAATCCAAAGTTCATGGGTTAAGTCTCGCATTAATCAGAATTAAAAAAAAAACGCTATTAAGATCTTCGGATTTGAGAATATTTTTAAATCATTTTAATGAACAATGGTATTTACCTACACATATTGGTGAAAATTTGAAATCGATAACGAATATGCTGTTGCACATACCCATATAGCTTTGTGCATTTAAAAAATCGTTATGACCAAGTGCATAATCACCAGTAATGGCTACTAAATATTAACACTTGCTAGATTTATGTGTTGAAAGCTTAAAAAAAGATAATTTGCCAGAATTTTCGAACTTTTTAAGATTTATTTGGTGGCTCCTAAGACTTGACGGTTAAACCGAATATTTAACAATATTTTGTACTTTAAACTAATGTCATGTTTAGGCTTGTCTAGTAGGTTTTAAAAACAACCATGCAAAAACGATGGAGTGGTTGCAGTATTATTTTCGGATTTTGGGTATTGGGGAGATGGCGTTTTAAATAGAGGTGTATTCTGTAGTATGGTATAAATTACTAAAATACTCCCAGAGGCTGCTCTCCGTGAATGTTTTTACTGGTGTTTTCATATAAAATTGCGTCAAAGGTAAGTCCACTTCTTTTGTAGATTTTAATGTGTGTTCACACATATTAATGATGTTCATTTCCATGGCATATAATTGCTATAATTTGGCTATAATTGTTAGCTATACATGGCTATTATTGTGTTAACTTGTCCGTATTTTTATTATACTTTTTTTTTACCGTAAAAGGTATTTTATTTTTACCGTCAAAGGTAAGTCCGCTTTTTTGTAGGTGTTTTCACACATATTAATGATGTTCATTTCCATGGCACAAGGTCAAATTCATGTTAATAATTTGGCTGCGCCTAGTTCAAGTTTTCACTGGTCTTTAGAGCTAAATTACGGAATTGGTTAGGTTACGAAATTAAAAGTAGCTTTGACGTAGAGGAGTGAATTTAAAAAGCTTTTGAAAACTGGATTATTTACTAAATTTTATTTTAATGACTAAATTGACAGGATATAAAATTGCTATAATTGTGTTAACTTGTCAGTATTTTTATTAGTATTTTCTGAGTTTTAGCATTGATTTGATGAGTTTTAAGAAAGGAGTTGAGTGTTGAGTATTGAGTTAGTGGTAGAAAGGTATGCTGTAGTTTTTTTTTTTACATTTTTGAGTTGAAAGTATGTTTTTTTATTTGTTTATTTTGTGGATTATTCCTCCTTTTTATCTGGCATTTGGGGGGGATGTGATTGTGTTATGTTTTGATTAATAATCGATATCAAATAAACAGCAATGAATTCGTAAATATACTACTACTAATAACAACTCTACAACAACTACTAACACGGTGTTGTCAGCAAAAATTGATTCACCAAAAAACCAATAACTTCAAGTCGATTTTCAACACTGGTAAATGGATAATTGCACTTTTCAACAATATCAAGAGGTACCTGAAACATTTTATCACTCTGTAAATAAAGGTGCAAAACTTCAGGCCATGTCATAGCATCCATGAAATATAGCATAGAATTTATGCCATCTTTCAAATCAATAGGACCAAAAACAGTTTGTTGAAGCTCCTCTTCACGAAGCAGTGCTTTCAAGAGCATCATGTGAATTTCTACAATTAAATTACTGAACTCTTCAGCTTGAATTGCAGAAAGAAAATCTTCAAAACGAAATGGGGATAGTCTAACAATGGATGAAAACCGTCGTAGTACTTCATATATCCCAGCTGCTTTAAGAGAAATTTCAGGATCTAATAGCAAGTCATGTGATGTTTCTGGAATGATAAGAGGATAGATTTCCTCATCTCTAAGCCAATATGGGAGAGGAGTGGGAGGTTTTTGCCAACCATCAAACAATTCACTACTTAAACTATCAGAGACAATGTCAGGTTCTTCAAACTCTTCATCTGATTCAACACTTTCATAGTCTTCTGAGCTTTGGTATTCCCCATTTTCACCATCAAAATCAGACCCATAATGATATTCAGTTTCTTCATCATATTCTGGATCTTTTTTAGATTTACGTTTCGTAACTGTCCTTGCTGTTTTTAAAACAGAAACACTATCTCTGGTTGAGTTTATTTTTATTTTTCCTTTCTTTGTTCTCACTTTCTTAGTAGAGGCTGGTGTTCCAATGGCTTCTCTTTCTTTAAACCATTTTGGCTTTTCTACTACTACTACTACTACTACTACTACTACTACTACTACTACTACTACTACTACTACTACTATTATTATTATTATTATTTCTACTATAACTGCTACAACTGCTGCTACTAATACTGCTACTACTACTGCCACCTACTGCTACTACAACTGCTACTACTACTCAAAGTAGGGCTAAGGTTGTATGTGTGAAACGTTTGGAGAATGTTAAGGTGGGTGTTAAAGCAAATCAAATCCACTGCAGGATCACACTAAGGAACTGCAGGTTGAAGAAGATGGTTGAACCAATCCAAAGTAAAAATGAACATACTACTACTACCACCACCACTAATTCTAATTAAATTAGGGCTTAGGTTTTAGGCTATGTGTGAAACCTTCGAGGAATGATGAGGAGAATGTTAAAGGAAATCGAATGCACTACGGATATCTATGTTGTCAAAAAGGAATATTAGCCATGTCTTAGGAACAGCTTAGTTTGAAATTTGAAGCTTTCAGGGCATTTTGAGGGGGAACTAACCAAAAGGCATTGAACTAGCCAAAGAAAGTCTAAAACAAACATCAATCGATTCGAACAAATAAGTAAAACTCAAACGAATTGAAATTGGAATCTAACCTCAAAAATAACCGAGTCAAATTTAAAACGAGTAGGAACTACCACCTACAGCAACAAGACTAGCTTTCCGTGTTAAGGAATTCAAATACCAGATTCCTCATATTCACATACCAGATTCCTCATTTTCACATACCAGATTCCTCATACTCAGATACCAGATTCCTCATATTGTAAATAAACTTAACTTAGTAGAAATGTCCCGAAGTTTCACAAGTCGATTTTCTTTAATATGGTAGAAATGGGTCTCTAATAGCAACCTCCCCCTCTGGAATTGCTTGCTAGAGTTGGGCTAGCCACATATTGCCACGGTGGCGTGAATATGCATAGTCTTGGCTCAAAGAAACGTAGCATTTTCATTAAAACTCCTCAGAAATACATCTTTTAATAGAGGTTATATTTACCTCTAATCACAACTTTCCCCCTCCCCCTGGAATTGGTTTTTAGGGTTCTCGCCTTTCTTCAATTCAAACTGTTTTTGCTTATACTTTATCCTATATCAGCTTTTTTGCGTTTTGTTTTTCTGTTTGTTGAGTTTTAACTGCTATTTTCTGTGATTTAGTGATTTTACATTCTTTTTATTAATACAACTTGAATGTACGAAAACGTCTGTCTTTTAGATTTCTTGTTCCATTGCATGTTTTATTTACTAGTAAGAAAACGAATTGTGAAGTTCACATTTTTTTCTTATTATTACCATTGTAAGTAATGAAGTGTGTGCTGCACAAAGCGTAATGTTTACCTCTAGTATTATTTACCCAAATTTACCTCTAGTTGTAACCCCCCATTCCCCCTGGAATCGAATGATAGGGTGCTCGCCTCTCTTCAATCAACGCTCTTTTTACATAAATTTCATCCTATATCAGGTTTTTTCACGTTTCGTTTTTCTGCTAATTGAGTTTTAACTGTTTTTTTTTTCTGTGATTTCATGATATTATAGTGTTTGTTATGAACAATACTTTTATATGCAATAAAAGTCCGTGTCAGCAATGTTTCGGTCATGTTCGAAAACAAGTAACAAACTAATAAGCAAATGCTTGTCCAATGTAACCAATTTCCAACTTATGAACGAAGGGGCATCTGTTGCCTTGCTCGGTGCGCCTAACGTCGGTAAGTCCAGTTTATTAAATGCGCTGGCGGGGGAAGAGGCAGCTATTGTTACCGACATTCCCGGTACGACCAGAGATCTGCTGAAGGTAGATCTGGTTCTGGATGGTGTGCCCATCCGTCTGGTTGATACCGCGGGCTTGCGGGTCACCAACGATCCGGTAGAGCAGATGGGGGTGGCGCGCGCACGTGACCAGGCGCAGCAGGCTGATCTGGTGGTACTGATGTTTGCAGCCGACGCATTGGCGGCTGACTGGCAGGGACAGGATCAAGTTAGCGATGTGATTAACACGCACATTGGCCAAGCACGCGAAGAATTGGAAATACCGCCACAAACCTCTTTGCTGGCCGTTATAAACAAAACCGACCTGCTGCCCGACTCGTCCGCCCCTGCTGTCGATGCCGTTCAAGACACACCGGTCATCTGGATTTCCGCAACCCGCGGTGACGGCGTGGAAAATTTGCGCATGGCGTTGCTGGCCGCCCTGGGGCGCGATCAGACAGAAATACCGTATACCGCGCGTGCGCGTCATGTCGCCGCACTGTCTGACGCTGGCGCGCACTTGCAGATGGCTCTGCAACAATTACAAGCTGGCGCCGCCAGTGAACTGATTGCGGAAGAACTGCGCGCTGCGCATCTGCGGCTTGGTGAAATAGTGGGGGTGGTTACCCCTGACGACCTGCTGGGTCGGATATTCAGCGAATTCTGTATCGGTAAGTAGCCCGGTTACGCCGACCAAAAATGGCTTTCAAATAGGCAGGGAGCCACTATACTTGGCCGCCCGCATGTCGACAAATTCTGGATGCCACGATGGGCCTGGACAAGGCTCGAACGTGACCCAAGTACAAGTAAGTAAGTACATTGATGGATGGGAATCCTTGTATGGTAAATGTGCCATTTCAGTCTAGGAAAAAAAAATTCCTTTTTGATCTAACAATTTTCTTCCGTGGTTTCTTCTTCTTCTTCTTTGCCAAGTGTGACGATTTTCGTTTCTGAGCTGAGTAGAAACTGATGAGTAATACAGTTTTTCTCGACCTTTTTAAACCTTTTCAATTTTGTAAAGATTTCAACCACCCACCAAGGGATCGTGCACCGGATCTGAGATTTTCCAAAAATATTTTTTTAAATCCTTTCCAGAGCCCCAATCATGTAGTATGGAGGATGCAAATCCGCGGCAACCGGTACAATATGTTTTTTAACCAAGGGTAGTGCAGAGCAAAACAACTTATAAAACCGCCTCCAAAGACCATAGCCCGAAACTGATGAATGACCTTTGTAATGGTCCAGTCCACGATTCATTTCCTTTGGACCAAGAGTAGCAACATAGCAATCAATATCAGGAAAAATGAATACCCTTTTTCTATTATACATCTTGCTATTGAATGGGTCGATGATGACAAGCCACCACGACCAAATTTGTTATTACTAGAGGATCACCTAATTCAGTTCTTAATTTTAACTTACTGAGTTCCAAGCAGGAAGTATTTACAGAGATATAAGGAAGATGCTTTACATTGTGATGATGAATCTGATCTCGTAAATGACTTTTACTTCAACATCGCTGTACATTGTGATTGTGGCTCTAAGCGAAATTCGTTAACTTTAGAATGGAATGGTCGTAGAAACTTTAAAAAGTGCTCATTCGATTGGAAATTAAAAGGGCTAGTGCCCTTTTTATTAGTAAAAAGCGATTGGAGGGCAACTAACACCCCTCCCAAGCCCATCATTTCCCTAAACGCTAGATCCCGAAATTATGTCTTAGTGGATGAAAACCCCACACAGCCTTTGGGGCAAGAGTTGTAAGTTAGGCCCTGGAGCATATAAGGTGTATAGAAAGGGTGGAGCATAGAAAGGGTGATCGTATAAACTTCGAAGGGGGCTCATTTGATTTTTAATCAGAATTTTTAGTACTCTTTTAAGATTCAGAGTGATCAGAGGGTGGATACCTCCCCCACAATTTGTATTTTCCCGAAATACATCTGACAGAAGTTTTGAGATGGCCGTTTGTTTTCGTAGAAACTTCAAAAACAGCTCATTCAATTGTATATTGAAAGGATCAGTGTCCTTTTTAATAGTCGTGCCCTCCAAGTGACTGAAGGGCAATTAAACCCCTCTTACGCCCACCATTTCCCCGAACACATCCAATCAAAATTTTGAGATTGCAATTTTGTTCAAGGCAATTGAAAGGTCCAAAATTATGTCTTTTAGGATGACCACCCACCCCCATAGCCCTCAGGCCAAGGGTTGTAAGTTTTGCTAATCTTCTTATATCTTCTGATCTCACTATTGGGAATGATCTAATCAGAAGTTTTAGTACTGTTTTTGAAATTCAGAGTGACCGGAGAAGGAATAGCCCCTCCCCCTCACAACATCGGAGGGTAAATATACCCAGCACCCCCCCCCCCCCCCCCCCCCCCCCCCCCCCCCCCCCCCCCCCCCACCCCCCCTAAGAAAGAAAAAACCTATACAATTAAAAGCTTCAAAAAAATATATAAACATACAATAAAAAGTAAAACAGGATCAACCGAGGAATATAATCTTTGAATAAATATCAGAATTAAAATACATTAAAACTGAACGAGGCACTTTGAATATTTTATAAGAAACATGAAGCAAATGTTGCTGTTTATTGATCAGTATAGTGTTATACATCAATTTTCACTCGAACCAGATATAATATTGAGACAGTAAAATTGCAATGCGTATAATTTCAATCTATAAACAACTTCAGATACCAAAGTATCACATAAAAAACCGAATAAGCTAACGAATGTTGTTAATTCAAATTAATAATGTGAGTTTACTCACATGTAATCTTCTCAATAATTAAAGTGCGGTCATATACAACACAATGGCATAATTCAGGGGACATCATTGAGGGACTTCAGGGGGAAGATATAAGATGGGTCATCTTAATGAAAGTTGATTCTATGCCTTTCGGTAAAAGAAGCAAGTATTTGGGGATTTTTAGGTCGCGAAAAGTTCCGTATTTTGCCTAATTCACAAAGAAGATTATGACTTAGAGCACTTTATGTGAAATCGGAAGGAGTTTAAGTATTTGAAGGTAGAATCTTCTGGTAGTAAGGTAAATAAAAAGGATAGGATGGTCAAAATTATAAAAAGTATGTGTAAAGTAGATATTGATAATTTGGAGAGGTAAGCACGTATAGCCAAGCAGCACAGAGAGAGATTTTTGGAGGGTGGACAGGCGGGACAAGAAAAGATTGTTAAAATTTATTTTTTATGGTGCGCTTGAAGTATTTTATTTTTCTACACATGTGCACTTACGGGGGCTTGCCCTGCCCACATTCTAGAACTATTAAATGGTTCTCACATTTCCAACCCTTTCCACAGGGGAGCGCACAAACATCCCAGATGCACCTGTCTGTTACAGCGTTATTAATTGTACAAAGTGACCTATACAGGTTAAATTTTTGAATCACTGAGATGTTACATAGCATTGGCCTAAGGTATTTAATTGCATAAATGATTACGTACTGAAGATTTGTCCTGGAACAAGAAATCTAAAAAATGATGAATTTGGTACATAAATATTTTATTAATAAAAATGTTATAAAATCATGGAATCGCAGAAAAAGCTGTTAAAACACAGCAATCGAAAAAATAAAACGTGAAAAAAGTGTATAAAGGAGAAAATATAACCCTAACCAACCATAAATTACAGAAAGGTAGGGGGCATAGCAATCAAATCTAGGGGGATTGGGAGGGTTCTTATTAAGGGTAAACTTCAGCCATATTCAGAGGTATTTCTGGGAGGTTTTAATGAAAGTGTATTGTTTTATTTCCGTATTAGACGAGCCTGGAAGAAAAAGAGACACATTTTTGCATTCGACTATTTCCGAAAGGTTTAAGGGAAAATGCAACGGTTGTTTGAACCAAAACTATGCTCCTTCACATCATCGTGACAATATGTGGCTGGCCTACCTAGAGAGCTAGAGGCTTGTTATTAGAGTTAAATTTAAACCATATTGAGGGTTATTTCTAAGATGTTTTGATGGAAATGCTACGTTTCCTTGAGCAAAGGCTGTGCATATTAACGCCACTGGGACAATATGTGGCTGGCCCATTTTAGCAAGCGATTTCAGAGGGGAAAGCCTTCTCCGCAGATATGTTCAGGATTAACCTTTCACCCATCCAGATCTTTCTAGCGAATTACCAATCGAAATATGGCAGGGCAAACGTCATTTCATTGAAATAGAAGGCCTACCGGAAGTCAACATGCCTATGGATCGGCCCTTAGGAGAACCCAGACAACTAGCCGCTTTTGATCAGCAGCCTCAAGTTTTGCCGGCAGAATCTTTCGAAGTCGTCGATTTTACCCAGTTTTTCGATCAGTTTGAAATGAATCGCCAGGAGTTAGAAGACAATATCTATCAACTCCTGAGAAATCAGGAACAAGCGAGCCTGGAGCAGCTTATTGATGTATTTCCGCTCAAAAATGGTTTGGCGGAGATCGTCATTTACCTATCCATAGCTTCTTCCCAGCAACAACACCAGATTAATCGCGATCAACCGAGCGTCCTTACCTGGGAAACAGGTGAAAAATATAAAAAGGCGGTAATACCGGAAGTTATTTATAAAAGAGGATGATAGAACATGTCCTTAACTGAAAGCAACAACTCAACATTCAATTTTTTACAGCATGGATACCACAACTAACGCTCAAGTCGCTCCATATGCCTCTATCATTATAAAACTCCTGCAAGGCGTTTTATACGATGAAGACCGCAGAAACTGGCAGGCCCTGATTAGCTTTCAGCATCAGATACGCCAATACTTCGCGTCTATTGGCGTAGAACTACATTTAAACCAACAAGAGGGTTTTGCTTTTCTCTCTCAGCCGGATGAGTTTGAAGGAGAAGCCTCCCCGGCGCCGCGTCTGGTACGTCGAATTCCCTTAAGCTATGAACAGACGCTGCTACGTTAACAATTAGAAAAAAGAAAGGTTTCATGAGGGATATCCTTTTGAGGGGGGTCAAAAGAAAAGAGCAAGAACATTTATTTAATAACATTCCTGAGGGATATATACAACAAATTCTTGTTGGGTGTTAATCTGTCTAGATTGGTTAAGGAAATGAAATAAATCTATTTTTTGTATACCAACATCTGGAATAGATTTGTTTGAGTTACTTTTAAGCGCTATTCAGAGTTGATCGCCTCCGGGTAACCAGTCATGGGAGCGGGTAGGAATAGAAGCGACTTTCGTTTAGCGTTTAAAAAGTTATCGAGATAATAATTGATCAAACAGTTATCTTGGTTTACAAAATCCCCCACCACGCGTCATTTTTTACCAACTGTCATTCCGACCAAAGTGGAGGAATCTATGCTTCGGAGAAGCATGTACCCCTAACAACCGCCGCCCCCGCCAGCATTATCAGAAAAACTGGTAACAAAAGTACTCTGAACGGCGTTATTTACAGTATCTTGAGTTACACCTATGGATTCCAACACTACTGGATCAATTTGAGGTCCAGTAGTCGTTGGTGTATCCGTAGTAGTCGTTGGTGTCGTATCCTGCACCGTTTCTTCTTCGGCTGGTTCTGATTCTGGCTCTGGCTCTGGCGGCTCTGTATCGTTAATTGATATGGTACCGTTAGGCGCTGTAATGTTCGCCTCGTTACTAACGTTTCCACTATTATTTGTTTTTACGGTAACATTTCCATCTCCAGTGCCACTATTAGTGATGTTTGTTATATCAATGTCATCTTCTTCAAAAATGTAAATGTGCCCAAGTGCAGAATTATCAGAGTCAAACATATGAAGCCTTTTTTAGGCACTGACTTGCATGGTTGGCACTCTCATTTTTTGTTATATCTCTACTGTAGGGTACTGTAGCTGTAAGCTCTGCATGGGTCACCATCAACTATAAATCTAATGTATTTTAGAGAGTGCATGGTTGGAGCAATTCAAAATGCCCTCACTAAAATATAAGATTCCATACCTGAGCATGGGCCCTGATAGTTCATAAACATGTATGGCTGGGAAGCAAAGTGTTTTCGTTCCTGCAATACTGAATATAAATGCAACAGTATTTATTTCTAATCCAGATATGTAGAACCTCTTTTGAATAAAAACCAATGACTGGACAATGCAGAATACCTATTGCCATAGCTTCTAGTGCACCAGCCACCATCAACTATAACACAAGTCTTCACTGAGCCATACATGCGATTTTTTCACCTGCTTTAATAGCCATTCTGTGCTCAACCCTGCCATTGTTCAGTAAATATTGATGAAGTGTTTTTTTTTTTCAACTTCTCACTGATGTCAATTTCATATTTTGTAAAACCTCTTCACTGCAAGATTCACTTTTGAAAATGAAATGTGAACACAATCCAGCTCTAAACTCTCTGTCAAACATACTTGCAACAAGTTGTATGTCTTGGCAACTGAAAGAAGACATTGGCTAACAATTTCGTCTTTTGAAGAGTATGCAGGAATTTTCTTTGTTTGAAGAGTTGGTGGAGATCAGCTGCTTATTCCTTTGTTCTTGCTTATCACTTTTCACTCTCAATTGTTTTTTTCCTTCCTTATTACATGAATGTTGCTATATTTTTGATTGATGGAAAATGATAAATATAGTGAAAATTCCCAAGGGATAAGCTTCCTGAATAAAATTTCTTGCTTTATTACAAAACTGAAAGTGGTATCAGATAATAAGAAACACAAGATTAAATGAAACACTGAAAGACAACTCTTTTGTGATTTCTGTTCGTTTTGAGTTAATTACTGTGATTTGTGATAGTTTTACACTTGGAAGATTATTTGCGTTTATTTTTTCTCGTTTTTGGCTTAATGAAGCTCTTTATTTTTCTTTGAAAAAGTTGTCCTGTGGAAGTTTTTTTAAAACTAAATATCTTAAAGAGGGGAGAAACTCAAAATTCTTATCGTCGAGCAAACCTTGACGGGAAGACAGAACTAGCGCTCTACTTGCACTTTTTCGTGCTCTACAGTCACTCCTGGCAAACTAGGTAATAGGGGGGTTACATTCTGGTATTCGAGACATATACCAGAACGGGCTGTCGAATTTAAAAAAAAATT
>JAAAKM020073195.1:210692008-210766948 GCA_010016025.2 Alatinidae sp. Z8VKAUB7J3
GGCGGAAGGCGAGACCTGGTACAATCTATATTGTGGTTTTACAGCAAATGTACTAATTTATCGCTTGTGGGGCTCGGAACTAAACTGACCTATGTGTAGAGGTCATGGCACTCAAATTTTAGTTATCTGGGTATATACGAAGAGGGAATGTCATATCCCCAATTAAATTCGGTCAGAAGTTACAGTTACTGTCCTGTTTCTGGTATTCCATAATCCAGCGCTGGTTCAACCTCTGTAAGGGAAAACAAAGAGGTACACACATTGTCGTTATCAGCAGATATATCAAAAGGGACGTTGGACACTAGCCAACTAGTTTATGTCACGTCTTTAGGGGGGATCTAAATGTGATCTAATAGCACATAGCGCACACATAGTCTTTGAAATCTGAGTGGTTGACCCTGTATTTGTTTGTCGTTTTTTCTTCTTCTTTTTTGTTTTGTTTTGGTATTATCCTTAAATATTTTTTTTTGTTTGCGCTGAAGCAGCTAGGCGATTTTCCTTTTGAAATATTTGCTTCGTTTTTTCAGTACTTTAGTTTGGCATTAAAAAACCCAATTTTGTTTCATTCTTTCTTTATATTGCGGCAGGCCAATGCGGTTTATGAAATTATTCTCTCAATGCCTTGCTCTTCGCGCTAAAGTTTTTAGCACTTTAAAAAAAGATTCCTATCCTAATTAACCCGCCCATGTTTCAGGAATCGCTATTAAAAAAATTGGGACAAAAAGTCAAACCTTAGCGTGAAAACCAAGGTATTGATGAGCTGGCCAACCCCTTCAGATATTGTATAATTTCTGTTTGTTTTAAGTTTTAATGTCACTCCCTGCTTTCATTTGGAAAAGACTTACTTTTTTTTATTTAATTTCTGGTCACTTTTCAAATAATACCGGTAAATCTGGCTCACCCTCCATGAAAAATTCCTTCCCTCACGGGAAACTCCTCTTTGAATATTTTGTACCCGCATAAAATATATCCCCCTCGTAAGAATTTCATTCTCACTGAAAGATCCACCCCCTCCTTCCTCCGTAAAATTTCTTGCAGAGTATTCACCTGAAAAATTTCCTTAGAATACTTACCTAAAGACTAAGTTCTAACCGTTGCTCCAATCATTCCGGAAATCCTTTTTGCGGCGCAAATTTTATAACTTAAAATCTTATCCTCAGAGGCTGGGGAAGGGTCATGTTATCTCTAAAGGTATAATTTGAATTAAGAAAATCCGGCGCCGACCAAATGCTCATCGGTTCCAAGCATCGCTGGGCCTTGATGGCAGAAAATCACGGTGAAGATTTGACCCTTGAAGATCACATCCGCCATTTGAATCAGGAAGAACTCGACATTATTTTAGTGGAAGGTTTTAAACCTGTAAAAATTCCTAAGATTGAATTGTTTCGCCCTTCCATCGGCAACCAGCCCTTTTATCCGGAAGATGAAACAATCATTGCCATCGCTACAGATGACGAACTGACTATAGAGACTAATCTTCCAGTTCTGGATTTAAACGATCCCGAAGCGATCACACACTTTATTATTGAACTTTATCAACTTGAAACTCACCACGATAATTAATCTGTTATGAATAACAACACTGACAACATAAAAAAAGACATCAGTTGCATGGATGGTTACGATCCGAATTCCTTAACACCGGATCAGGCCAACCAACGCATTAAACAAGCCCTTGAGACCATTAAAGAAACGGAGACTGTTGCCATACGTGACAGCCTGAATCGAATACTGGCAGAAGATATTAAGTCTTCCATCAACGTACCTTCACATACGAATTCTGCTATGGATGGATATGCCGTGCTTTCCTCAGACCTGCCTAAATCAGGAACAAAAAAATTATATCTGATTGGCACCAGCTTCGCCGGCAAACCTTACGATGAAAAAGTAAAACAAGGTCAATGCGTTCGAATCATGACCGGCGCTGTCATGCCAAAAGGTACGGATACCGTTGTCATTCAGGAAGTCACCGAACTAAACGATGATGTTCTGAGTATCAGCAACGATACGAAACCAAGAGCTAACGTGCGCCCGAAAAAGACTGTCTAACAGGGACAAATCGTCACTTTAACTACTCTACTTGAATTTTCTAATATTAATATAATTTTTACGATTCGAGTTCTACTTGAAAGCAATAATGTGTATAATTCCAAGTTTGCAGGTGGAAATATCCTTCAGTGGAAGTCTAACTGAGGCTTATATAATGAAATAATAAGAGGTTTATAATGAATCCTACATGTCACAAGTGAAATTCTTCAAAAAAAAAATAATTGCCTTTATTTTGATTTTAGATCTTTTTCCCGAATGGTCGTTTACAAAATATGTCTGCGTATCTCGATTCAATGAGTGATGATCGTGGTGTTAAAGGTAGGTTTTGTTTTATCTCTATTGCAGTCCTTGTCAAACTGTTTTAATAATTTGCCAAGAGAACCGATTTCCTATTGGGTTTGTTCAATACAGACAACTAATCCTGGTTTATTTTCAGGGAAATCTCAATTCCTCGAATTGATCACTTCAAACACGTCATAGAAACTCGTGTCTCTGAAGCTTGATTTTCTGCGATTAAGGTATACTTTCGAGAGTGCCTCACGACCCACCAAAAAATCACCAGAATAAAAAAAAAAATAAAGGAATAATTTTCCCTGGAAGGGTATTGCCCTGGGATGAATAATGGACAAAGTTTTTATGAAGGGATTCCCCCAATCCAAGACTAAGAAAAAACATAATTCAAAAGTCTTTTCATTGATTTTAAATAAGAATTAAGAAAATACACACTATAAGATTGCACACTATGTTACACACTAACACACGTAGAAAATACTACGCAGAAAATGCGTAGGCTAAAGTGTCGGATAGTTGCAGAGCAAGCCATCTGCAGTCCCGAAAACAACGGGACGCAACTGTCTCACGCTGCCATCCTGGTGTGATCCAAAGGCACTCTTGGCCAGATAGTAAATGCCCTCACTCCCGCTAAACCAGAGACCTCCCGCTTCGTCACCCGCGATCCAATGGGTTGTTTCCTCAAGCAATCCCTGCGCCACACCAAATTTCTCCCAGATCGAATCACGATTCACCATCAATCCCCCATCCCCCCCAAACCACAATCCGCCCTCCGCATCCTCATAGATCGCCCATACCGTACCAATAGCACCCGGCTCCACTATCGCGGTGACTCGCGGTTCTCCTCTGGACGGCTGTACTACCGAAAAAGGGCCATCGGGAACAGACCGGCGCAAATCTTCGATCCGAAACACGCCTTCGTTTTCGGTCCCGATCCAAAGAGTCCCATCCCGCATCTCACACAACACGGTCACCGTCACGCCTTCCAAGACCGGCGGGGATACCTCCGTCACGCCACCTGCCGATAACACATGAAAGACACCCGATCGAGCCGCCAACCAGAAGCCACCGTTGTGACTAGGACAGCTCGCCCGCACATCCTCGAATTCTTTCAGGATCCCGTTCACCGCTCCCTCCAAAAGACCCTCTACGATCCGCACACACTCCCGCCCCGTGCCTACCCAGAGGACGCCATCATCACCCTCACAGATCGTTCGCACATACCCATCGAAAACGCCATCGACGCCAGGAAATGATTGGACAACGAAGGGATTCAACCGATCCCATCGATTGTCCATATCGCGTCCCGCATCATGCTCGGAATCTGAAGAATCAGTCGAGCGACCATACCGGATCCACCCGAAGTTCTATCGATTCCAAGATTCTGTATTAGGCTGCCTAGGTGGTAATCTGTGGCTGGTAAATGACACCTTTCTGATGCATATTATCATGCCTAAGGTTTTTTCAAGCACTTCTCCCTCAAGAATAAATTTATGATCTAAAAATGACCATTGTTGCTATTTGAACAGTGCTGATTTTTTGTCTTGAAACTTGTTGCGTCCTGATTTGTCTCTTCGTGAAACTTGCACATTGATCTTTATCTTCGTGGAACCGATTTTCTTCAAGGAAGTTGTTGCATGTTGATTTTTTGTTCATGGAACTTGTTACATGCTGATTCTGTCCATGAAACTTATTAAATGCTAATTCTTCTCTTCCTGAATCTTGTACATTTATTTCCTTATCACGAAATTGTTTTATCATTGGACTTTTTGCGTGCTGATATTTGATTGAAAATCTTATTGCGCGCTGATTTTTTTGTTCTTTAAACTTGCTGTGTATTGCTTTTCCTCTTCGTGAAAATTGTACATTAGTTTTTCCCCTCTTGAAAGTGATCTTATTCACAGAACCTGTCGCGTGCCAATTTTTGTTCGTGGTACTTTTTGCGTGCGGATTTTTCTTCTTGAAACTCGTTGCATATTCGTTTTTGTATATGTGAAATTTTTACATTGATATTTCTCCTTCTGAAACTTATTTTGTTTTTGGAAATTGCTACAGGCCGCTTTTCTTGTTCCTAAAACCTGTTGCATGCTGATTTTTTTGTGAAATTTTTTGCATGTTGATGTTTCTCTTCGTGAATCTTGTAAAGTAATTTTTCTCCTCATCAAACTGATTTTGTTCATAAAACTTATCTAAAACTTGGCCTCAGTTTTAACACTGAGAAAACCGAGATAGTTCCCTTCAATTGGCAAAAAACGCCACATGTGTCTTCACAGCTTTTTGGTGAAAACCGGCGCTGCCGACCCGCTATTATCCGGGTAGGTTTAGGAGGATCAAACCAAATGACAGTGACTGCCGTCGCATCCAGCAGCCATGAAGAGATTTACCGCGTCGAGGAGCCGTCCGTTGGCCTCCTGGGCTTCATTGCCGTGCACTCCACCCAGCTGGGCCCGGCAGCCGGGGGCCTGCGCATGCGCCCCTACGCCAGCGAAGAGGAAGCGCTGACCGACGTCAAACGCCTCAGCGAAGGCATGACCTACAAGAACGCCGCGGCAGGTCTGACCCTGGGCGGCGGCAAGGCAGTGATCATCGGCGATCCCGCCAAGGACAAGACGCCGGACCTGCTGCGCGCCTTTGCCCGCGCCATCGAAGGTCTGGACGGCCGCTATATCACCGCCGAGGACATGGGCATGAGCCCGGCCGACATGGCCATCCTTGCAGAGGAAACCCGCTTTGTGGCCGGTCTGGCGGATGGCGAGTTCGCCAGCGGCGACCCCTCGCCGATCACCGCGCGCGGCATCTTCAACGCGATCCGCACCACCCGCGCCCACAAGCACGGCAGCCGCGACCTGGCGGGTGTCACTGTATCTGTCCAGGGCCTCGGACACGTCGGCTGGTACCTCTGCCAGTTCCTGCATGAAGCCGGCGCCAAGCTGGTCGTCACCGACATCGACGAGGCCCGCGTGGAGCAGGCGATCGCAGAGTTCGGCGCCAAGGCCGTGCCGCTGGCAGAGATCTATGGGGACATCCAGCCGCAGTCCGGGACCGGTGCCACGGACGCCAACCCGATGGATGCGCAGCAGGCCCAGGGCGAGACCGGCATCGACGCCGATGCCGAGATCGAGAAGCAGAACGAGACCTTCCGCGCCGTCGAGGAAGAGCTCGCGGGCCGGGCGGGGGAGAGCATGGTCTCCACCGAGATGGCCCGCCACATCGTCACCCGGGTGACGGATGAGGGGCTGATCATCGAGCTCTTCGCCACGCCCGATGCGCCGCTGTTCGAGGACGGCCGCGCCGATCCGACGCCGCTGTTCCGGGACTTGGTGCAGATGGTGGCGCGGGTCTCCGGCAGCGTGACCAGCAATATCGCCATTGGCGGGCACATCCGCTCGCACCCGGTGGTGCTGGCCGACAACCCGGTCTGGGAGTTGTCGCAGGCGCGCGCGGGGACCACGCGCAAGCTGCTCGAATCAGGGAATCTCGCTGCGGGCCGGATCCACCGGGTCACCGGCCACGCCGACCGCAAGCTGGCCGTGGCAAACCCGATGTCGGCCCGCAACGACCGGATAGAGATCATCCTCCTGCGCGACTAACTCGTTGATATCACTACACGGGGCGGCTGGCCGATAGATCAGATTGTATCTGTTAGCCGCCCGTTAATCGCTCCTGCGCTAGCTGTTGCATCAGAATGATTAGATGCAGCAGAAAGGCGTGCTATGACCATTTCTTCGTCGCTGAACGCGGGCGTTTCAGGATTGAGCGCCAATGCCAGCCGGTTGGCTTCCATTTCCGATAACATCGCCAACTCCTCGACCCGCGGCTACAAGCGGGTCCAGACCGATTTCCATTCCATGAGGAGCTGTGCAAAAAATGTGGTTCAATCCCGCTTTTTTGGGCTATAATGAGAGAAAGGTTGAAATGGCTAGGACACGTTCTGTGGATGAAAGATGACAGATTGCCAAAGATCGTCCTTTTCAGCCAACCATTTAGGATCAAACAAAAAGCAGGTTGTCCTCCAACGGGGGATGTCGTAAGGAAATATTTAATGGAAATGGGAAGTTCTTGGAAGAGTGTAAAGAGTTAGATGAATTAGAACGGACGATGGTTGTGCTTAGCTTTGTCGGTCTCAGGTGGCTCAGTGACTCAGTGTCGTGTCCTGGCTCAGGGGGAGTGACCATGATTTTTAGTATTAAATTATTTATTTTTTAAAAGTAAATTTTGTTTCATACGCATTGTGTTGCATGGAGTACCCATCCCCAAATTAGACACCGTGAGTTACCTTACTCGCGAAATCCCTTTATGTCAAGAATAATAAACGCCAATCGACACAGGAAAATGCCATACCTTGAACCTATTAAAGCGCATTAAATAATTTCATCTATCTGGAACTTATTGCTCAAACCAAATGCCTGTTACTAAAATTATCAAATGTTTCATCTATTTATGTTTCCATTTGACTGACTTGTATTTAGGTCGTCAATGCTTAGCTTAAGAATTGTAAAAAAAAAACATACTAAATTGAATGTGATTATTGTAAGCAATTACTTTGCTGTATTTTTCTTTATTTATATTAGTATAAAGTTGGCATTGATTTTTTTCTCATTTGTATTTACATGACTCATTTACCTTAAACACCGTTTGTTCTTATGCACTTAAATACTTTTTAAATGATTTATATTCTCTTCCGTAAAACACATCTTGAAAATGACCTTTAAAATCAGACAATCAGTCTTAATAAACTGACAAAAAAAAATTAATTAGATGATTAATACTAAACTACTATTTCATTTTTTAGCCGCCTCACGTAGAATTATTGTTAGGCGGCAAACTCAAAATGTTAAGCCAGCTGCAGCTCCAGTGGACAAGAAAACTATCGCCCAACCAGTTGCCGATGTAGTTCCAATAGACACGAAAGAAGTGTCTAAACCAATGGCCAATGTAGGGGCAATCGATAAGCAAACAGTTACCAAACCAGTTGCCGATGTAGCAAAAGCTGGAGGTGCTGAAGAGCTAGAAGAACGCTTCGTAAACAGTGAATAATTTTTTAGTCTAATTTATAAAATTGAGTCCATCTAGCCCCTGTTACCTACTAATATCCATATTTCAATTCTCTATTAGATTAAAGAAAAACAGTTCATCTTCTGCCGAAGTTTCTAAGGAAAATGTTTGACATTGTTACCCTCTGTCAGACCAATCGTTCACTTCTTCTTCTATTTACTTCTTATTTGCTTGACTTTTTCTGCAACTGACCCTCGTTTTATTTTTCATCCAATTCAAAGTACTATTTGCGTCTCAATTATAATATAACAAATCTATTATCTGTAATTTCTTAGGAACTGAGCATTTTTTTCTCTCTTTTATAATTTATTTTTAATATTTTATTCAACGGGATAATATTTTTAATATTTTATTTATAATTCAACGGGACAACACTGATAGAATTGTGAAAACTGCATCATTCCTTATTCTTTTTGCATAATTTAATTTGTGTTTTTTTTTAATTAATTTGTATGCCCTTCCCCTCCTTAGAAAACTCCCCGCGAAAAATATACTTATTTCTCCCGATAGCAAATATCAAACGTAAACAATGGACACATTTTATTTTTACAAACTTTTTTAAACAAATTCTTATACCCAAAGACATATTTTTTTGGCTCTTTCAGTCATGGTGAACCAAATGGCTAGTTTAAAATTTCATTCGGATTTCTTTGGGGAAAATGGACTTGGGAAGTGGTCTAGTTGCCATGCATTCTGTATGATACCTTAAAAGGGCACAAAAACTAATTCTTTCCCATGAGTCCTCTCCCGATCTTCCAGGGCCCTTGATTTGACACGATCACCCATGGGAACAAAAAGAAAACAACAACAAACATCCATGATCTTTCTTTAGCAAAAAACACAGAATTATAAATATTTGTAGATGAGAGCAAAGACTACGGGTAGCTTATGTAAGTTGCCTATATATAAGTAAAAAAGTTACCCATACTCTTTGGGTGAGAACATGAAACCCCTACAGTAGGGTCTTCTGATTTTTTTGTAGTTAGGGAGGGGGTAAATGCATCAAAGGATGTATTTTAATACCAAACAACCTAGCTTTCATTGAGCCTTTATATGCCTCGTGGTCGTGGAAACTTTGTAGGACGCTCATTCGATCGAAATGAGAGTTTTAGTCTTTTTTTCTGAAGTCGAGAGCGACTGAAGACCAATCAGTCCCTGTTCTAGAACAGGGACTTTTATATGGTCGTATTGTCACCCCTTAGGAAACCTGATCAACATTTTTAGGTAGCCATACCTATGCACTTTCTCTGTGGCTGCTCACTTTTACACGGGAAGGGGGTACACGCAGGGTGCGATATCTATTTTCACATCATCAGTGAAATTAATTACGAAACAAATTTTTGGAATTTCCAAAAAAGTGCTTGATACCCGTATGTGTCTTCCTTTTCCTTCTTTGAATGAGGATTCAGTTAAATGGGGTTGACTTTTACAGGGGTTGAGTCACAAGAGGGTTGAGTTAGAAGGGGTCAAGCTACATTTAGTTTGAGTTACATGGGAGTGGAGTTAAACAATGTTCAGATGAAGGAGGACTCTGATAAATAGGGTTGAGTTGTATGGGGCTCAGTTGAACGTGAGTTTAGTTAACTGGGGTTCAGTTAAAGAAGGTTCAGCGACATGGGCTCAGTTGCACGAGGTTCAGCTATACATAAAAGTTAATGAGTAAATGATATCCAGAAAGAACAGAAACTACAATGGACAATTAAGTCAAACTTAAAATGAACATATTTTGAACAAACGGGGAAAGGAGTAGTGTACCTTCAGCCTTCTAAAGTCCCGAGCGTGGTTTGAGCATAACTATATTTTTTTCAAAAATCTACTTTCCTTGATAAGCTCCTGCTGGCCCCCAAAGGTCAAGATTCAAGATCTAGTTCCTTCCTCCCCTCTGTCTAATATTCCCATAAATTATGTACTAGGTTGTGTTGAAAGAACTTCAAATGCTACTACTATGGGCATTAGCTTGTAAAGATCCAATTTCTATGGGTTTATAAATTTCTTTATTTTCCTCCAAAATATAAGCAGTAACTCCTGCTTGCCTTTATATTCATATTATTTTATATTAATTTATGTTAAAATTATCAGCAATGGTCAAATTTACAAAAACTTTCCATCAGTGGTATTGTGTGTCAATCACATGTTTTTTTTTAAGATAATACCACTACCATTCTTTGTTTATTATTTGTTTAACAGACAAGAAAGCCCATTTAGAGATTTGAGTTCGATGCACAATTGATTCGATTTGGATCTTCTCGAAATCGATTTACCGTTGAAAAATAGTACTCTGACGCTATCGGCGATTTTAATTGATATATTTATGGATATAAAGATATCCATATATATAATAGATATCCATATATAATAGATATGGATATATTTATCTAAATTGAAAAACAATTTACCTACAAAAATATATTTGATTCACTCAAAACCAAACGGTTGACGAGGGGTGAGTGGGGTAAAAAATACATACACATGACATCATTTAAATATATATGATTCATCCAAAACCAAATGGTTGACGTGGGGTGAGTTGGGAAAAAATACATACACATGAGATCATTTAAATACAATAGAATGCTTACAATAGGACTTCCCATATATATTATAATGTGTTTTACATTATACTACAAAATAAGACATTATTACACATATTATAAAATAAAACTTGCATTTATTTTAAGTTTAATGATCGTATTTTATCGTAAGTCAGAGTGAGTTGAATGTAAGGTAAAGTGGATTCCGTTGTTATTTACGTCTAGCTTATAGTAAGCTTATGACGAACGAAAAAGAGTCCTGGTTGAAATTCTTTGAAGTAAAGTTCAGGGACAATTTTAATTCTTAATTTTAAGTTCAATGATCGCGTCTTATTGCAAGTCTTATTCTTTTTCTATTAGGGTTTTGTCGAAGACAGCCCTTGGATATAGAGCCGAAATATTCATTTAAGGTTAAAAATTTCACCTATATTGAAAAAGAAGTCAGTTCCCCCCCCCCCTTACAAAATAACAAGGTCAGCCTAATTATAACAATAGAGCTAAATTTCCTCATTATCTATTGCGGCGCACCTTTACATCTTTCTAAACTTTTATCTTTGCATTTACATTTGACTGAGAAACTATAATCAATAAAAGAATCATCTTCGTACGCAAAAACACCACTCACTACCCCACTCCCTACCAAGCTGTAGAAGCGATGGCTTGGGTTTTTCTTGTTGAAACATTGTTGAAAAGTAATAAAAAGCTAGACATATGTCCTTATTACCTTAGGTTAAAACAGGGACGAATTTAAGGCTCGATCCTACTCCTTACTCTCTTAAAACAACCCGTCAGCGCTATTTTAAATTAGGATGTATTTCGTATTACATCAATATAGGCTGTAAAATTAAAACACAAAATCAATATTGGAAGTGTTTCCAAAGTTTGTGAACAACGCCTAGCGGCCCTAAACTTTGCCTTGTACCCTTGCGAAGCTTTCCCCTTCAGCCCTAAATTCCCTGAACTAACTTACAAGGACAAGAAAAAGGAAAGAGGTAAATTTTCAAGTTCTTTAACTAAATAAAAACTTTGGGGCTACTAAAATACAAGATACAATTAGGGAATGCGAAAAGAAAACTTCAAGACACTGTCAGAGTAAACATAACGGAAGTTTTAGGTTTAAAACTCAAAATTTAGGTCTTGATGGGGAGAGAAGACACTTCACTTATTTCTATGTACTTCTCGATGAACTCCTCCAACAAAGTAATTTAAAAATATAACAGAATTCGAAACAATTGCAAAAACGCGTAGTTTAAAGGAAATCTTCAGCATTATTTTTTGCAAAAGGTAAGCACAGTTTGAATAAAGGTAGTCCAGAGATAGTTTGCTACCGATAGTGTTAGTTCAGATGTGTTGAATATTAGACTATGGCATGAATAGGTGGGCCTTGGATCATTATTAGGGGATAAGACTTTTACGCTGTTTTGGCCTCCCCACACCCCTGAGGCCACTTGACTGTGCCTATGATTTGCATGTCATGCTTCTTTAAAAATTAAGTCTAGTATTTTTCAGTTCTTACTCCTGGGTTCACTGGTAATATTAAGATCCCAATATACACTGGGTTTAGTTGAACGATGAATCTTGTATATTTTTCTATCGTTTAGTAAACATATCTTCATTCCTGTTTTTGACATACTCGCATTGGTTTAGGGATATTTTCTATTGGTCTCTTGCAAATTTTGTCGGAATAATGTAGCTTCTTCTAAAGTCGTTCAATGTTTTGGGAGTACACAAATGAAGGCCACCATTCCTTAAAAAATGTTTTATAGCTATAATCGGTGCGGTTTTATTGTATTAGATTTGATTTTGGATTTATCGTGCTAGTAATGCCAAATAGAGAGCATTGTTTGCCTTTCCAAATTTTAGTACCTTGAGACGCTAATCTCGCTAAAGTGTTATTCCGTAAAAGCAATTTACCTCCTTGAAAGTAGTCCCAACGCATTCGCCCGCATTCGCCCCGTAGTCCCAACGCATTCGCCAACGCATTCTGCCCTTTTGATGACATCTGATAAAACTTCGAACTTCTAATCAAACAGTTAGATTCGTTGATGTTTTTTCCTTCACACTGAAACCCTTTTCAAACCAAAAGTCTTCCCACCACCATTAAAAATATGATTAGAAATTGAATTTAAAAAAAGTAATAGAATTCAACTGAAAGTAAGGAGATACACCAACACTCAAAGTGAACAGAAATTATTTCGTACATGACGTTGGATGTCCCCTTCTTAATCCCTCACTCGTTACGCCAAAGTCTTTTATTGCTTTAGAAAAGCTTCTTATTCCAATGTAGCGGCCCTTTTGCTTTAGAAGTTGCCCATATAGAATCTTGATAAGAAGTCAAACTTTAGCGTAAGCAGAATAGGATTGAGGAATCGGGCGCGATTTGTACTTAAGATCGTGATAATAAGCGTATGAAACTTCCCAGGGGAAAATATCGACGCTTTTCCCATCTATTTCTGCCAATATCTCCGGCGGCAAACTCCTTTCGTCCAGGCTTTTTCGGAAAATATAGTCGATAATACCTTTGTAGTTTTTTTGATTTTGCCATTCGTTTTTATAAGGAATTTTTTCCAGGTGAGCCAGCAGATTCAAACTGGGATTCATTTGTTGAATACCAAGAGCGGAAAGTAGAAAGACCGCTATGAAACCGGCCCCTGTAAGTTTTTTTAAACGTTCCGGTTTAGCAAAAAGGTAAAGAATACCGAAAAGAGCGGGATAATAAATAAAAAACTCAATTCGATGCGTATCTGCTCTGACAAAACCTTGCTTAAATAAAATGAAACTTCCGCCCGCGATGAAAACCAGCAAAACAAACGGCTTGAAGTTTAGCAACCAATACCGGAGATCGGCCAGTATCGCGACCGTTAATAACGAGATCGCCGTTAAAGCGTAAAATAAACTTTCCTGCGGCGGGTAAATCATCAGTTTTTCCTAGCCCATATAAGGAAAATACACTTCTACATATGCGACCAGTTGACTAAAACATTACATTAGTCGTCTACATTTTCATTATGAAAGCCATTATGAAAGAAATTATGAAATTCATCTTCGTTGACTTTATCTTAAATCATGACCACTACTATTATTATTTCGAAATCTAAAAGACTGTAGTAAACAATAAATTAAAAACAAAAACGATCCTAAAAGGTTCCAAACAGGGAACTCACTTTTACCCTAAATTTATAACTGTTACTAATTGGTGTACAGAAAAGGGTAGTCGATTTGCGAAATTCAATTCCCGATTTTCTATACTTAAAAGCCATAATTTACCATGATCTTGAAAGTCATTATCGATCAGAGTCAAAAAAGTACCATCGAATTACACAAAAAAAAACTTTTCTTTTCTCCAATCGAGAACGTAGTTTGGTCTTTCAAAATTTTTAATACCCCTTTTTTAAGAATTTTATGTTTTTTGAAAAGATTAGAGGCACTAGAATACATACCGCAAAGAAATTGGTCTTCCGTTGCTGGTGCTATTAGTTTCATGAACCTATTCCTGTTTTCTGGAGCATTTTCCACAAGGTTGATTATAACGCTTAATACCTGAAATTCATAAAACAGTTTTTTAGAAAATTTTCACATTTCCTTGATTAGTAACACGCATTATCTGAGTACGTGAGAATATTCAATTGATGCTGTTTTCTCTGATAAAAACGGGAGTGTTGTTAAAATGATTTTCACCAAATTCGAAAAACAACAAGGACAAAAAATCATACATATATTTTCACTAGGAGTCTTAACTGAATGATGGCTTCTATGCATATATGTATGCCACAAAACTAATGGATATGGGATCTCTAGTTGATATGATAGTTTTAGATTTAGCAAAAGCATTTGATAAAGTATGTCACAAGAGACTAATTTTAAAATCTATACAATATGCCTTTGTAATGAAATTATGAATGGCTGATATAATTTTTTCCTCTCAGAAAAAAAATGAATGTAGAAAGAACAATGCCCTATGGCATGGTTTCAGGCCCAACACTATTCAACATTTATATGAATGAAGTATTTTCAACCATAACCTGTGGTATATAGTAGAGCATGGCCTTAGGAAAAATAGGTCTCATAATACTCAGTTAACTGAAGCAATCAATGATTTTCAAATGATGGCTGACTTATCTCAAAAATACAATTTTGTTTATGTCAATTTGTATATGACATTTGACAGGTTTCAAACCTCTACTGCTGACAAAATTCCAAAATTACAGGATTGGATTGAGAACTCTTGCTTGGAGTAGATTTCTTAACAGATAGGTCAGAGAATATTAGGGTTGGAGAGGCCTTATCTAACTAGTGTTTAGTTTTGAGTGGAATCCTAAAGTGTAGTTACTTGGAACCAGTTTTCTTTGTAATTATAAATGATTTACCACAAATAATCTAACATAGCAAAAACAAATGTTAATAGTAAAGCTTTATAGAAGCATATCTTCCCTAGTTGATGTGACTCTTCTATAGGAAGATTTAAATATTTTGGTTAATTGGTGCAATTTAAATACAATTTATTAATTTAATTGGTAAAATTCTATTTGGTTGACTTCTTGCAATCTCAGAAAGAGGTAAGGTCAGGAAAATGAAATTTTCAGGGCGAAGGTGAAACTGTCGACAAAATTTTTTGGTCGACAGTGGCACCACCCTGTGTATCAGAAGGATATAAGAAGGATATGCCAGACGATAGCTCCCATTCAAAGAAGACAAAATTTTGCTGTGTTCTGGGGAACTGAAAATCATATTTTTTTTAAAAAGTACACATTCAGGTAGGAAGGAAAGGGGAAGTTTTCAGTAACTGCGTACACTTTGCTGTCTCAAGTAAATTACCTACGGACATGATTCTAGGGACGTCATTTCTTCGTTTCAATGAGCTTTGCAGTCAGCGTTTTAGAAATATTAGTGTTCTTGTTAGCATAAGGAGAAAGAATTACCCGAAGAGCTTAAGCAGGATGAATGTGTGCCATTGACTCGCCTTTAATGCTGGGCATTCCTGATTCACCTTCTCCCAAGGATGGGGGAGTGGATCTTCTAGGGAATGATATTTGGACAATAGAGGTGGATCCTGGAAACACTCGGAGGCTAGACAGACGGAAAAAGAGTCTAAAGGAGAAGCGCATAGAGCGTGATTTCTACGAGCCTGTTTTGCTGGTTACAGCTCAAGAGACTATTCCAGACTGGGCATGTACTCAAACGACTACAAGAGGCTAAAAAATGCTTGGTAGTTGCTTCAAGCAAGCCTCGCTACGTAAAAGCTATGAGATCCTTGATGGTCTCCTGTATAGGAAGAGGATTTAGTCAGTGAGAAAGGAGGTATTGCAACTTGTTTTGCCACAGTCTTGCAGATCCATCGTCGTGAAGCTAGCCTACGACTCGCCGTTAAGCAGACATACTGGTAACCAGTGGACTCATGAACGTATTTTGCATCGTTTCAGACTAATAAATTATCGTGAACGAAATATTTTAAAGCCGCAAAGAGAGCTTTTCATAGGAATGAGCTCATTTCACAGAGTCAAACCAAATAAGTGAACTCATGTCTTACAAAAATGTCGTGAAATGCTTTGTTTCTCTACTTTAAAAGAGCAATCTGAGTAGTTTTGTATTTCTTTATCGCAAACATACTGTAGGAAGTAATAAAATCAAACATTATGTATTTAATACATAATAATGTTAATTATTGAAAGGCTGTCACTTCAGGATTTTATTTCATTGTGTCTCATGTGTTTTAATTTTTGTTTTTACAGAAAAAATGTTCGTGTTATAGTTGATTGTCACTATAGCACCAATGAATGCTGTATGCTTTATACTTTTACGGCTAGGGGGCAATAGTCGAACTCTTGCGTGTCGTGATTTTTTTTCATTTTGAACTTGATTTGCATGTTATATGTAAGTTTTACTCGTTTTAAGATTAATTTGTTCATTTATGTTAGTACCGGTTGTATAGTTGTTTGGTATGATTGTTAAGTTCTGTTCGTTCAAGCTTTCATTTATTCTTAATAGTAATTTCCGGTCGTTTTGGGTTTGAATTATTAAGGAAATATATTACTATATTAAGGAAATATATTGATGACCTTTAGTTTAAGATAGCTATTTTCTTTGGAAAACTTCTTTTTTTCGGATTTTTTTTTATTTTTCGTAGAAAGAACACTAGTAATTAAAATATCCGCTCAGAAAGGGGTTGCAGTAGCCAAACTGTTCTTTGTGTTTAAAGGTAATAAAAAAAAGTAAGTAAGTAAAACAGCACTAGACCCTTAAGATCCAAACGAAACGCAGCGCTGAGCTGTCAATGAAGTATGTTGTATTGGCAGGCATAGCCGAACCGATACCGCCTTCAAGCACCACGTCAACAGACTTGCCAGAGCCGTAGTATTTCAGGTTGGTGAAGCCGAGAGCGCCCAGCTCATTTTCGTCCTGAATACGTTGGATAGCAGTGGTTGCTGCGGTGTAGGCAATATAATGCTCTTGAGAGCACATGATGCAATCAGGGCCTTTTTTGCCACGGCTGCGCTCGATCATGATGTTATCAAAAATCGTTTTCACCGTTGCAGAGGTTACCTGCGTGATGCCTGTGAAGTCGGTATCTGCATCATAGACACTTGTGCGCCAGATCGCGTTGTCTGCCCGGCTGATGCCACCATAGGTGCCAGTTGTCGGGTCAGTTGGGATAGCAAGTTGCAAGCCACCGATTTGGTTGGATGCAGTGCCATCGCTGTGAAGGTCTTCAACGAAGCGGTCAACAAGTTCTGTTTCCGCCGCTGAGATATGATCCTCCATGATGTCCCGAATCTGGTTGGAGCCAGAGTTCTTCAAGATGTCCTCACCAGAAAGGGCAACAGAAACAGCGGCCAGTTTCGGTGTGAACTCAGCATCGTTGAAGAGTTCCGCTGGTGAAGGGTTCAGGAATTGAAACCCAGCATAGCGGGTGTAAGTGCCGCTTTCGTTGTAAAGCAGACGCTCGCGAATGGTCGGACCAGAGAATTTCTTCATCTGGCCCTTTTTCTTCATGATATACATGATTGCGTTGGAGTTTGATACAAGGTCGGCATAACCTTGCGAACGTTCCTCAAGCGCAAGTGAAAAGGCTTCTTGGAGCCTTAGTTAATTAGGGGTATTTTCCAAGGCAGGAAATTTTCTGGGTCAATTTTCCAGGAGAGCTCTTACACGGAGGATTTCCTGGAATAATTTGAAAAACAGTCAGAAAAAAAACAAGTTTCTCAGCTGAATGTAAAGAGCAGGATTAAAACACAAAATGAACAGTATTTTCAGTATATAAGGGAGCTTCCCGTTCCTCAATATTCGCTTGTTACACTAAGACTTATTGCTTCTTTTTGAAAACCTTCTTATTCTAATTAAACGACAATAGAGATGCCTCAATAGTTCTGAGCGGCCAGATAGAGGGTATGCTCTTGGAGCTACTAGCCCCTCAAGACGCTATTGTGCACACCTGGGTCTTCCGCCATAATATAGTAAACCTTTTTGTTACGTAACACTATAATACACCTGTTTGTCACGTAATAGGGAATGTTTGTCTACTTATGCAAATGTTCTCGTCAAGGCACAGGTGCTTGTTACGCAGTCTCGTGTGACTTGTTAGAGTTCAGGGTCCGCTAGTCAAGGCAGGGAGCCCCAGTTGTACAAAAAATGATCTTGGTCCTATAGTTACATGTGAAGATGACCTAATCTGAGGGACTTCTTTTAGTTCCGGAGGACCTTTTTAATCCAGCAAAAATAGGTTTTGTAAGTTCGACGACACGTGAGCTACTAGATCTTAGGGTTCACTCACCTCAGTATTGAAAAAGAACTTAGTGTGTCAACGTCAAGGATATTATTATTAGCATATTCTTAGTTATGGATGCTTTTACTCTACTGGAATTTGAAGGCGTTAGCAATGGTGAAATGAAACCTAGAGTGCCTAACGTAGCAGTATACTTCATTCTGTATGCGAAGATGCAGTTTTGTGTCATCAACAGGATTTTATTTTATTTATTTATTTTTTTTTTTATACAAAAGAGGTAATTAATTGCTATAGCGCCGATCTCAAATTCTTTGTAAGTAGAACCGGGAAAAAATACATGATCGCAATACACATCACATTCATTCAAAAGATATGGCAAACTAAATGAATGTCAAACATAGTCGGAAAAAAACAGTTCTAGATAGATGAAGAATTTGAGGTCGGCGCTGTAACAGATAATTACCACAAAAGGCACTAAATACAGCAATTTCCTTTAAAATGAGCTATTAAACAGCTCTGTGATGTTCCAGTGTCTCGCTGGCTGTGGCGAAGGAAAAAAATGGTTCCCAAACACAAAAGTGATTTTCCTTGTTTCTCAAGCCAAGGGACTGTAAGTTTCCTGTACAGTGTTTCCAGACAGGCTAATTCCAATGTTTCAATCTGACGCCAGTTTTAGGGGGTTTTAGGCTGTTCTTTTTTAATATTATGGGCCGTATTCGTCCTTTACTAGGTTGCCGCTACTGCTGTAAACATTGTTGTAAAGTCTTTTTAGTCTTGTACTCGCCTATATGAAATTTTGCATGATCTATTTGTTCATTATTGATAGTGTTTTCTCAACTTTATTTTAGTATTTGCGATCCAAAATAGTTCCTTTAAACCAGCAAGAGGAGTTTGTTGATGAGGGAATAGAATCTGAGGACGAAAAATCAAAAAAGCAGGAAATAGAATGACAGGCTCGGGTATGCTGAAGCAAGGCTCCATTTCAGGCACAAAATATGCTTATCATATGTTTATTTTGGTCAAATTTACCACGAACTGTTTGATCAATTAAGAAAATCTTCATATAGTTAAAAAAAAACGATTACATGATTATTTTTTATTTTAAAATACCAAATCAAATTAAAGAAAAGCAGATTAAAAACTAAACTGAGAAAAAATAAATTCATACAATAAGTAAACCTATGAAGAACAGAAATAACTACAGATTAAAGAAATAGAAGATAAAAACGAAAATTCAAGTCACAAGCTCAAAACGAACAGAGTTGCCGCGAATAAACATGGGAATATCATCCCCAAAACATCCTAAGACTAAGATTTCAGGTTTCAAGCCGTTTTTGGGCCATTTTCTCGGGCGAAACCATACCTTTGTCTTGCTCTCGTTCTGCATCGGGGTGCCAAGGCCTTACTGGAATAAGTTTAGCCGATAAAAAGTGCTTGGCTTACTCTTAGGCCTAACTACCGGGGACTAATATGCCCCAATTACTAGTTTCTGCAATTATTTTTTTCTCTGCTTTGAGAAGGAACTTGTGAACTTATGCTTCAAGTCGTAAGAAAAAAATTGAATCTTTGAGTGACCATTTTTAGAGGAACCATTTCTTTTCTTTTGGTTTGAGACCCTCTTGGCCACAGGACTTATGGATATACATTTCAAGCCAATTGGTAATTTTTTTTAGATCTTTTTGGGCCCCTTGCCCTCCCCCCACCAAACAAAAGCCATTAGAATCTGTTTGGCCCGGGAAAATGCGTTTATAAGTTGCGAGTTGGCCTTTTTTTAAAATTTGGCCTTTTTTCGGACCCTATTTTCGAAGAACCAACTTTTTTCTATTTTTCTTCGGTAATGGTGTCTCTTTCACCTGGGCACCTTCGCCATCGCAGCCGTGATGCCGCGCCCGGCGATGATGGCTGCGACCCCTTCGGCAAAATCGTCGAGGTAGGGAACGACGGCTGTCATCGCTTCCGTAAAGGCCGTGACCGCCTCGGTCGCTGTCGTCAGCCCCCCGGAATCGGCCGTCGTGAGCATCAACTCTTCCCAGGCGCTGTTGAGCTTGCGAAGCGCCCCGTTCAGTCCTTCCATCCGCGCCGCTGCAATCTCACCGGAATCGACATTCGCGATCGCGCTACCAAGCCGCCCGATGCCACCAGCGGATGCATCAGCCAGTCCCGCCGCCGTGCGCAAGGCGTCATTTCCGAAGATCGTCTTCAGCGCCTCGGTGCGCGACGCCTGATCGAGATCGGCGAGAGCGGCATTCAGTTCACCCGCGATCTCGGACATGGATTTCAGATTGCCCTGGGCGTCGAAGAATTCGATGCCCAGATCGGCGATCGCAGCCTTGGCGCTCTTGCTGTTTCCGGTCAGTGACGTAACGAAGGTCTTGAAGGAAGTCCCCGCATCGGAGCCGGAAGAGAAGTTCTGCGCCGTCGCGGCCAGCGCCGCCGCGAAATCCTCGAACTCGACCCCAGCCGCGCCAGCAACGCCGCCGCCCTGGCCAATGGCAAGGCGCAGATCGTCGAAACCGAATTTCGAATTGACCGCGACACCAGCGAGCGTGTCGACCACATCGCTCAGATCGGACGCTTCTTTGCCGAACTGGAGCATGACATCGGTCACAACGTTCGACAACCCGACCAGATCGCCGCCGAGCGCCGCGCTGGCGTTGAGAGACGCTTCCAGCGCGCCGCTCAGAATGTCCCCAAACCCATCCGGTGGATATGAACTTCGAATATGGTGACGCCTTTGATGCGCCATCCCCTGAAGCCTATGAACGACTCTTGCTCGATGTTATGACCGGCGATGCCTCGCTCTTTATGCGGCGTGATGCCGTCGAAGCCTCATGGACCTGGGTCACCGAAATTCTCAAAGGCTGGGAAACGCACAGCACCAAATGGCTCCCCGAGTACCCTGCCGGCACCTGGGGTCCGATCGAAGCCGACCGCCTCATCGAAACCGATGGAAGAAAGTGGCGGGAGGTGTGACCTTATGACAGAAAGTTGCGGACAGAATCCTCCACCGTCAACCGAACTCTGAATTCTTGACATAATCGCGATTCCTCTCGCCAACGGCGCTCAATCCTCACTTTCCCAAAAGATCTAACGACAGATCTGGCCCAAAAGTGTTTTAAACAACCTGCCCCTTTCCTCTGTTTCATGTAAATTCAGACCACCTCGCTAAGCCATAACCCACAATCTTGACCACCTACAAGAAATACGATACCATTTGAAAATGGTTCCATTTTGGAATCATAATGAATGCTATTAGGAGGTATCAATGGCAACCTTAACTATCAAAAACATTCCCCAAACTCTCGTGCAGAAACTCAAGACACAAGCTACTGTTCATCGTAGAAGCCTCAACCATGAAGTCATTCGGTGTTTAGAGCAAGCAGCCGAAAGCACTCCTTTAGATCTTGAAAGCATTTTAGTCCGAGCACGAACGGTTCGCCGGGTACCAGCAAAAGGTAGGCTGACAGACCAAACACTCCTTGGACTCAAGAATGCAGGACGACCATGATCATCGCCGACACTATTGCCTCCCTGGCGATGGATGTGGTTCGCAGCGATAGCACAACCCAAGCAGCTTATGCGCAGGCGGTGCGCAACATTATCGCCGAGTTCAGGCGTGGCGTGGATGGCGATGTTATCCCACCACAAAAAGCTAGAGCAGCGCTTGCCTTATGCGTTGGCGGCTTACTACTCGACAACGCCTGTGGAAAAGACCCTGAAGGAGCGGCTATTGCACAAGCTGCTCAGACCGAAGTACGCGCACTACTCTCCTGAATCCCACATGGGCAAAGTCATGCAAGAAGAGCGTCTTTCTCATTCCCAGTTGGTGGATCTGATTTCTGGCGCGAAGCCTGCAGGGATTCCAGCAAAGGGGAAGTCTGCAAAAGAGATGCCTGCAAAGGGAATGCGCACGGTGATCGTAGCCATCGACGGATGCGGGGGTGCTGGCAAGTCCACCTTCGCTGCCACTCTTTCGACCCTACTCCACAACTGCCCAATTATTCATACCGACGACTTTGCTTCACCCGAGGTTCCATTGAATTGGTTCCCTCGTATGATCGAGCAGGTGTTTGCTCCACTTAGTGTTGGCGAACCTGCTCGTTTCCAACCCTACGATTGGAACACCTCACAGCTGGGTGAGTGGTGCGTTGTGCCCCAGCATCAATTCCTCATTATCGAAGGGGTCAGCGCATCGCGGCGCGAATTTAGACCTTTTATTGCTTTCAGCATTTTTGAATTGGAAATCCAGATTTTTAGGACATCGTCCATCTATAGATGTCGCTGTTTGATTAATTTAACTCGAATTTCATCTTAATTCTTTCTAGATTTCAATTTTTCATGTTGGGAAAAATACAACCACACACAGATCTGAGATCAGTTGGAGAAGGAAATCACATTGTGAGACGCCACCGTCAACTCTAAAATGAAAGTTGTGTATTAAAGTAAGTAGAATAGCAAGCTTCCACCGAGACACTTCATAAAAATATATGCTTCTGACATAAAAAGGAAGAATAAAAATAGAAACATATAGTGATTTTGTAGTTACTGTAAGATAGGGTTTTTCATTGAATACCTAGATAGAATCTCTGTTACATTTAAGTATCCGTTTCACAACAAAACTGTTAGTCAAACAAAGTAAACATCACCCTAAAATTCCAATTCAACATAGCAAGCTACAAATAGACCTAAAAGACATAACAGTTAGTTTCAAAACAAAACATCATATTTAGTAACGGGAATGAGTTGCGAAAGTAGTACTCAACAGGACAAAATAAGGTGACGAAAAGATTTAAAGTATATACCATAGCAGACTTAACATCCTTGAAAAACAGTATAAAATCCTCATTCGGAGCGAAGGGGTTCCACTTTCATCAAGTGGGCTATTCCTCTATTCTTAGGACTAATCTCTTTTATTTAGCTAAATATTACCTGAAAACATTCGTAGTTGAATCTGTCTCTTTGAGCATAATCGACCATAGTTGAAAAACTCTGAAAGCAAAACTTTCTACGACCGCTCGAAGCATGTGTGCCTTCGTCGTTGTTGGTTTTAAACCAATAAACCCACATGCAGCTGTATCATCATGAAAAGGTGCCTTTAAACAAAAGGATGTTTTTTAGTATAGTCTCGCGATATTGAGTTAACTAAAAATTGTTGTCTTTATCTGGTAAAATATGATAGCCTCATCCCGTCGTATACAGGACCCTATGACATACATCTCCTTAAGTTTTGTATATCTTTAGTTTTGCAAATGTTTGTTACAAATAACGAGAATATTTAGAAGGTTCTGTATTAAATGCTTTAACTCGATACCTAGATGTTAATACATTTTAATTCTCACTGGGGCTTAAAGTACAATAACTTTCTTGGTGGATCACTGAAACAAAATTAGTGAACCCCCTCATAGCCAAATAAAGGCCCCTCCCTTTTCCTTCTACTAAAAAATCTATCACATTAAAGTTATAAATACATATTTGTATGAGTAAGCTTCAAATAAATCTCTTGTTGTAATTGCTTGCTTATGTTAGTACAAGTGGAGGCCGTTTATTATAGGCTAAAGTTTTTTTTGTCATAAAAGAAAAAGCAATTGAATTTATGAAATAAAACACACCAATAAAATTTATTGATAATTAAAGAAGGAACGAGTGTGAATAATAGCAAGAAAATACTTCCTCTTGGTATAATTTAGGCTTTCGCTTCAATACTAAAAGTTTCATCATTTATCAAACTCCACTCCTTACTAAGACCCTCATCTTAAAATTTCTGTTTATTTTCAATGGCTGTTTTTTTTTAATTGGTTGTTATTTTAATTTTACCTGAGAATATGACAAATTGTCGATTTTCGCATTGGATTTATAGCTAATTAAATTTTTTTTATAAACAAGTTATTTAACTAAAAGTAAGGAGCAGCAGTAAAACTTAAAAAACAAAAATGATTACGTGCATGAAGGGGGTTGCCTCCTCCTCAATACCTCGCTCTTTCCGTTAAAGTGTTTTATTATTCTAAAAAGAAAAACCTAAGCTGTACTTTATCCTGAAAAGGGGGGATGATTTATCCTGAATTTTGAATGGATGTGTTTTGTGAAATAATGGGCATGGGGCGCTGGTTGCCCTTCAATTACTTTAGACTATTAAAACGGCAATAACCCTTGAAACTTTTAATCCAGTGAGCGCTTTTCGAAGTTTCAACAACTCCTTCAATACGAAGTGCCTTGGTCTAAAAAACGAAACAAAAAAAAATTAATAAAATAATTGTGCCAACGTCGCTTTTTACTCAGGCATGGCCATTGCGCTGCCTGTGAACCGCCTAGAACGAAAATCTTAACAACATAGCATGCTATATATTTTTATTGTTTGTATTTTGAATAGACAGCGCTTTATTTAACAATTAGTAAGAGATTCGAAAAAAAAAAATAGAAAATCTCACATTTTTTATGCATGAGAGCTTGAAACACCTACAATATGGTGTAACAATTTGATGAGATAATTTTTTTTCCGCTCGCTTGCCTTTATCAGGGATGTTTTTCCACTTTTTTGAAAATCAGGCTTTTTTTTCTCAGGCCCTTAGCTATTGATGGTTAACTTTAAACTTAAATGGATTTTATCTATTCCAAATTTTCGTAATAGAAAATTCTTTTCATCTATATACCTTTCTGATTAAAATAGTTTTCTTGAAATTTGGCTTTTACGTTAGTCAAAGTGATAGGCTCGGGTACGAACTATAGCTCGTATTGTAAATGTCTAGCTGCTCTTTGATCAGCTTCGGCTCTTAAAAAGGACGTCAAGACTTGTGTTTTCTGTTCAAATCAGACCCCTGCCCTAATTCTATGAATGCCCCCTGTCGTAATTCTCAAGGTTTTAGGCATAATTGTTTGAAACTAGAAAATGGGAGCTTAGAGTAGCAGTTTTTCTATCTTTTTAGATGAATCTGGAGAAAGATGGGGCAAGTTAGTGTTTACGTAAATTTTCAGAATTAATTCCCATGTAATGATAAATAGGAATTAATTCCTGATGTAAGTTTCCTAAGAATCAATGTAAAATGTATGTATCTGATAAATCTTGGCATTTTATCGACAGATGTGACTACGATGTGGCTCGAGCATTAATTAGATATCTTTTTTCATATTGATTATTACTTTTGTTCACTTTGCTTGTTTTACTTAATGTTTTACTTTTTCCTTTTTGCTTCTATAGATATTTAATTTATTTTATGATATGATTATTTATGGCCATACATACTATAATATTGTCTAAGTTTCGTCCAACTTTTTTGAGGTATTCATTTGAGAAAATATCAAACCTTTTGTAATATGAAAGCTCTTCAATTTTCCATTGGTATTTTTGCTTCTTTTAGTTTTCTCTTTTGTCGGTGATTATTTTTTCTTTGAGTATTCTTGGTAATCTTTTTGAAAATCAGCAGTATTTGAGGTATTTCATGTCAGTACACGCTCAATGGCTCTTTTTCATGCATTTATTCTTTTTTTGTTTGTTTTCTTGTTTGTTTTCATGCATTTTTTCTTGTTTTGAAAGTTGGAGGTTTGGAAACTGCAGATTTGAAAAGTGGAGACTTGCGTATTTGGAATACGCACTCATTACCTGGATTTGCTCCACAAAAAACCTTATCGAGACAGCAGTCTTAATTACCAATCATATTAGTTAAACATTGTTACCTAGATACCACCAATTTTTTCAGTAAGTTCATTTGCCCCACCAATATGACCAGATAACACACTAATTACAAAATTTGTTTTATCATCAATAACAATTACTGCTGGATCTGTTTTTTTATCTTTCAAATACGGGGCAATTAATCTAATTACTGCTCCTAATGAAAAAATACAGATTATTGCATTATTGTTTTTAAAAAGTTGAACAATTTTTTCTGATGTAGGCTCAGAATACCAAGTAATTCCCTTTACATCATTAGCCAATTTTGAAGGTGCAAATACATTCCAATCTGGAAATAGCTCTTTTAGGTTACCTCCTACATTAACTCCATTTTTGGTAATAGCAAGAACTGAGGTTTTTTCCATACTCAAAATCTTTCAACTTTAATAAAATACCTTACTGTTATGATTTTCTTGCTAAAATATTTCCTTCAAAATCAAATAAGATTACATCAATTGGAACTTTTTCTTCTGAATGTTTTCTCATATGTCTATGCGTTTCATTACAAATCAAGTCAAAAAATCCATCTATTTTGTTTTCAAGAATAATTTCTGATACATGTCTTGCAGTATTTGCTTTTTTAATTTCTTGAATGACATTTTCTTTGGCATTACACTTTTGAGCTAATTCTGCTAAAAAACTCATGTCTACTTTAGATCCTTTTACATGAGTTTGTTTAACTCCTGCTGCCATTTTTGCAAGTTTTCCAATAAAACCAACAACATATGCTTTTTTGATATCTTTTCTACTACATTGTTGAATTGTATATCCTGAAAAATCACCCATTTGAACAAAACAATGAACAGGTAAATCTACAATCTTCTTTGCAAAATCTTCACTCCTCCCAAGGGTGTCCATTGCTGTTATAATTTCTTTCTTTTTTCGGAAGTTCTTAATAGCCAAAATTTTTTGGCAGACCCCTTTTTTCAAAATAGTCGATAGGCTCGGTAAATTTTCACCTGGGGATCGTACGATCCCCCCCCTCCAGGCCCCTAGAGCTTGAGTCATAAATAAGGATAGTTGCTCAAATATGGGTTTTGTAACAGAAAACGGGTTGCGTGTTTGATGTTGGGATAGTGACTGGCTTGAAAATTTCAGGGATCGTTCTATGAATCAAAAGGTTTAAACGTATTCTTGCGGCAAGGGGACTTAAAATTGGCATAACTCTTTTTTTCCTCTTAAAGCTGCAATCCATTGCACCGAGAAATGTGTGGCGTTAGGTACATTTAAATATGTGATTCGCCGGTAATCTCTTTCATTGTTCCATCACGAGGTTTTTGAGTTTTGGGAACACCAACATGCCGTTGCATCCATACTCGGCGATAGGGTCAATGCTAAGCCTATAAAGTTGGATGATCGACCTGGGCGTTAGAAGGTGTTCGCAGCGAAAAGTGATCTCAAGCTTTCTTGCACAGGACGTTTTCGCCCGATCGAGGTAGGTTTTCCAAGAGAGATTTATGGAGAACAGGATTTAATGGAGAAGAAGCTCGTAGACTATCTTCATAGCTTCATTCGTGAAGATGAAGTTGGGCTTCTGGGCGGCAATACCGATCGGGAGATTACCAGCTCTTTCATTTTCGATGCATTGAAACCGACCAATCAAGATTCGATAATGTGTTACTTTGATACCGACAAGCTGTAGATATCTCGGGAAGGCCAGTGCTTTGTGCCTTAATGATCAGGAAAACGGCGACCGTCAGAACGGTGGGGGGCGCGCCATCGCCGATTTCGTGCCCAACCATGTTTTGGTGGGCGTTTTCGGGTTGAAAAATCTCTTCCTAGCTAATTTATCTACTATGAGTTGCCTCCCCATAGTAGCATAATATTTGTAGGCATAGATATATAATGAGTTCGAGGTACGGGGCTTGAGACTGTCTGTGCAGGCTTTGGACTCTTGTTGATAGGAGAGCATCGTCAATTACTAAAAACCATGTTATGACAAAGACGGGCCTAGGATTGCGCAAAGCCTCCATTCATACTGGAGGTCCCTGGGGCTTATTGGTGTCCAGATCTAAGCCGGTTTAAGCACTTCGGTGTAGACTTGGGAAAATGTATTGGTCCCCATCCTCCACTGGTATCCGGGACCATTGCTTTTCCTGACGCCAAAATAATTTCAATGATTTTAAGAATATGAAAATTGCAGCTTGGAATGTTACAACGATAAGAAATTCGTGTTGACATTTTGACTGACGGATTCAGACGATTCGGACTGGACTTATTAGGAGTTTCAGAATCTCATATCCCAGGGGTAGGAAGCATGAAATTAAGCAATATATAGTTTGTTCACTCAGATAGGAAGGATGGGGAACATTGACAGGGAGTATGGCTCATGATGAATAAATGCCAAGTTTGCTTAGTCTGGAAAGGTATTGACAAAAAAGATACTAATAGCTCATTTTATTACTAAAAAGTGCAGGGTATCAGCTATAGTAGTATATGCCCCTGTAGAACTGACTGATGGAGATACTAGTGACTCAGATGAACTTTACTTACAGCTAGAGGAACAAATAGATCTTAAATCATTATAGGAAGAAAAAAGTAGTGGCTATGGGTCATTCTAAAACTACTGAGTGGATGCTACTTCCTCTAAAGTGTAAAGTATTAATCTCCACTTCAACTCCCACACTCAAGGTTTTGGCTCAACTACTAGCAAAAACCATCGTATTGGGCGCAAGACCAGAATTATGCACAGCTTTTTCAAATGCAGTGTCATATTCATCAGTCAGGCCTGTTGTCTACTCTTTTTGTTCAAACCAAAGAGGTTGGACTCTTACCATTCTCTAGGATGAAGGAAGCTGAATCCGAAGGATTCTGGAAAAAAAAAAACAGGACAAAACCAAAAATATGTTCGTGCAACACTTTACTCTTATACAAGAGCAAAGTGGGAAATTGTATTGAAGTGTGTTTTAAATACACTATTTTGAGGATGCAAGACCTTAACATAATTGCCTGGGGTTGTCAGATATTGACAAAACTTGGTTGATGGTAAGAGCTTGGGGGATCAAAATTTGGGAGAGTGATTCTAAATTATTGCCATTAGGATCTTGTTGGACCTAAACCAGATTTTATGAAAGTTTAGAGCATGTATAGTTGTGCCTTTTTGTAGTTACTATTTAGTTTGCTATTTGTGTTTGATTGACCCCTGAATACTTTTCATCAGGACATCCAACATCAGATGTTAATAGGTCTTGATCAAACTTGAGGGAAAATAAGATCATGTTTCTTGGTTGATATATTAGGGGCCCATCCCTTACCCAAAACCTATGAAAAGGTAGTGGGGGAGGGTTGCGATAGTTTGTCATCAACATATCAACAAAATAGATCATTGGATCTAAATCATATTTAATCTCTAAAACCATGAGGAATTCTCGGTAGGAAATCGATAGCTGTATCTCAAGTTTGAGTAGAATTTCAATTGAACTCATTTTCATGATTCATTTCACATTTCATTTTACGTTGTTTTCATAAAAAAACGAAAACAAACTAGGAAAGGCCACAAAGTATTAAAGTGTTACTTGAATTTAGTCTCTAGCTTTTTTGTCTTTTCGGTGTCTTCTTTCTTTTGCCGGGAAATGGGTCTGGAACTCGGTAGATCTCCCGGACAATTGGTTGAAATGATCTGGCACAAATACTGCTTTGGCATATGCACGAATCTCTTTAGATTTTCGTTCGCTTTGGTAACTGGTTTCTTTTGCCAGGAGATGGATTTGGAACACGGTAGATCTCACGAATAATTGATTGAAGTGCACTGGCACAAACACTGTTTCGACATATAAAAGAATAATTCATAACCCTTGCTGAAGGTGGTAAAAACGTGTTTCGCTAACATTTAAGCAAAAATCTAATTGGCGGAAAGTCTACTTTAACGCTATTCTACTGCAAGTATCAGATTCGAAGATAAAAGTAGCAGAACAAGATCCTCGGATGATGCGTTCCTCATACAAATATAATAAAAGAATTAAAAAATTCTTTAGTAAAAGTACAAATTCAAAGAATAAATTAGAAATTCAAATAGGTTAATAAAAGAACAAGGTTATTCTTGCGCAAGAAATGAGCGAAGAGCTGGTTGAACATTGCTTGCGGTTCGTGAATGAGATGCTGCTCACTGACTTAAGGGGAATTACATAAAAAAAAACTAGTTTTTTTAACTGAAAGTAAGGAGCGACATTAAAACTCTAGAAAGTACATATTAAAGACACGGTGTTGGATTTCCGACGTTCTTCGAAAAAAAAAAATCTGCTGAAAAATACCCTAAGCCTTAACAAGAAAAAAAACCATCAAACCCTGTAAAGAATTATCCCTTTACGACAGAGGAAGGACGAAACCTATTTGTAACACAGTTTGACAAGTAACACTTTTGATTAGTCCTTAACCAGCTTTATTTGATTTGGGCCTGGAAAAATTAAAACAAACGAACCAGATGACTTTAGTACTGACCCGAAGACTGGAAGAAAATTAGCTTGAGACTTAGGCACCTGACAGTCACGGCAGAACTAAAGCTAAAAAAGAAGTTTGTTGTTTGTATATTTCCCGAATCACATGGAGATATTTGCCTATTTAAATGTGTTTTCTTTTCAACACTTTCTCAGGGATTGGGCTTTCCGTGTCTATTTTTTTTCTCAACAGGGTTCTTCCTATTTTACCTTGTATGTGTTTTAAGTCATTTCAACAACATTCTTTATTAAGAAAAACGTACCTTTCAAGTAAAGCTGCAACAGTTGATTTTCCTCCGCCAGATGGTCCAACCAAAGCCACAACCTTCCCCGCAGGAATTTTAAGACTAAAATTATCTAGAGCGTTTTGTTCCTTTCTCGTTGGATAAGAAAATACCACATTGTCGAATTCAATGTTTCCAAATAGCGAATGGAAAGGAATTGAAACTCCTCCACAAATTCTTATTGAAGGACGTAGGTTCAGGTACTGGAATAACATTTTCACTTATTTTACTGGATGAGCATTTCTGAAGTTATAAGACATATTATCACAACAAAAGTAAATAAAGAAAGCTGGTAAATCAGTTGAAGCCAATATCCATACAAGTAAGATTCAGGTTAAAACACAACTTAAAAATATGTTTGAAGCTGAATATTAATTCAGCTTAAAGCACATGATTGATTTCGACCAACTGTGGATCTGACATCCATAAACCGCTAAATGGAATTGTAAATAGTCGTACAGTAAAAACTGTTATTCGATTTCTACAATAAATTAGTCAAGTCCCTCTTAGCTGTTTAATTCTGGAGACTGTAGAATCCAATTTGTTCCAATAATAAGAGAATTCTCAAACAATGATGAGGACTAGACATTTACAGCTTTAACCACTAAGAAGGGACCTTGAAGCAGAGGGGGTGCAGAAATTGGTTTATTCTGAAATATTAGGCTCATTATCTTTACCGAACTAATCCTGTTGTTCACGTTGGGGGGCGTAGTTTCCTATTTCCTATTCTGCTTGTGTCTCAGGGTTGGATGTTTCGAAAAATATATGATCATTTCCCCTCCTCAATAAAAGGTTCAAATTGACTTTTCCTCTTTTGGCAAATGCTCCCTAACATGTCTTATAACAGGGACTGGGCTATCTTCCATTTTGATCGTTATGCAGGAGAAGAAGCCTATAAATTTGTCGCTTTAGCAATTATTGGCACATATTTCCCACGAATAAATGGGAAATTTAGAGCATTGAAGGAATTGATATCCAATAATATCGATCTCTGTGAATTCTTTAAAATCAGCAAGTTTTACAAAACTAGTCGATTTAAGCTAGTAAAGCAATACATACACACGAGGGGTTCCAACTTCCAGGAACCGTGTTCATCACGTCGCACGTTCTAAGCGTGGTGAGCATTTTACACAAAAAAGAACAGTTTAGTCAAAAGAAAAAAAAAAGCATGGTTTGAGGGTAGTTCGCATATTTTGACGTCTTTTTTTGCCAGAAAATACTATTCTAGGCCACATACTGAATTCATTCGTTGATTCAACTCATTCATTTGACAAATAAGTAAATTGAAATTTCTCAAATTCGGAATTGTAAAAGAACTTAGACCCTTCGCTGCATAATAATTTCTTTAATTATTATCTTCTCTTGAATAGCTTTCAAAGGGATACAAATATATGGACAATTGCACTTTTTAATAGCTTATTTCGAAAACTTCGGTCGTTTTGCGGCAGAAAGTAATTTCTCCAACCCATTCACTGGCTCTACTATAGATTAAATTAGAGAAAAAAGCAAGTTTTTTCAACTGAAAGTGAGGAGCAACATTGAAACTCAAACAAACAGAAATTATTATGCATATGAAGGGGTTTCCCCTCCTCAGTACCTTGCTGTTCATGCTAAAGTTCTTATCTTTTATAAAAAAAAAGAGTTCCCTATTGTAATTGAACAATCGTGCATAAAAAATTCAGATAAATATTTAAACTTCTTACTTTAAGTTGAAAAAGCTTGTTTTTTTTTATTTCTGATCATTTTTCAAGTAATTAATACCAGTAAATCTAGCTCACCCTCCTTAAAAAATTCAGTCTCCTCACGGGAAATTCCTCCTTGGAAGTTCCTCCCACATAAAATATACCCCCCTCTAAAATTCATTCCAGATAATTCCATCCTCGCTGATATCCCCCCCCCCCCCCCACAAAACCCCACCAGCAGAACAACCATGAAAAAAACTACTTTGCTCATTTATTCTGGTATCTACAGTCTCTTTAGAAAATCTTTTGAATGTCTACTTGTTGCTGGGTTGAAATGTTTGATTTGAAAATACTGATACTTTGCTGATTAAGATATTTGTGGGTCAACATAATGTTGTCACCAGAATACTAGAGTTGGTATTGTCATTTTTTCTAGCTTTTGTCTATGTGGTGTGTTTTGGAGACCAGTTATACACTAGATACATATCTTTGAACTTCCTTAATCACTGTTGTATCATACTTGTATAAGGGAGGGGTAAGACAAGCTCAAGAGTCCATAATAAATAAATTAAGTGCTTATTTTTTAGTTTGACCTCCAGTTTTAGCAATGTTTCTACCATCTGAACCAGCATTGCTTACAAAGGATTGTGTCTTTGCAAGCTAACAGGAAAATGTTAGCTAAAATATTAAAGAATTAAGAAATTAATTTATTAATTTAATTGATTTAAAAAATTAAGAAATTAGATTGTTGACAGAGATCTAGTATCAAATTTGACCACTTTTACAAGTACAGTAAAACTTATGAATTTTTTTCTCCATTGAAACAGAAATTACCAACTACTCTAGTTTTAAAACATGTATTATATTTTTGTATATATTTGAAATCCAACTTAAAGCTGTGTTGTTTGTTTTTTTTTTACAATTGAAGTTGCTGCAATATTTAATTTGAATATGATAATTTTAAGATTTTCTGTTCATATAAAATCACCACCTGTTCTGTAAAAGTTTTGTTAGATAATAATTCAGCACTGACATAAAAATAGGTAATTGCTACTATTTATTCTAAAGGAGCTAAGCCTGAATCAAGGATTTAGATTGCCTGCTTAAAAAAGACTTTTCCATAACAGAAACATTAAACCGCCTGCGTGAAGAATTTGAACAAATAGCGATGGAGAAGGAACTTACCCTGGACATCAACAATCTTCAGGAGATTTATGTTCACACGGACCCTTCACTCATAGAAAGAATCTTCCGAAACATCATAAGTAATGCCATCAAATATACAGAAATTGGCTATGTGAAAATTAACTACTACGAAAATGGTGATGAATGCCTGGTTAGCATAAAGGATACCGGTGTTGGCATCCCGGAAGATGAAAAGGAAAAAGTGTTTGAGGAGTATTATCAACTCGGCAACCCGGAACGCGACCACCAGCGTGGACTTGGACTGGGGCTTGCTATTGTGAAACGACTATGTGAAATGTTGGACATTGAAATCTCTGTACGCTCTGAACTGGGTGTTGGCTCAGAGTTTATATTGGCATTACCGCGATCATCAGACGATAACCAGCATACAAAGGTGACACAGCAAACCAGTATTGCCGGTTTAAATGTCTTGGTCATCGACGATGAAAAAAGTATTCGTGAAGGCATGGAAAATCTTTTACGCGAACTGGGTTGCGAGGTAAAAACGGGTTACACAACTGACGACGCAATCCGTCTCGTCAAAGAAAATTCCATCGACATCGCCTTGGTGGATTTTCGCTTACTGAATAACGAAAACGGGCTATTGGAATATTGAACTAAAATTTTGTCTTGATTTTTGGATTCTGGAATATTGTCCAGAACATCGAATTGAATTGTCTATTTTTATTATTCTCCAGGTTTTTCGGTAAACAAAAAACGAAAATTATGTTGTTTTAATAATTAATTAATTAGATTAAAAGAAAAGTGTTTTATTTTTTCTTTCTTTTTTAACAAAAGGAAACTATACAGGGTAATCTCTCATACATGATTATAAATAGCGTGTGAATTTAACGCTAATACAGAAAATACACCAAACTCCTAGGCTACGGGAAATTATAATCCTAGAATGGGGTTTAGAACCACATATAAGTGGCAGTGCTGTTTACCGAATCCACAAAGAATATCATTTAGACAGAAATAATGTATAATTGGCAACAGTTACCATAATAAATTGTGCCTCAGCCAACGGATTACTATGGCTTTTTCTTGCAAAAATAGTAATTCTGTCGTCAGGTATCGTTTTCACCGCAAATGTTGTGCCATAACAAGTCACCAGCTGTATTAAAATGTTTTAATTGAGCTATTGAAAAGTATGCTTTAAAATAATACACCAAATTTTACTGGTTAATCAGAACTTTTTGACTCAATCTTATGCTTTTGTTTTTGGCGTTTCTGTAATAGATAAAAAGTCCAATTTAACGGAAACGATTCCGTCTTTTTGTTGTATCCGCTTTTTATATAAAGATATATAGCTGTGTTAATCCAGATTAGTTATTACGAATGACGAGAAAACGTTTTACTTGTGCGGAGAAATGAAGTTTGTGTGAATCATGTGTTAGACAATAGAATGGCTACTAACTGTTTATATTGAATTAAAGGGAATAAAACGTGCTTTTAAAAGTATTTAATGCAAAATATTAGCTGTATACTTGTTTTTATTTCTTTATTTCATTCTTTTTCATTTCTTTATTTGTATTTTTTCTCATTTTTCGTTTCATTTCTTTATTTCGTTTTCGTTCATGAGAATTTTAACAACAGCACGTTTTACCTTAGTCTTCAGTTATCAGTTTCTTTTTCTCTAGTTTTAGTTCTGAAAATGCAATTCCTTTTATTTGAGTAGAATTATAAGCTATATGAATAGTTTTTTTTCTTCTAAACTTAAGAAACATTTTTGCAGATCTTTGAAACATCTTAAATTAGGATTGAGCAAAGTTGTGAAGCTGAAAACAGTTTGTTTATACTTCATCTAAGTGGAAGACCTGCTTTAAAGGTTTCACTTTCATAGCACAAAGATTGTGAAAGGTCACAAAAGATCCCTGCCCCATAGAGAGAGAAACAGTAGAGATAGGCATTTCAAAATACCTTCCCAGGAACATGATAATCAGATTAATAGAAACATCCTGCATATCAAACCGTTTGTGGTAACAAACTGTAATTAATGAAAATCTTAACATCAGACTCAGCATATCAGAGAACCTAACTGTAGAGGTTTCAAGCTCCTATCTGCATAAATGTGGCATTTTGTATTTTTTTTTTGCATGCAGAAAGATTACATATATATTTGTTGTTTTTTCCAGTAGAATATGTTCAAGGTGGTAGAATAGGTCTGAAAATTACTGACTCACTAAGACTAGAAATAAGTGAAAATGAAAAAGTGATGCTGGGTAACAAAAACATTGATCAAATGGACAGTTTTACTTACCTTGGTAGCATTATTAGTAAAAATTGTGGGAGCAGTGTAGATGTTAAAAGTATAAAAGCCAAGACTTAGTGTTTTTTCATAGTTGAAAAAAGTTTAGAAGAATAGGAATATAAGTTTGTAAACCAAGATTATCAAGCTTGGGTGATCCAAAGCAGCCCCCCTCCCACAAGAATTTGTTTTGCAAGATTCATGATATCCTGCCTCACATAAAAATCCTATTCGATATATTGATTGTTAGAAAAAAAACCGTGTTCTAATGAGTTTAAAAATTAGCAAAGTTTCTTGCTGCTATTGTCATTGGTAATGTTTTGCCTGAGTGGTTCTAAAATACCTGAATAACAGCGAGAATACAGGGGATCGTAGGTTGTTCTTTTTTTTCTAAGGAGCCCAATTAAAGGAGCACAAAATCACCGAATTTTAACTTTAGAAATCAATAAACATTCACGAAGCGAAAAGAGGAGAAAAGAGAATAAAGAGGTGCCAAAACAGAAAACAAAATAAGGGTAAAAAAAACTTTTCAACCCATTGTTTACCTTATCCTCTTTTTTGCACTTATTTTTGAATATTTTAGATGAGCAGAAGTGACCAAAAATGACAGTAAAAATGACAGTAAATAACAGTAAAGAGCTACATTAAAGAAAAGTTGATCATGAATAATGTCGTATAATTTTTCAATTGTAAAATTACAATAAATCACTATAAACAATTAAATGAAACCCAAAACGAATAGAAATAACAATCAATAATTGAGTCAAGTTCTCTAAAGACCAAAACATAATTTGCACTTTACTGAAAAACAATCCCTATTTCGAGCTACTTGTTATTATCTCTCATGTCATAAAATCGAGATAATAAAATCTACGTCACAACCAAAATCGAACAGTTTGTGGTAACGAACTGTAGTAATGAGCGACCCGGCTCAATAGTAAACGAAACCCTAAAAAACGGAATTTTGATGCTAAAATATACATCAAAAGAATCAGAGGTTGAGATCGAGGGGCTTAGCGGATCGAACATCTCGTACATACTACTATTTTTCGATTTCTCAAACAACTTAGAGAAGGGTACCAATGTACACGTCATCTAATTGTTTTCTCTCCAAGATAGCCATGGAAAAAATTTCATGGAACCAAATTAAGAATAATAAGAATCACAGTGTACATTTTTAGAAGAATTATTTCTAAAATTTTCCCATTGAGATTTCCTAATTCCACAGTTCACGAACAAAGTTTCATCTTCTCCTTTTTTAAGTTTTAGGTTAACTCTGTTGCAGAATAGCAATTTATAGGCTTATTACGTTATCTCTTGTGTGGGACTTTTCAGTTTAGTTTGTTATATTCTAAGCAGCTATATGATTGCTCCTAAACCTAGGTTCTGACAGGAGTCTAGATTTGCTTCAACGGTCAGATTTCAGGGTCACGTTGGACAGAAATATCTTGATTTGAGTTAATCCATTAGCATCTGTTTTGCTTCTTTTTCGGACCAGATTTAAAATAACTAGATAGAGTGAATAAACGTTTTTTCCGTTTTTTGGATATATAAAAATGTACCATTGGCAGGGCCGTTCCTAGGGCTAGTAGCAGACGGAGCAAAATTAGTTAAGGCACCCCTCCTGACCTAAGCCCAAATAATAATCCAGGAGCCCCAGCTGTACCCCCCACCGGGGCACCCAAGGCGGTTTGCCCCGGTCACCCCCCTTCTTTGAACAGCCCTGACCATTGGCATACTATTTGTATGCTCATGTTATTCTTTAAACTATTATAAGCCTTTTAGACCCATAAAGACCATTATTAATTGAATATTTGCCCTTCAATCGGGTATTATCATTTTCTTGTAAATTCTGGTGAAAACAAAATTCATGTCCCATAGAAATTAGATATTATTGAAAATTGATTCAGCTTGGTTCGGTCGGCGAAGGAACAACACAACTAGCTAAACTGAATTAATAGTCTCAACCGGTCTTAATATAAAAAATATAAATAAATGAAAGAATTGATAGAAAAAAAACAGTATCTTACCTATTGACTATTTTGTGCAAATAGGGTTTTAGCATCAGTTCATTTTCTTGAGCAAACAGTTGAACACTGCCGAAAACAAGCTTGAAAAGTTTCAGATACAAATTACTTCGCTCAATACTGGCTCCCATGTCTTCCATCCGTGATAAAAGATATTCCACCAGAACTGTTGCAAAAACAGACGAAGTAGCTTGATTAGCAAGGAAGGAGTTGGCAACCAATTGGAGAGCATAATTTTTATAGACGCGCTCGACGAAAAATTCAATGGTCTTCGTGAAAATCTCTTTGAAATTCTGAGGGGACAGCATGCTGAACTAAAAGCAGAATAAATGATGACTCTACCAAAAATTGAAAATTTTTGCAAGATTTGTAGCATTGTCAACTATTCGACAGTATAATGCCCATTCTCAGAGAGAATATTGCTGCATAAGGAAAGGTAAAAAAACGGAAAGGTGTCAGCATAGTGATGAACACCCTTAAATGGTTTGTACCCAGTATTCACTATACTGAAGCTCTGGAGACAGTGTAACAATCCCTGAATAACTGACCAAAAAAAAATGTTTCGGTTCATATATTGGAAATATTTTTAACACAACCTATGTGAATTTGGATGGGGGGAGGACTTTCACGGCCTGGCTTCCTGGTGATGAACTTTCTCTTAATGAGCCCAAGGGCCCAGTTTGCTTTTGCAGCTTGAACTCAGCAAGGAACTCAAGCTCCTTGTCAATATTAATGCGTAAATCTTCTTTTTTTTCAGTTATCACCTCAAGTTGGTGGCTACTAATGATATTTTTTTTTATACAATTGGATGCATTACAATATTTTTACAATTGTATATATTGAACTGCAGGCCCCAGTCTCCAGACCATCTTGAAAGTATATTGAGGTTTTCCTGAACAGTTTAGGATTGTTCATTATATCTGGCAATCAAACCCTCCCTCCTGGATACAGCCATGGGCGTAAGCGTAAACAAGAGAGGAAACCTCTTTTCTTCATACTGCATTTTGTTAACGGGAAATACTAGTAGCGCACTAAGCAGCACATGAGATAAATTCATAACTGTAAGCCTACAATACTTAAAGGCCCACTTGCAAGGGAAGGAGCCTATGAAGGGTAGGAACCAACACGGATAAATCAACCAACATTTTGCTTTCCTGCTTTGACCTCGATTCCTGGGTAATGACAACTAAGTTTTCGTTTACAGAAATCGAACCAGGGCTTCCATCTTCTGAACGCAACAACTTTATGCTAAAGAACTGATTTATTATAGAATTAAGAGCACATCTCTGATCCTGAAAAAAGAAGACACCGCACGGAATAAACGAGCTGATGTGTAAAACCTACAATTCAATTCAACAATTCCAATTCAATTACATTTTATCAATTTTATCAATTTACATTTTATCAATTACATTTTGTAATCAATTACAATTCAATTGTAATTCAACAATTCCTACAACTCAACTTTTTTTTTTTTTTTTTTTTTTTTTTTTTTTTTTTTTTTTTTTTTTTTTTTTTTTTTTTTTTTTTTTTTTTTTTATCTGGTCTATCGACCATATAAATTTTTGCAGAATCCTGATGAATTGATGGTCTTTTTATTTGGTTTTCAAAATCAGATTTTCACAGCTTTTTTTGTAAAAACAAAAGCAAAATCAGGTTTTTGAACTCAGAAGGAATTGTCAACAAGTAGGACGTGCTTAAAGATTCAGTAACAAACTAGGAGATACCGATATTCCGAATATCGGCATCTCCGGAAGCTGTGGAAATAGATAGTCGAAGAAATCATATACAATTTTAAAACCTTGCAACACTAATACTGAAAGAAATGATGTGAAAGAATGACTAAAAGAATTAGGGTGAGCATAATTAGAGCTATAGAATGCTTGTTCCAAGAAGAATTATTGGTTTGAGATTTTAGTATATCTTTTTGGTAAGGTAGTTGGGATCGGGCTGTTTCTTGTGTGGGGAAGTCATCGTTTTCTGAGTATCTTCGACTATTTTTTACACCGCGATATTCACAGTTGCTCCTTGCCGTAGAGAACAACTCTTGGCTGGCGTTGATATTTTTTCGTTGGTCATAATTCTTTGTATTATTGGTTTCTTCCGTGGGTTTAGTGACGGATGTTTCATCTTTTTCTTTCTCTTTAAATCTACGTTTCTCTTCTTTTTCTTCTGGCTGTCTCACTCTCGTCTCTAGAGGTACCTTATTTATTTTGTTTGCCCAGCTCTTTTTGGTCGGTTTTGGCTCGATTTGATTGTGGGGGAGCATTTTTGAAGCTGCTTCTGTCTCAGGATTTCTCTCTGGGATAAATGGCATATCGGTTAATGGTTTGTTTGATTTTTCGACGCCATGTGCGATTAAACCTGGAGACTGTAAAAATTGAAATAAACAAACACCTGTTCTGTGGTCAATGCCAAGTTCAATAAATACGGCGGCAGCAACACCCGTTGGTAGCCAAGAAATCAAGTATCCGTTGTTTTTTGCATCGTTAAGCCAGCAATTTGTCCACTCAATTACAGGTAGATCTAAATTGAGTTTCGAAATTCTCTCAACTAACTTAAGTACATATTCGTCAATTCCATTATAAACAGTTCCAAAACCGGGAAAGGGATTCGGTTCGCAGTTTGTTTCTGTATTATTGAGAATTTTTAAGACTTGTAGGGAAGTTTTATTCTTATTCTCAGTAATCCACTTCATACTAGCACCGACCTCCTTACTACCTAAGTAATCAGCAGAGTGAACTGCTAGTGATATAGGTAAAATGTGGGCTACATGAGTTCTACCAATCCCTGCGTTCATTGCAGCGCGGGTAGCTGGGTGCCTTGCACCAGGTGTAATAAAAAACTTCATTATAAGTTCAAGCAACGCAGATTTTTCTGGCGATAATCTGCTGCCTGTCAGCATTAAAAAAAGTGTTTCAGTATAAGAAAGCTGATCAATTACCTGCTCAAAATCGTACCCGTACAAGTATTGTTTCTCTGCGAGGTATTGATTATTGGGGTTTGCATCTTCCATCCAAATATTTGTGGGAATCTTGGATGTGAAATTATCTCCCTTGCTAGTTTCCTTTTGCTGTTTTTTCTCTGACATATTTACAACTTACAACTTAACTTTAACCAATATCCTCTCAGGCTGTGAAACTCCAGTCTAAATCACACAAAAGTCTGGAAAAAGTAAAAACATTCCTTTTTGTTCACAGACAAGAAACATACACAGCTTTTAAAAAATGTAACGTCATATTCATTAATCCGGCCGGAGGCCACATTTCACGTAAAAACTACAGAGGTTAGACCACTAAATTTTCTCATAATAAACTGAACAGGAATAAAAACTAAATGCTCCCCCCCCCCTCGTCTATAGCATAATTACTAGGTTTAAAATATACAATTACTAGGCCACAAGGTTGGACATTAAACTCAATACTCCAGGGCCGCAGCTTATGCAGATAAAACGTTAAAACGACCTACTAGCAGCCTAAGAAGCATGCCTTCTTGTGTAGAAAGCCAGTTATAAAGAGAAAGCCATGTCTTACCAAGCGTGTTAAATTATAGCCAACTCCTAATGCTGATATTCCTGCTAGTATACCAATAAATTTGTAAGAATCGCGTTCAAACTGAAAGTCTAAAGGTTGAGGGTACAAAATAGATGACACCATCTGACCTTTGGCAGTTGAATACCCAGTACGAATGACACAAGCTAAAACCTATAAAATTAAAAAATAATTAATAATGCTTACATTATTAAGAAATTATGTAATTAATACGAATAACACAAGCTTGAGTCTAATACGAAAAACAGTTTGAGTCTATTATGGGCGTCACAAAACAATGCCACCAATTATTTTTCAATAATTTTTGTCTTCCTTGCGGTCCACTTGTCCCTGTCTTCATTACCCGTAATTTCAGGCCGACCGGGTAAAACAAAATTTGTTTTTTTTTCTTTTTTTTGTGACCATTGAGGGAAACCGCCTCGAACAGTTCCAACGCATAGGTCGACACGCCGAGCGCGCGTTCACGAGAGACGGACGGAACCATAGTCAGGTCAAGCTCGCGCACCACTCGACCGGCCTCGACGCGAGCTTCCTCGAAATCCTCGCCATGCTCCATCAGGTCCGCCCCCCAGGCCCGCATGGCGGCATTCTTTTCCAGTGAGTTGCCGCGCGGAGCCAACACTTTGACGGACACGCCGTGCTGCCGGGCGGCAAAGGGGATCGACTGCCCGTGATTGCCGCGCGTCGCGGTGATCAAACGACGGTTGTCGCCGCCCGCGGTCTGATCGGCCAAGAAGTTCAGGCCACCGCGAAGCTTAAAGGCGCCGACAGGCGTGTGATTTTCATGTTTGACCCATGTCTCGCAGCCCGTCCGTTGGCTCAGCAACGGCCAGACATATTGTGGCGTGCCCGGAAAGACTTGATGGACCCGTTCGGCGGCCGCTTCCAAGGTTGTTTTGTCGAGTGTTTCCATGGTGGTGAACCGTTTTCCCTGAAGATCGAGCGTTGGCGCCCTCGGGAAGCGCCCCCCTGTCCGCCTCCGGCGAACGTCGAGAACCCGTAAACAAACCACCGCGATCATAGCCGATGGTGAAGTACCGACGCACGCCCGACAGAAGTTCGGCATCAGCGAGCAAAGTTCACGGATGGCCTAAAGGCAGATCGATCGAGTTTGCGTTGAATTGGGGTTTGGCGGTCGGTCCCGGCATCCGCGCATTAGGCCGGTACCGACCGCCGATCCGGCGACGAAGGATGGTCCCCCGCTGCCAGAGCTCTGTTGTTTAGGGCGTACGACTACCGTTTGGTATAATAAATAGTTCAAAAAAGCGACTTTTTCGTTCACTTCTATCTATTGAAATAAATATTCTAATGATAAATCTTAAGATTATTTTATTTGAAAAGTTAAAAGGGAATTATTGTGTAAGATTACTATTTAAGAAAGAAAAACTAAAATAATTTTAAACAATTTACATATTATATCTAAAGACAAACACTCCCAGAATAAAGATTTATTGAAGATACCGTCTTTATAAGGCACGGCTTCAACAGGCTAGGTAATTGCATTAAGAAACTCTGCCAAATAGATTTTGCTTTGCGCTAACTACAAAATTTATACGCCATAATTTAACCTTTGCTTTCTGCAGAGGTAAATATGTAATGTATTTCTACCTAAAGATGCGTTCTTTACTTTATTCCATCGAATTGAAAATGCCACACTTACTTAATTTTTTGTCTAATTTTCTGACATTAGCAACATCAGTTTAGAGAAAATTATTTTATTGTTTAATAAAATAATTTTAAAAAAATACGGGGTAGGGCTGTGGTAAAAGCCATTAGGGGTATACTACTACAATTTTTTTTAAATTTAGTTAAAAGTAGTAACCTTTTCACACTATTTTATTTAAAGGTATCTGATTAAAATTATGAAACATCTGGAATCTCTCGGACCTAGAACCTGGAACATAACTTTTTACTAACTCAGCTACTCCGGCTTGGATACATTTACCTTTTTTTTTTTTTTTTTAGTTTTCTTTTTCTCCTTTATTTTGCATTTTTTTTTTTTATTTATTTTTTTTCTTTTTTTGTTTTTTGTTTTTTTTTTTTTTTTTGTTTTTTTTTTTTTTTTTTTTTTTTTTGATGTTGGCCCGTCTCTGCGTTAGATAACATAAATAATATAATAATTTATAATCTTAAAATGTTGGAATAGGAACTGATATTCACAGAAAATTCCTCTAAGTAATTAGACAATAAGAGTTTACTAACTACATTTCCAGCTCAGAGTTCTAATGAATGGCGGATTCATCCCATTAAAAATTTTGAGAGACTTATAACTGAAAGCAGCTTTTCAGAACCACTTTTACGTACCTCATTGCGCAACATTTGCTTCCAAGATATTATTAACGGTTAACGAGTTAGAGGATCTTAGCTCATTGTGGCGTTCGAATTCTGCGACATGTTTGCCTCCAGGAGGGTCGATTGGTAGTTGAAGGCTCGATGGTTGACAACCAGCCTGGATCCCGGGCTCTCGCTATAATTCTTGAACCCGCCAAGCAGCTCTAAGCCTGACTGGCTTACGTAGTTAACCAGCTGAGTAGTTAACCAGGTTTCGCTTTGATCAACGCCCAGCTTCCTCCAAAACGACTACGTGAAAAACTCATATCCGCATCATCGCATCCGATTTGGATATCGCATCATCAGGGTATTATAATACGCGGCTGAATCATCAGAGGCACCTTCATTTGATGACATTTGTTATGGGTTCCAGTTTTCCAGCTCTATGTGAATGATACCATTGCTTCTCAGACTGTCCAACCTTCAGAATAAACCGAAGGCATTTATAGCAGAAACCCTCTAAATCTGGGACATCCAAGGCTTCCAAGGGCCGGATTTCACAGGCAGAAAGTAGTATTAGCACCAATCATGCGTCAAATATTCGGAGTCTCCGTCACTTGGTGTTTAGTCCAAAGGTAAGTTGAGAGTAAATATAGAAGATCATGGCTTTTTTAACGAATTTCAAAAGAAAAATTCAAGCAGCTAAGAGACAAAAAGCTGCACAAATGAATGGTAAAGAACTTAAAAAATTACTAAAATTATTCAAAGAAGAAAGAGACAGAATAGAGATATGCATGCTTCTTAATTTTTTTAAGTTTTTCTGTATGTAAATTTGATTGAAATATTAAATTAATTCATGTATGGAATTTGATTCTTATGTAAGTACTTTTTCTTATGCGGTGAACCCTTGTTCATGGGATTAAAACCCTCATTCTCTTGGGGGTGGTGTCTTCACTCTTCATCCATTTGTCTATTTGACCTCAATGGTATCTACATAGTTTACTTTGGATAGATGGCGATGCAGGTAAAACCTTGAAATAATATTTGTATAAGAAAAAGCCACTTTCAACCAAAACAACTGAATAACAGTTCGTCTAAACTATATGAGGTCTGAAAAAATATGAATTACGAAAAGAAATTGAAAGCAGTTTTTATCCTGCTTTTTGAATGTTGTTTTTTTCTGTAAAGACGATTGATTTTAATAAAAGCCTGATTCTTTCCATAGTGAGCCCTGTTTTCATTTGAAAGAAGGCAATACAAACCACTTTTCCAATACGAAAGATTTTTTTTATAAATAAAGCATGCCTACTGAAAGGCAAAGCCTATTTTTCTTCCAAATTAGTAACCAGCTACAGAAAATGATTAGAAAATTTTTATTACACCAACCTTTTTGAGCAAAATACTTTCCTGTGTAGATTTAAGGGCTTGTGACCTTTGTTCTATCTTTAGCTCTTCAATTTTCTGAATGGACATCGTAGGATAGGAGTTTGAAAATTTCTAGATAGAAATAGTTGGCCTTTTGATTGGCAATTTAGATAAGGATAGACTTGTCATCTATGCTAACTTCTAGCCTTTTGAAATTAGGGAAATGAGTAGGGATAGTAGCTTAATAACATCTTCCGAGGGTATGTTTATTCCCTGGATTCATGTCTAAGAGTTTCGTTCGCCTACTTCAGCTACTTTCAAAGATTGAAAGAGGATTTTTCACTTAGGACTTTGTTGGCTTTTTTCCGATGAACCGATATTACGGGGCAAAAACATTCTGGCCCTCTCATTCCTAACCTGAACATATAATTTGAAGCACCTTTGACCTCTCCTTCTAAAATATTGCCTAAAAGTTTCAATTCGGTACCTGAGACGACCCTGACATATTGCGGATACCCTATTTTGAAAACCTTGGAACACATGCGTCTTCTGATTTACTTTATTATTTCACTCTGACTGGATTCTAAGGCCCATAGAGGCTTATAGAGCAAAGCTTTCAGGTGGTTGAAAACGAATATTTTCTCCCACTCTTTCCCCCTAAACATAAAATTTTGAAGCCCTCTTATCGCCGCCCTCCCAACAACTGAGTTTAAACTCGGTCAGTCAAGCCATTAGCATGATATTGAAGATGTGCCATTTTGACGATCTATGGATATAGTATCTTTTCAACCCCCTCTACCCTCTCTCGAAATACAGAATTCAAAGTTTATTGGCCCTTTCAATATCTCCTTCAATTTTCAACTTGAACCGCCAAGATACTTTCGGCTTCTCTCCATTCAAAGTGCTCAAGGATTAAAAAAAAAAACATAAAAAAGACTTAAGGAAACAAACTTAAAAGAAGAGCTTACCAAGAGACAATTATACTCTCTTCAAATAGTAGTTATTCCTTGGGCTTATTACTCGATTACGACAATAGTTCTAGAAGTTCCAAAATGAGCTTACGAGCACAAAATATCCATTATTTATCTGCGTAATTGGCTTGTCCGTAACTCTTGCCTTTGACAATAATCACGTGATATTACACAAACGAATACTTGAAGCCATCCTTTCAAGCGAGCATTTCTAATTATATAGTCAGTAGGTGTCCTACCCTCATAAAAAAGTCTACGCAACAGTTTTGTCCTCTTTTTTATGCCTATCGCTCGACAAGCTCTGCATCTAGCTATACTCAGAGCCGTTACAATGGGAGGAGGGGGCAACCGAGTCAGAAGCACCGCATCTGGGGAGTGGCGCCAGGGATGGGGGATCGACCACTTCGACGAAATTTTTCACTTTGATTTGTCTTGTTTTTCTTGTATTTGAGTCGGGAGGGGGCGCTATAATATGTTTTTTCTCGGGCGCCACCGACTCTAGGAACGGGTCTGGTTATACTCATAAGTGTTCTGAACTCCCCACGCTCTTTTATTTTAAACTTTTTCACTGTGAACTGGGAGAAGATTTGATAGAAGATAGAATGTGAAAAATGTTACAATTTCAATAAAGGTTGAATACATTCCGAAAAACCGCAGAACTCAGACATGTCAAGTAAGGAGGGAAGCACCAGATTCTTTGAAAATGCAGACGTGAAAAGACGGTAAAACAGACGGTGAAACAGACGTGAAAGAATTATGTGCACTTAATACTGGTTTAAAATGGGAGGTTCAAAGACGGGAGGGGATATGGCCCGTCAGCGTTCAGACGGAGCCTAGGCACTGCAATCTCAATTCCCCACTACTGCCATCTATTACCCTAAGGATGTAAAAATGAGAAGGTCACATACAAAAGCGTTTTTAACTCGTCCAAACGTGTTTAAACTACTTAAACGTATTTAACCAATCAAAACATGCTTAAACTTTTTTAATGTTACTAAGTACTAAGAAGAATTTATATGGGAATTTAAAATCCCGTTCAATCCTGTTTGTACGGCTTTTGCTTTTAACTTTGATATTATATTACTTGTCATTTCTGATAGCGGCTGCTAAGGCATAGCTCCAATGTCAATGCAAATATAACACGAGAATTGTCAAGTTTGATTGATGGATTTCCATGAAGCTGGATTTAACGTCATACACTATACAAGCGTTATCAGCTTGGAGCAAAGGTCTTTGACCGTTGAAATAATCTGTTCATATTTGCCTGACCTCATGAAAAAAGTTTTTCACATGTGTTTTTCATCAAATTGGTCTTAGTAGCCCCTTCAAATTCATGAGGTTTCCACATGGTAGTTTAGAATCTTTTGTCATAGCTTTTGTCTGGCAGTTTCTAACACACTTGAGGCACATCCTACGACTTCCCCAGAATCCAGAAGGCGGATAATAGTTAAAATTGAAACTCAAAGTCGCCATAAAAGTGTAAGAAATGGAGTTTTGTTTACTGTACGAGTTTGACCGGTACTAATAGTGGGTTGGTGGAAAAAAACACCCATATCTCATTGTGTATGCGAAGATGAACTGCTTTAACAAAATTAAATAAAAGAAACAAGTTTTTTTTAACTGATTTAAAAAACGTTTTCTCTGATCTTTCATGAGGATACCTAAAAGTTAAATTTCTAATATTATAATCGCTTTGTACTTTTAATATTCTTAATGCTGCGCTGCCTATTTTTAATGATTGCCATCTGTCATAAGACACAAATTTGGAACTGAACAAGAAATCATCATCGTTAATCTTTCCTGTTTACCTTAAAGGAATTTAAGGAGTTAATAACTAAGATAAGGCTGTGCAGACAGCACAAAACTGGATTTTAAAATAAGAAGATTTGTATTTTTTCTAAGTAGGAAATATTGATTTAGATTCCTTTCACTTATTCAGGACAAGATTGTATTAGACGTTGGCTGTGGAACTGGTATATTATCAATGTTTGCTGCAAAAGCAGGGGCTGCAAAAGTGCTTGGTATTGATATGTCAAATATTGTTGACCACGCTCGTCAAATTGTTGCTGATAATCATTTGAGTCATTTAGTCACTATTCTCAAAGGGAAAGTAGAAGAGGTTGAGCTCCCAGATGGCATTGATAAGGTTAGTTGCCCATGTTTTGTTTAGCGTACTTTGAAGAGTTGGACCTCTTCTTTTTATGCCTCTGAAACTTTTAGTTATTGTTGCTTAACTTGTTATGACCCACTGATGCCAGAATTTACGCATAGGCCCAGGCCTGGGGGGCGCACAATGCCGAGGGTTGCAAAAAACTGAGATTTTTTTCTTGTCAAAAACTGCGATTTTTTCTTGTCAAAAACTGCACTGGTGTGATTTATTGTCAAAGGGCCGGGTGCACTTCGCTGCTGCGCTGCCTATTCACAGGACAGCGATTTTAAAATAATACAGGAATTCCGTAAGTGTCCTGAAAATTGAATATGACTATTAACTTTACCAAGAGGTATAAAATGGGTACAACAAAAGTAGTTTGCTGCGACAAAGGTAGTAGCAACAAAAGCAGTGAAATAGCGTCGCCAAACTAAAGAGCGATAGGGATTCAAATTTTTTTTCCTTGGGCCATTTTGTATGGAAAGATTTGTTGTAAAAACTTCGGAAGGGTGTTTGGTTGATTGGAAATCTAAGACTCCAGTGTTTTTTTCAAACATCAGAAGCGAATAGAGGACACCCTAAGAGGACAACCCTTCCATGCCTTTTTTTGCTGACCTCCACAAAGACATCCAATGAAAATTTGAAAATAGGCATTTAGTTCAAAATAATCGAAAGGTTCAGCCATTATGCCATTGGTTATGACAAGTCCCCCTCCTCTACAGCCCTCTGGGTAAGGAGTGTAAGCTCTACAAAATAGCTAATACTAACGCTTAGGTTTTGTTAACAGGAAAGGGGAGCATGTTTGAACTGGGGTCGCAAAAAAGGCTAAGGGTATATGAAACGTTCAAGGAATTTGAGAAAGATGCAGGTCTAAATTAAGACCTACTATTTGGATGTAGGTTTTCAAAAGGGCGCATCATCAATATCTCAGGAACAGCTTAGGATACTAAGTTGAACCTTTTTTGGGTTGCTGAGGGGGATGTTGAACTAATCAAAAATCCCTGTGTGCATAGTATTACTGCTAGCGCAACTATTACTACTACTACTGCTTCTGCTACTACCAACACTAATGGTATTCAGCTGAAACTTTCAGGGAATACTTGAACTAAATTGGAACATACTATGTGTGAACTAGTTGTCAAGGGAATGTGGCAGCCGCCGTGCTGCGTCGATCTTCGACCATGGTCCTGACATTCAAAAGTCCAAAATTCAAAATGAGAGCGGTATCACGGGAACAAGAAAACGTTTATGATAGCAAATCCTAACGCAGATGAGGACATGAGTGACCTTTGAAAAACTCGCCACAAACTACCAAACCTCAATCGCTCCAGGATTACACGCTCTTTTGCTTAGGCTGGAGAAGCAATCCCTGGAGCCGGACTTTGCTTCTCAGCGAGAGTTATCTCTATCCTTTTCGCTTCGTCCGTATCTTGAGGTTCGCGAAGACTACAATCTTGCTCCACTTCTAGAAGAAATCCAGTTAGCGCGTTTATATTTGTATAGTGATTATTTCCCTACTGATGGGCATCCCACACTGATCGAACAGATTCGCGATCTTATCACGGAGCATGTTCCCCAAGAAGAGCGTGATTGGCTCGATGCCGTTCGTCATTCCTACCTAGACCTCTTGGAAGTTTTATGCAAAGACACCCAAGAAAATTCTCCTATTCTCATTCTTCGTTCATTGGGTGATGGACAAGAATTTCGAGTTAACGAAGATATTTTATTTGAAATCGTGCAGCCACACCACATTCTCCTCACTCGCCTCATACGCCGACCTGACTGCCTTTCCTTCCCAGGCGTCGCTATTGTTCTTTCGGAGACTTTAGGGGAAACACTGTTTACCCTCACCAACGATGAACGCCGTCAGTTGGAAGCAAGATCCGGTGAACTCGCGCTGGGGGAATGGTCGGAGTTTATGAAGCAGTATGGATATGTATGCCAGTGGAACCTCGCCAGGGTTCGTCGAGGCGCGATTTTGCATGCTTTCAAAAAAATATCCTAATCCTCCAAAGTTGTACAATATTAATGAACATTCCACTGCAAAATTCAACCTGAAGAAGGACCTTATTTTAGAGGCTTCACGTTCTCATATGGAAAAGTTACGATTTTTTTTTTTTTACAGTTTTTATTTGTCAGACGGCTAGTCATGAATGTATATTTGTTTTTGCTTTTCTTGTGGTTGTTTTTTTTTACCAGGGACGTTCATATCGAAGTACTGGCTGTATAGTATCAGAAGAGGGCTCATTCAAAAGGAAATCGAAAGATTTAGTGCCCTTATTCAGTAATGGAAGAGATCGTGTCGCAAATAAGTATTGTCTCCTGTTTCTTATCGCAAAGTAGCACCTTTAGCCCAACCAGGTTTAAAAGGGCGAAAACATATGCATATAACCTCCCAGTTTCAGAGGTGATCCTGCTATGCGCTGGAGTATTTGTTCCTAAGCCCATACATATGCTGTTGATACAAAAGAACCGAACGGTTATTCTGTTTTACACAGTTGCACGAGAGCGACTGGGGGAGGTCCCTGGATATCCTTCCGCGGAAAGAAGTGCATGAAGCCTCGAGAGGTGCATTTGATAGGCGGAATTCCCTGATTTCTTTTGAGAGGTCCGCCAGATCTGTATGAAAGAAGGAGATTCTCTCAAACACCCCTTCATTTGGAAAAATAATATTGGATTAAGGGGGAAATGTGAATGCCAAAGGGGAGGCAGATCACCTATTTTGCTGAAATGTTTCTAGTTTTCAAGAGACAGAATTTATGTGCATGCCTAAATAAAGGTGGAAGGGGGTGGGTGGCATTGCGCTGCCTCCGACATCGGTGATGTCGTCAGAGGCTTTGGCCTTGCGAGCCTTTTCCTTCTCTTCGGCCGCCTTGCGATCGGCTTCGATCTTCTCGGGCGACTGGAATTGCGGCGCCGCCTTGGCCTCTGGACCCGAATAGGTGGTTTCGAGATCGATGATCTCGCGCAGCAGAGTCTCGCCCTCGATCAACTCGTCGCGCCAGATAATAATGGCCTGGAAGGTCAGAGGACTTTCGCACAGGCCGGCGATCATCGTCTCGCGGCCAGCCTCGATGCGCTTGGCGATGGCAATTTCGCCTTCACGCGACAGAAGTTCCACTGAACCCATTTCGCGCAGATACATGCGCACCGGGTCGTCGGTCCGGTCGGTCGGTTCCTTTTTGCGGGCAGTGGCGAGCGCAGTGGAGCCTGCGGTTGCAACTTCGCTGCCGGTGGTTGCAGCCTCGGGAGCGGCCGCCTCTTCGGCTTCCTCTTCCTCCTCAACCACATTGATGCCCATATCACTGAGCATCGACATGGTGTCTTCTATCTGCTCCGACGTCACCTCTTCGGACGGCAGTACCGCATTGAGCGCGTCCATGGTCACGTAGCCGCGCTTTTTCGCGGCCTTGATCATTTTCTTGACAGCGTTGTCCGAAAGATCGAGGAGCGGTCCGTCGCCAGTCGTCTCGCGTTCGGCCTCGGTTTCCTCGTTTTCCTTCACTTTTGTTGCCATGTATCCCGTCACCTTCTGTGCCGTATCGCTCACTCATCTCCCACCACCCGACAGTGGCGGGACTCAGATCGTTCCGTTAACGTGACCCGAATACCGGAGTGATGCTTAATTCCCGATTAACCTGGTTATGACCTTTAGATATGGCAGTCTAACGACCATATTTGCCCCCTCCCTCTTTTACCAGCATCGTTACTGAATTTTATAATTTCAGGATTGAAGAGATTCCAAAGGAAGAAATGGAATTGGCTAATGATGAGATGCTAGTCCCAGTGACTCATTATACTAAAGAAGTTTTCTCCACTTTTGGTATCCCTTTTTACCTGAAAATCAAAGATGGGGAATTATACTCGGAGGTTCGAATGAGAATCCAGAAGAAACTGGACATTCCCGATAAGGAGTTTGAAAAAGTAAGTCACAACTCATGTTCGGTACAATGCTAGATGGTGTTGATGTTTTTTGCCAAAACTAATGCCAGTTTTCCCTCTTGTAAGTTAATTTTAATCTCTGTTCTGTAATCTATTACCCTTAATATTTCTTACAGTAAGCAAATTATTGTATTATTAATTTCTTCAGAGATAGATATTTCTTCAGAAATTTTGATAGAAAACTTTTTTCTTATAAAATACTTTATAATGTATATGCCAAAGAGTATGGGTAACTACTGGCGTAGAAACTGACGCTATGGTTGACAAAAATTACCCTCAACGCCATCTAACATTTGGTGGCGCTTAGCATTTTATTTTTAGTGCAATAATAAGAATAATTGATTTAACTTTTGTAGTTGCATGATCTCATGATCATGCATGGTCTCATTTCGTGACCTAAAACCGATTACAAAGCTCAGGAAAATGCCTAGTGTTTTCAAACCCTAGATGGCGTTGGTTTTTTCATATCTTCTATACTTTTTTTATGTAACTTCTTCAGACTGATTTCACTGATTTTTGGCGAGACCCGCAAAATATATCACTAAGTGCACCATGACTGAGAGTCTCAAAATTACGAATTCAGCCATCTATAAAAAATAGAGGGTTTTTAAATTATCCTAAGAAGGATACTCCTGAATGCCTCTTTATTTATTGATATTTTTTCCCAAGGGCTAACCGCATTGGATCGATTATAGAATACCTGTCAGAATGCTTATCCGAATGAGTCCTAGAAAATCATGATTCGAATAAGCCCTTTTTAATTATTAATAGTAATATAGGAGGTTATGCCACAAAAAAGCGTGATTTTGGGTCATTCTGTCGTCAGCCAATCGGTTTAAAACCAACAAATTTTTTTGCAAACTCATTTAATTTCTAACAATATACTGACGCACGGTAGTACATTCCGTCCTTGAACTTAAGTAAAAATCCATACAAAATATACAGTTATTAGATAGTAGTTTGAAACGTGCATTTGAATAGCTTAAATTGATAATATACTAATTTACACTCAGTGGTAAAAATTGTCACTCTCTGGCCTAGTGTTCTCGAGGGTAAATGGACACTAATACTGAGATTCTATGTTACATGTTCAGAGCATTCAGTAAGATTCCTGTTAGATCGGGAGTTAATCAAGTGGAGACACTCCCTACGCATATTTTTAAACCTTGTCTTTCTATTGTACTAAACCAGATTTCATCTTCATATTTTTTGGGTCTTTCTGATTTTTCTTATCTTGCCTACGTTGATTCTATTTCGCTTTTTAGGCTTTTTTTTTTTTTTTTTTTTAACAGAAGTCAGGACTACTCATCTGAAAACTATACCAACAAACAGAAAAAAATAATTTCCTCCTGTATCTAAAGGAACAAAAAGAAAAAAAAAAACTGGTTTTTTGCTTTTTCTGTTGGTTTTTGGTTTAAAAAAATTTGGGGGGGGGGGGGGGGGGGGGTATACTACCGTGAGAATAATTTACAATATTGCTAATCAAACGACAAAAGCTTTTCAGTTACTTGAAAAACCTGACAATTTTTTAGTGATCTAGTAGCAATTCTGGATCAACTAAAGACCACAATAATGAACCTTCGTGTTAGGTAGAAGCCTCCTCCCTTCTCTAGGTAGACAGCTATATCTCTGTTGAGCTACTCATTGTTACTTTAGGGAATAATACATTTTGCTTTGTAGGAGAAAAATCTGAAGTAGAACTCAACATTCAAGTACTTTAATTTTGATCCAGTTCTTAGCAAGATATAGGCTTAGAGAAAAAGTTGTAGCCTATTGCATCACCGTAAAGGATGGTAGCTTATAGTAAGAATAAGAATGTGAGTAAGTACTTTAGATCCCAAATAGTAACATTTCAATCCAATTTTTGGTGTTCATCTATTTACCTAATCCATCCTTCCCTACTTTCAGTTTTATCAAGCGTCAAGTAATCTAAAACGTGATTTCTGAAACAAGCCTCAACGTCAAGAAAGGCTAGAAATCACATTATCTAATGATTTCTAGCCTTTCTAATGATTGAAAATATGAGGTGTTATGGGGGGTATCCACCCTCCGATCACTCTGAGTCTTAAAAAGGTTACTATAACTATTGATTACGAATCCAATGAGCCCCCTCCCCATCCCTTTCAGAGCTTAGTAGTGGTATGTGCACTATGTTTAATATTTTTATAACCAGTTAAGTGGTATACTTATAGGCCCGGAGAGCCAGGTTACCCAAACAGCTTTCAATGGATCCGCGAACGAAAGCGAGCATTTTATTTCCTTTCAACATGATCCCGGTACCTTGCAAAGCCTTCGCCACAATCGCATTCAGGCGATTTATCAAGACTCGCGCAGCAATGGAAAGCGGCTATGGATCGGAACGCTGGGCGGCTTATCGCTGATGGAGTGGGAACACTCACCGCAGGAAGGCGTGCGTTTTACCCATTTTCAAAATGATCCCCATAAAAAAAACAGCCTTAGCCACAATGGTGTGATTACGATTTACGAAGACTCGACCGCCGGCGTTTTATGGTTGGGAACCCTCGGCGGCGGCTTAAACCGCTATCATCTCGAAACCGGGGAATTTACTCGCTATACCTCGAAAGATGGATTGCCCAATGACATTGTTTACGGCATTTTACAGGATGATGAGGGATTTATTTGGGTGAGCACAAACGGCGGGCTTTCCAAATGTAATTTAATGCCGCGCTACGGCGTTCAATTTCACAATTACGACGTGAACGATGGATTGCAAAGTAACCTGTTTTCCCACAATGCCTATCTTAAACTGCGGAACGGTAAAATGATGTTCGGCGGCGTGAACGGTGTGATTCGGCACAACGACACGTGGGAGTGGGACGGGACGGACTGGACCCAACGGTCTCCGGCCACGGTCCCCCCGCAGTCGGAATCGGTCGGGCTCGCCTACGACAAGCGTCGCTCGCGTGCCGTATTGGTTCAGGTGACGAGCTTGGTCGGTCAGCTCGGCATCTGGGAATGGGACGGGCAGGATTGGCAGCAGCGGTTGCGGCCGGCGCAGCCGGCGGAATGTTATGCCTTATCTAACTATCATGTTTCCTAACACCCAACATGGCGGAGCTACCGTCAACGGCGCACCAAGTCGACACGACTAACCCCAAAATTTTGTCACGGCAATGAATGTTTATCAGACTGCTGCCGGGCCGGGGAGGTTGGCTGGTCCCTGGGGTGGAGCGGCCGGGCCCGGCCCTGGAGGATGGGGGGCGTGTATCACGGCCCCCGGTGGTGGGGCTGCTACCGCCAGTGGGATATTTTTTTGTGAGAGTCATGATTACCTACATGCAGACTATGCGGCGTGGCAAGGAGTAGCGCCCGCGGTTCCGGCGGGTATCCCGACCGCCAGACCTACTTTTCCGCCCGCATTTCGTGGAAGTTACATTAATAGTGGTTATACACTATTTGCGGTATTGAACACCCTCTGCGCATATCTTCATGGTGAACAAGATAATGGTGGCGTGGGTGCCCCTGCGGCACAACCTCAGGTTGTAGCCTCACCGCATTGGATGGAAAGTCCGACGCAGGCATTGCGGTGTCTTGGGACGGGGGCAGCTCCGTTGCTGGGTGTTGGGAATGCGCCACCAGGCTCAGACCGCTATGGAATTCTTGCACAAGCTACCAACCGAACCTACCCAGGTGGGGCTCCTATTACTGCTCTTTTTGTGCACGTAAAAAACACCCTTGCTGATCCGGGCACCCAGATTGCGGCTTTGTGCGAACGGTTCCCTAACACCATCATTTTTGGAGATCTAAACCTTAACTTAAGAACACCGCGGATTGATCAATCGCTTCGCGCCGCCGTCGTAGGAACCCACACTGTGCTAGCTATTCAGACCGGTCCTTTATTGACCATACGATCAAGAATCGCTGTTTGCACTTTTAGAGCTACTTCCGTGTTTTATTCTAAGAGGGCCATTGCTCCATTCACTATATTTCTCAGTCCTTCACGATCTTCGAATAAATGTGAGTTTTCAAGCATTTCTATGACAAGAAATGTTTCTCTGTGGTCCCTATTTTGCCTTGAGAGCCCTATTTCCTTGTGTTTTTCGCAACCCCAGTATTTCATCCTGTAAGTTTCTGCATGAGATAGTTTGCTTCAATGCAAGAAGGACACGACATAGCCAAAATATGTTTAGGAAATTCTGTCGTTCAACCTTCACCAGCCAGGCCTCTGAATGTCATAGGACTCCTCGTAAAGTCCTGCTATATAACCAGGTCAGCTGAAAACACAGCCCACTGCCTTTCTGAGCACTTTATCACATGAAAGCCATCATCGCGGAAAATCAGTAAATTTTTGAAGGTAGATTCTCACAGTTTTTACACATTAGTTATGGTCTGCTGCTGCGAGATAGGGAAGAATGCTTTTTACTACCTACAGATGTTTTCCCCACAGATCGAATCTCTCTGCCTTTAGGAATCACTGAATTATGCCAACCATATCGAGGTACTTCACCCAAAGCTTGGATAATCTGTTTCTATGAGCTGAAAGTTTTCGTTCTGCTTGTCAAATGCAGATTCAAGATCTTTTAGCACTTGTTCTTTACAAACATCTTCTGAGATTAACCTTCCGTCGATGAGTCCATCATACAAAGCTTGTAGATGATCTATTCTTATTAACTCCCGAACATTTAATAGGCAGATTTGGAATGCTCAAGAAAAATGACCATCTTTCAATGGTACTAGGTACTTCGATGATCGCTGTTGCTATTATCTCTGCGACTTCTTTTGGTATGTTTGATTTCACCACAAGCTTTGTGAGCTACGCAGGCCAGAGTAAATCGATGTTTGACGTAATTTATGACGTTTTCTATGACACTATCCTGCCGTTAAATGGCTTTTTCATCTGTTTGTTTGTTATCTACCGCTGGAAGAAACAAAACTTCCATACTGCACTTGAGCAGGGGGAGCCTGAATACAAAGGAAGCTGGTTTGAAAAGTACGTTGACTTCTCAATCAGCACCTTTATTCCAGTGATTCTACTTCTAATCTTTATAAATACTGTTGCACTGAAGTATTTTGGGGTGAATCTAGTAGGCTAACCTAGCTGCATTAACTCAAGCGTGATTTGGCTTCTATAACCATATCAAACGGGCTGGAATAACTCAGTTCCAGCCCCAATAATTCTAACGTTTTACTGGCATCCACTGTTTTTCCGCTTTTCGGTTGGTCAGATTCATCTAAAAACATTGGCTCTTCTAAGCGCATCTTTTCAGCCGCCCATTTATAGTACTCCATGCGACTGGGGTGTTCCGAAGAGCAAAGGTGCATCACCTTTCCCCAAACCTGCTTTTTGATGATAAGTTCAATGGCTTTAATCACATCTGCACGATGGATTAGATTCACACGGCGAGTGGCCCCGGTAATATCGACTTTACCAGCGAAGCTCGTGGCTGGATGACGATCTTCCCCAATTAGCCCAGCCAGTCTCAAAATGCTGGTATTGCTCTGAAACTTCTCAGTCAAAAAACGTTCAAATTCCACATGTAATTTAACGGAAGAGGTCAAGTGGGGCTTATAACCCCTATGCCTTCTCAAGACCATAACTCAATTTGCGCTTATATTGACTAACTAAAGGCTGAAATGAGGGGTGTTAGTTTTCATTGTTGAGGAGTTTGATTACTATCATTATGAGCATCAACGTAGAAAAAGATCCTCCATGAGGCAAACTCATTTGTGGACATTCTAAAGTGAAATGAACTAGTACAAATCCAAAAAAGGGTATAATTAAGCCAACAGGTAGAAACTCAAGGAATGTAACAATGAATATTACATAATGATCATCACAAATATAACCAAATTGTTTATGCTTGAAACTATTGGAGAGGGTAAATGAAAATATGGGGAAAAAATGAGGCCTGGGAAGAGGGGGGGGGGAATAAAGATAAGGGACTTGAATTTCGTGTCATCGAAAAAAATTTTTTTTTCTCTTTCTTTTTAATGCCATATTCTTTGGCTAATTTGCAAATAACCTTCCAAATGTACTCCCCCTACTTATTTAACTACATTATTTGGAGAAACCACCAGCCTTTTGGGCCTGACAGAGCCTCAGTCAAAGGGCATGTAATACATTATTGCTAAACAAAATAAGTAGACAAAGTATATATGGAAGGTTATTTACAAACTAGCCAAAAGAATATGGCATAAAAACGAAAAAAATGTTCTGTCCAGAGAATTTTTTTTTTCCAGTCTTCATAAAAAATAAACGTCAATTTTTCGTTTTCGTTTTTATGCTATATTCCTTGGTTAGTTTGCAAATAACCTACCATACGTACTTTGCCTGCTTGTTTTGTTTGGCAATAATGTATTACATGGCTTTTGACTGAGGCTCTATCAGGCCGTGGGAATCTGTCGTAGTTGTAGTAACATAATTGAGTTGTCAACACTATGAAATTTATAGATTAGGGGATTGAAATAAATAGTATTCAACCACAAAATATTAGTTTTCATTGTTTATTTATGTTACAGGACTGCTATTCCCTAAAATATCTCAAATTTTAGCTGTAGCCTATATAACGGGATTGCCAGTTAAATTCATATCATTTATTACTTTTTTTTTATCCTTGTTTCTATCTACCTCTATTTACCGAATTCTTTTTCACACATTTTCTCGTTGCTTCCTATTTGTTTCTTCGTTCCTTTTTTCACGTTTGTGCGTACCTAGTGCTAGTAAGATCCATTGGTGTTGTGTTTTTTTTATGTTTTAATGCTTGTTGAGTCATCCGCTTTTCGTAATTTAGTTTAAAAAGTAGTTGCTTACTTTCCTAAAGTTCCCTTCTTCGAATTTTTGGTAAATTCAATTTGTATAAATCTCCCCATTTTGATTTTACGCTTCGTAAATTTAAATTAAGACCTTAAAAGACAATAAAAAAAAATATCTAAGACTTATATCTGTTTCATGCTTCTGAGTTTCTTTTCTCTAAATTTCTCGTCTGTAAATCTCGCCTATTAAGGCTAATTGTGTCTCAGTTGTGATATTCAAAGGAAAAGGGTAGAAATAAGTGAGGAAGGTAAGCTTTAGAAATAAGCTGTTATCCGAAAAAAAATTGATCTTTTGAAAAGATAAGAGTTATCTGTTTTTACATGCTTAAAGTAAGCTCAATACGCTAAACGATTTTTAATCTCGTGGTACGAGAAAATAGCGGCGGAGGAAAAAAACAACATATCTTTATTAAATCATTTCGTAAATTGATAAATGATTTTCTTTTTGTGCTTCCTATCAGAGCTTCACATGAGTTTGGAATATCTTGTTGCTGTGATTCTTATAGAAAAGATCTAACATAAATGATCCTATTTTTACGTTATAGATAGGTAATGTCAGTTGACAAACTAAGTTTTTGAATGAGACGCCTTCTTTTAATTCCTGGACGTTTGCTGGTGCATATTTTCTTCCGTTCTGATCAATGAGCATGTATTCTGCTTCTTGTACAATGCTCATGTTGGAGTTAGTCTCTTTAATGTTAAGGGGGGAGGCAGATATTTTATATAAATATTGACTGTAAATTGATTAGTAGAATTGTTACTACTCTAAAAGTTGTTCATTAATTTTGGTGATATTCACATTCAGTTCTGTACAATATAGGAATAAGTTGGCAGCCTCTGGTTCTACTGAAGACCAAATGTTAAGTTGGTTTTTATTTCATTTAGGTTTTTTTTCAAGCTCGAGGGGTCTACTAAGTTGTAGGACAGGGTACCTCCCGTTGGCTCTTATAGTGTGGACTCGAACTTACTGACATCAATAGCTAGGTTCAATCATGACATTGTAACTATACGAACTGAAATCATCGTTAAGCTCGAATCAGAAATCACTCTGCGAACTTCGTTTTTTAAATAATTAATGGTGTTGACAGTTTTTGAATTTTTTTTTTGGAGATGGTTTCAATTTTCTCTTTTTGATAGTTGGCTATACTCGCTTGTATTTTTTGTACATTTAGCGTGGTATTCATGGATTTATTTACTATTTTGACATTTTCTTTACGTTTTGTTGTGACATTTAAATATTTGTATCGAGTGAAGACTGGCTGCATAGTCTAAATAAAGATACTTTTATTCAAAAATAATGTGCAATAATAAACATAGACATGAACACGTACAAAAACAAACTGATTACTAGCTTAAAAAATGTAGATTGAGGTTGAAAATATATTCTAGATATATTTGAACTGTCTACGTTTTGCTTCGCTTCTCCTCTCCTCCTCCTGTAAAACAGCCGGATCTTGCCATTTTTTTGGGTCGCCCATGATCCACTTTACAATTGGATGTAAAATATAAATGATAATTGGGTTGGATGATCCTGTAAATAATGAAGTTTACTGTAGATCCTTAAAAAAACATCCCTTATTTACTAAATTATTCATTTTTATTTTTTTCTTATCATGATAATTGTGTTAAATGCAATGTTCACAAGACTATAAAAAAAAAAAAAAAACAGAAAAAAAAACAGAGATCTTTGAAGGCAAAGCTTAAGGATTGCAATTCACTACAAACATTCATTTTGAAGACGAGAAACTAACTATAGGTACACAAAAAACTTTTGAACTTAATGAAGAGCCAGTCAAAAAATCTTCCCTTTCTAGAAAACTGAAAACTGTGGGCCCATGAATGTACTTAGTATGTTAAATTTTGGACAGTGTGTGGTTGACATTAGCTCTTCAATCGTTTATATAGATGGTGATATGATGGGACCGTGGAATTTTCCCTCATTTACAGGAAAGTTTTTTTTATGTTTTTAAACTCTAAGGCTGTTCTTTGATACCACTTGAAACAATGGGTGATACTTCTTTTAATTGTCTGTGGTAGAATATAGTAAGTAATAAATAATCCTTGTGAATAGTTAATCTACGCCGCTACCATCACCCCGGCCGGTGTGGCTGCCGCCGCGGAAGTGGCGGACGGCTTCTTCCCGGTGTGGATGGATCCCGAGCAGTACCATGTCTTCGACGAACCGATCCAGAAGGGTTTCGCCAAAGCCGGCAACGGCAAGGATCTGACCCAGTTCGACATCGCGCCCTTCGTGACCTGCATCATCGGTGACGACGTGGAGCAGTGCATGCAGCCGATCCGCGGCAACATGGCGCTCTACATCGGCGGCATGGGCGCCCGCGACAAGAACTTCTACAACGATTACGCGAAAACGATGGGCTACGAGGAAGCCGCGGTAAAAATTCAGGATCTGTTTCTGTCCGGTAAAAAAGATGAGGCTGCCGCGGCGGTACCGGCGGAACTGATCGACGCCTGCCACCTGGTCGGCCCCGCCGAGCGCATTAAAGAGCGCCTGGGCCGCTGGAAAGAAGCCGGCAACAACGGACAGGTAGCGGCGATGTTGCTGGGTTGTCAGCAACCCGAGGCGCTGGAAATGATCGCTGGTGAGATGCTCTAACATGAGCGTCAGACTCAGTATCGGTTTACGCAGAGGGTACCGGTTGTTGCTGGCGGCCAGCTGTGCCGCCAGCCTGGTATTTGCACCGGCGGTGCAAGCCGCCGGTGAACTACAGGCCGGCGACCCGGCACCAGCATTCAGCCTGCCGGGCACCGACGGCAACACGCACACCCTGGCTGACAATATCGGCAAAAACTGGGTGGTGCTGGCGTGGTTCCCAAAGGCGTACACACGGGGCTGCACTATCGAATGTAAGTCGTTGGCAGAAAACGGTCATCTCATTCGCACCACCTTGGGGTACTCCATTGTGGACAGGGAGGGGAATGGAATAATGATTCTGATATTTGACTACCTCTGATCTTTTTGATAAAAAGGAGACAACCGATTTAACCAGGGAAGGATCAATATTGAAATCAGTTCCAAGTTTCTCAACCAAAGTATTGTGGTTAACAAGGTCACATGGTTTTTGAAGGTCAATATAAATTAAATTTAGCCAGAAATTAGGTTTTTCGAGAATTTCTCCAATTGAGTCAATAAGAAAAACAAGGTAATGGGAAGTTGAAGTGGTTTTGATGTTTCCGAAATGTTTCAGGTCAGTAAAAGGTAGGATTTTCTCCTTTAGCCAATCCGCAAGGAATCCTTCATATAGTTTAGAAAATATAGGAGTGAGTGAAGTTGGATTAAGGAGGAAAGTTAGATACGCAGGTAGCAGCAGGACTATTAAAAAAAATGCTTTAAGCATGGAAGAAGAGAAACAGATTTATACTAGAAGTTTCAGAGTAATAAATTAAATCTTAAGAGAACAAGAGAATAGTAAGGGAAGAAGAGAAGCCACCAAAGTGTAAATTAAGGAGATGTCAAATGGAATCCGTGGATAAAATTGTCATGCAGCCAGACAGCATAATGCTAAGATGTTGTAGAGGCATGTGAAGAAATTAATAAGAAGTTGTGCGTATGGACATGTCCCTGTTAAAGATAGAAACGGGACCTTAATTGGTAATAAGGAGAATGATAAAGAAGGATGGGTAGAACATTCTGAGAATAGGTCGAACCGAGTAAAAGGTGTAGAAAATCATAGAAAAAAGGTACAAGAGCTTTCCAAGAATTTAAAAGTGAAGACACGCCCGTACCGATCCCACCGAGCGGAACGCCGGTGCCCTCGATCGGTTGAAACAGGTTGTCCCACTTGGCCCTGGATTTCGCGAGCCGGGCGCCGAGCGGCCTGTTGAGCGCTGGTCGCGGGGCGGTAAAGGGATCATTCAGGATGGGCATGGCGGCATGGAACCAGACTGTTGATGCAGATCAATGACGCGGTGGCCAGGTCAGCAGGATTCTATGCCCAACGGCCGTGCGGCTGGCAAGCAACCGGTCGATCGGATTGACCGTGCTTCGGCTTACTGGCAGGAAGTGCGGTGGAGGGATCGTGCGCACCAAGGTAGTCATTATCGGTTCGGGACCGTCGGGCCTGCTGCTCGGCCAGTTGTTGACGAATGCGGGCATCGACAACGTCATTCTGGAACGCGTCACGCAGGACTATGTGCTGGGGCGCGTTCGCGCCGGCGTCCTGGAGCACGGCACTGTGCGCATGCTCGACCAGGCGGGCGACGTGATCATGAACGCCCAGGCGTCCCAGCTGATGACCACCCCCCTCGAAGCGGTGGTCGAGCTGTTCGTGCTGGCGGCCCTCACGCACCCGGTCGCCCGCTGGCTGGGCGGCCAGGGCACCTTCGAGGGCACCTTCCGGGCCGGGAGACTGGGCGACGGGCAGTTTACCTGCGCTGGCCCCTGTGTCCGCGGCCGCACGGTCGTTTTCGGCCCCATGGCGGTGCTGGCCATTGGCGGCGTGAAGGACTATGCGCTGGATTATGGGCGTATGCGTCTATGGGGCTCGATCGTTTTTATCCTCATCGGTGCCGCAGGTGGGGCGCTTATCGCTGCTGCTGGCGCTTGGACGGGAGAGCGGCTCTTAAAATTCAGTGTATATTGGAGTTTCGAAGTCCCTATATCCAAAGACACAAATGTATCATTTTTCCCAATGCATGCTTCTCTTGACTTTTTTTTCATCGACGTTGATTATATCCAACAAATGATCGTTGAAAAAAAAAATTGGAATGGTGGCAAAGTGCTGGTTTCCGCCATTTTGTGCCACGAACCAACAATTTTAGACGAAATAAAATCAAAGTACTGTTAAAAAAAAAAAAATTCTGTAATAGCCAGTCGATATAGAACTACGAGAAAGCTATTTTTATTCTTGAAAGTGTTAATTGAAATTCATTGTTAAAGATTGGGAAGAGAGGTGACTGGCCCTCTCATAAATAGGTCAATTCTGTTATGGAAGCAGAACTTGGGCTTTAAGAAACAAATATCGATACCAACGATTTTAGTCTATTATCAAAATTGGTGAGGGTGTAATCTCCGCGGTTCTTAGAGAAAGTGCGAACCTGAAACCGGAATTATGACTAAGCCATTACATTCTGTCATTCATTCTGTCCCAAGCTTGTATAAAAGGAGATAAATTGCTCCGATAAAGATGGCCCTACAAAACAGTGCAGTATCGTTTTTTTTTTTTACTTTCTCTTTTTTCCTTTTGCAGTGGCTACCTCTTTTGAAGGATGGAATTCTCCAAACGGGCGATTTTAATCTTCCAGTTTTATTGGAACATCCGCCACCAAGCTATAACTTCGTACCAACAGATTTTTTTCCTCCAGTCACAAGCTCAAAATGGTTAGACAATAGAAAAGGTCTATTCACTATATGTGTCGACACGGTTTCATCTATTCATACTGCTCATTTGGCTGAAATACTCATCATATATAATGAGTGATATCAGCGATCATCATTTAGCTTCAGTTTCTGTTTTAATAATCTATTTTCTGCCCGTTTTACAACAATTAAGACAAATAAGTGGATAAAAAAAATAGAGAAAAAAAAGCATGGAGATACAATACACACTTTAATATGCACTGATATTATACACTCATCTAAAAAGTATAGAAATGCACTATTTATACTACCTTACTACTTCAGTACAAGACGAGTTAAAGGTGAGTCAGCAAGGAATTGCATGTTGCATGCTCAATTATTTCATACCAACTACCAACAAAATTATTTGAAAACCACAAGGATGAACTTAACAAAACTTTGGCCACTTGTAATAATTGGCCCGCAGCTGTCAAACGAATATTCTAACGAGAGTCGGTTTACAAGCGCTATTTCTAAAGCGTGCTGATTTTCCAGAACATTTTAGAAGAAACCAAGGCACATTTTCCATGATAAGCCCTATGGTAGATTTGGTAGATTATGGTATTTCAGATACAGAGCTATCGAGCAGCCATTAATATACCGAAACCATAAACGTATTTTGATTCGAATTTTTTCGACCAAACACCAGAATTTTAGATATCTCGCTTCCAAAACAGACTAACAAAATCTGACAGGCTGTATAGCATCCAATGCTTACATATGAATCATTCTTAATGCCTTGCCCACAACTGTTACATACAACTTTTTCAAATTCTACGCATTTGAAGTATATAACAGCTCAATTTGAGGTACACTGCACAACGGCCCCTCCCCCCAAAAAAAACAACAACATAGCAATACAAAATCTAATTTTCACCAAGTGCCATAAAAACCGTTCACTATAGCTTGAATTTGATCGTAAAATTGGCGAGCTCCAGTTTATTTCAGCTGTTTCAAATCAGAGCGTAGTATGTAAAGTTTCCATAGTTTTGATTGATATTTAGCATATATTGTTTCAGCTTTTGCCCAGTTAACTAAGAAAACTCATCAAAAAATCCTATCGGGTGTATTCTATTTCCGTTTATTTTGGTTAAAACGCACAATTGGCACAGTCATTGACAGTAAAATCTAGAAGCTTCATTCTAAAATTGCTTAATACTAGTTTTTTCGCATAATTCTCTTTAAAAGTGAGTTCCCAACCTCTCCCCACCCAAATTTGCCCCTCCTAAACATTTTATTTAGGTTCACAAAAGTAAAAGTTAAAATCTTACTGATCCTTTGTATCTATGGTTTGAGCCATACATGCGATGATCCCACGGCATTAAAGTCTCCTCCCATTGAGCATTTGATCTTCGATCTCTCTGATTGCTGGTAGTTCGCAAATCTAAAGAGCTTGATGTTGCTTGAGACCATGGGTCGAATCGGGCCCGCGAGTGAGAATAGCGCCTGTCAGGAGTAGCACTTCTACCTCTGGAGGGACTTTTGTCTCTAGACAGGCTGCTCGATTTTACCTAAAAAAAAGTAGATTTTGTTTTATTTATTATCATATTAATGTGTGGAAAAATGCGGGCATATTAGTTTGTTTGTTTTATAGCCCCTCCCCCAGGGATAATCTTATAAAAGTGTTGTTCTGGATTATTGGAACAGGGTTCGTCCATGCTTCTTATTGCGCCCGACCGCCGTCACCCTTACATTTGGTGTCAGAAGCCAATTTTCAGGCATATTAGACATCTAGAACCCGAGATATTGTTAAATAATTGAGACCCATCAATTTAAAAATGGCCACTGCGACGTTTCCAGCCGTCGAGGATGGGCTTAAAGTCAAACACAACCGTAGTGGTGCACCGTTTGGCTGACAAACGAGGCGGGAGAACCAGAGAACAGTGCGACGGGCAGGTTGCATCTAGAAAGGATCCTGCAAAGTACGTGACAGGAGGGTCTGGTTGGTAGCAAAGTCTGTTCAGAGATGACCCTCAATTCTTCAAAGATGTTTGGTCTGCGCAACATCAACGGTGAGGAGGCCAGACTTTGTGGCTGGCCACATATCTGCTCCATCTATGAGAAAAGCTGTATGGGATATCTAATTCTGGTTTCTGCAGACTTGATATCAGATAACTTGATAGTTGATAACGGAAATATTCCAAAATTGCAGAGCCAATACTGAATATAAATTGATTTCGCCTTTATGGATTTCTTGCATTATCTACAAAAAACGTATCCAATTCAACCATAAATTTGCTCCTTTTCTTTTTGTTTTCAAATAAATTCAGTTTTATATTTGCCTTTACATTTAAACAGAATAGACTTCATTGGGTAGCTTTACCTTTTTTTCCGCATGGGTTATGCTTGAGCCGTTTTGTGTCAAAAATAAATGTGTCGGAAAATAAATCACAGCTGAAAAGACTAGATTCAATCCACAGGGATGTATTGAAAACCAAAGGAAATGTAGATGACCGTGTCTCCCTTGGGTCGCTTTTCCCGTCTATGATGTTTAATTTCTAGCATTTGAAGAGCTCCCTGTGAAAGCGCAGAAAAATCTCTGATTTTTTGTTCGTGAAACGTGCTGCATGTTTATTTTTCTCTTGTGGAACTTGTACATTTATTTTTCACCTCGTGAAACTGATTTTGTTCTTGAATAACGCTGCATGCTTGTTTTGCTCGTGGAACTTGTTGTGTGCTGATTTTTGTTCGTGAAACTTGTTGCACGTGGATTTTTCTCTTCGTGAAGCTTGCACAACGATTTATCTCATCATGAAACTGATTTTGTTCATGCAGCTTGTTGTGTGCTGATTTGTGTTCGTGGTACTTGTTGCATGCTGATTTTTGTACGTGGACCCTGATTTTTGTTCATGAAACTTATTCCATGTTGATTTTTCTCTCCGCGGAACTTGAACGTCGATTGTTTTTCCTCCTGAAACTGATTTTGTTCATGGAACTTGTTGCACACTGGTTTTTGTTCACGGAACTTGTAACTTACTGATTTTTGTTCCAGAAACTTGTTGCATATAAGTTTTTCTCTTCGTGAAACTTAAACAATGATTTTTCTCCTCGTGAAACCGATTTTGTTCACGGAACTTGTTTCGTACTGATTTTTGCTCACGAAACTTGTTGCAAGTCGATTTCTCTCTTCGGGAAACTTGTACATTGATTTTTTTCTCCCCGTGAAATTACTAGAATTCATGGAGCTTGTTGCTACTGATTTTTGTTCGTGGAACCTCTTGCATAAATGATTTCTTTTATGATTTTTACTTGCTGCTTGTTAAATTTTTCTCTTTGTGAAACTTGTACATTGATTTTTCTTTTTGTGAAACGATTTTGTTTATGGAACTTTTAGTGTGCTGATTTTTGTTCGTGGAACTTTTTGCGTGATGCTCGGCACTTGTCACCGCTGAGCCAACGTTGAAGGCCAGCGCCGGCTCAGCGCCGGCGTCGGCAATGGCTTGTAACAGTTCTGGGATCTGCGCTGGAGGGGCGCCAAACTTACTGGACAGGTCTTCGCGTGCTGCCTTGTGGTGTACCGCCATACGTGCAAAGACAACCGCCTGGTCCATGTTGATTTCGGCTGCCAATGGCGCAAGTCCGGACGGGTGATCGATCATAAAATGGCGCACGCCGTAGCCGACCTGGGCTTCGCGTGCGGCGCCGCGGATTCGTACCGGCGTCATGAAGTAACAATGTGCGTCACTGTCCACCGCTTTGACCTTCGCCACCTCGGGTAGCGAGGCACAGTCAAAGTGCCGGATGCCGCCGCTGATTAACGATTCCAACACCCAGGGATGATCGTTTGCCTTCACCGCGTACAACACATGGCCCGGAAAGCCAGCCACCATCTTCTGCGCAGCGTCCACGTAGCGCTCGGCATAGAGGCAATAGACAGGCGAGGTTGGCTGCAGAGACTCCAGCATCGCGCCAATCGTTGAAAAGGTCGGTGCTTCAGAAAAGCGCATGGTTACTTCCGCCTGATTGTTAGGGCGGATCGGCAAAATACTGCTGGACCCGGCCTTCCATCCGCTCGCTCGTGAGACCGGCGGCACGCGCCACTTCCAGTGAGGCGCTTTCGCTCAAGCCGTGGCTGTCGCGAAGGTGGGCTGCCAGCCAGCCAGCGGCACGCTGACCGCTGGCACAATGCAGCCAGATTTGTTGGTCGGGATGGCTGGCGACAATCGTTTCAATCTTGGCAAGGGCATCGGCGTCGCTGGATTCCAACGACCCGTGGGGCGACTACGGGGGGATGCTCATCAACGGGATGGGCGATCGCGTGGATGACGTTGTGCATGTGCGGCGGGCTGGTCCGTTCGCGCCACCTCTGAGTCTGCCGATCATGTTGCCGGGATGCGTCGTTGCGTCCGACACCGGGCGAGAGAGGATCGAGGCGGGGCCGCTAGGAGACCACGTTGGGTTTCGCCGCGTCGTGAAAGAACACGTGGTGAAGATCGAGTGGACGGAGTGGGATCTCGAGGCCGCTTGGCCACCCATCCGCTTGAGGGAGCCCGAAGAGTTGATCGACAACCGCCGACACTCTGAGAAGGTGGCCGCTGCCATGGGAGAGCTTTGGGAGCTGCTGCCCAAAGAACGAGTGGAGGTGAGGCTCGAGCCGGGGACGGGCACCACTGGGATGCAGAGGTCCATTCGTGCGAGCGATTGGCCCAGTGCACCGATTGCGTATGTGGGCAGTTGGGTCGGCGTGGACGCGGCGGGAAGAGAGGCGCTCGAGCGTGTGTCCGACGGATGGGTGCGATTCCAGGAACTGAACTTGGAGTAGTTCGCGTGGAATAGAAAGAGCTCTCGCTTCAGGCGTATCGCGTCGTCCCTGGCACGAGCATGGCGTGGCGGCTTGGTCCTCGAGTGTATGACTGTCTGCTAGCATGGGCGAACCCGTTCTTGCGTGCGGAGGAGTGGCCTTGAGGAGTACGCGTCGGACCCATCGTTTGGCCTGCACGGCCGCGGTCCTGGTGTTGACCGCGACCGTTGGCACCCAGCTGCAGTTCCAGCGCTTTAACTCGCGCGTCTTGTCCAACTTCCAGGACACGACGCGGAACGTTACAAGAAGAAGAAATTAAGATGTATGATAATGAACAAGTCATTCAGAATGAAATTGAAAATACATCTGATAAATCTGGATATATCAACACTGATAAAACTGAAAGCCAGACTGATGAAAAAACAAATCCCGAGGGAAGTACACCATCGTACTTACACCTATTTTTAGTTTCTTAAAGTCCTAAGAAATTTTAAAGAGATTTCAAATGTGGAATCACATATACTCTGTAATCTTCAAAGGTCAATTGTTAAACTAAATTCGTTTACTCACTTAAATGTCGGAATTTTACTTTTGGTTTAAGTAATGTTTGTTGTAAGCTTGAAACTAATTTAGTTCATTCCTATTTGTTTAAATAAAACTCATTTTAATGAAAACTTGGACTTTGTTATGACTGTCCATTATAGACAGTCTCTCGTCCTGCTCATCACTCATTCGTTGTATTAGATCTTTTAAAAATAATTAAATAAAAAAAAACATTTTCCGTAAAATAATTTTCAAAACATATATACTGATTCGTTTTCCGAAATATTTTAATATTTATTTCTAAAGGTCTCAGCAGCATTGTATTTATTAACATTATAAAAGAGAAAACGCTTCAAATATAATTAAGTTTCAATAAACCGCAAATGACGCTCTGACCTTTAGAAGGCATAGGCAGTTCATGTTTGTTTTAAGTTTGACTAGATTATTTAATGTAATTTTTTTTGTTTTGGCTTTCATTTTGTTATTGATTGTGATATAATTTCGTTTTACGCTTGAATTACTCCTTGACTGTATTCCTCTTCCTTCACAAGTCTAATGTAGCTCTCTAGTTATCTTTGAAATACTAGTAAAAAATACAGTTTCTTCTTTTTTTTTACGCGGCAGGCGTTGTAAGCCTGCAGGTATTGCAGGGCAATATATGCCCTGGGGGCATATATTGTTCTTATAGAAAGGATGCTCATATAAACTTCAGAGAGAGCTTTGTTTGTTTGGAAACTCCCCAAAGTTCCAATTCACCTTTTCAGAGTTAAAAGAGATTGGAGGGAAACTAGCCCCCATCCCACGCCCTTCACCTCCAAACCCATCTGGTAAAATTTTGTGATAGCCATTTTGTTAAAAATAGTTCAAACCTGAGATAATAAAAACTACGGGGTCGAAACTATTCCCTCCAGGGCTCAGAGGCAGGTGTTGGAAGTTATGCCCTAGGGCATATACGGTTCCTACAGAAGGGATACTCGTATAAAATTCAGAAAATACTCCTTGATTGGAAAATGAGAGTTTAATTTTATTTCTAAAGGGTAAGCCTTATTATGAGTCAAATATTATGAGTCCCCAGAGCCTGGCGGAAGGGTTGTAGCTTATGTCCTGGGGGCATGTAAAGTTTTTTATAGAAGAACTGGTCTTATTAACCTCGGAGGGGACTCAAATGAATAGAAAAGATCTAATTCCGCTTTTAAGAGTCAAAAGTTATTCGATGGCAACCAGCCCCCCTCCCCCGCCAACCCTGTTTTCCCCAAATGCATCCAATCGAAGAACCTGGGAGTAAGTGTTAAATCTGGCCCCTGGGAGAATATAAGATTTTTATGGTAGGGATGGTAGTATAAACTTCAGAAATGGATTTTTTGATTATAAATCAGAATTTCTAGTGCCCTTTTTAAGAGGCAAAAGGGATCATATTTTCTAGTTTCAAGTCCAGAATACAAAATATGGTATGTCTCACTATTCAAAGTACCAAAACCGGTAAGTCTGGTCTTAGAAAGTCCAGTAATGTCAATACGGAACTTATCAAGGCAGTATTTACATCTTCGCCAACTTTTTCCCCGCTCGGGCCTTAGACGTTCTGACTATTTTTCAGTGAAAATAATAACTAAATTGCCACTAGGAGGGATATAGAATCATCAAATGTTTCAGGAATTTCTCAAGATATGTGACTGGTAAACTTTAGCTGAGTATTATTTTTTTTTATCGATCTTTTTGTTTGTATCCAGGGTATGTTACAATTACAAAAACAAGACAAAGAGCTTACAATGTATTAAAGTAGCTGTGTCTCTGTATCTATTCTTTAATTAAACTAAGCGCTGTCATTACAGACTTTTATAATTTATTCTGTTGAGTGAGAACTATTGTTCTTATATTTTCGTCTATTTACATGTAACTCTTCTTTTTTGGTTTATTCAAAAGGTTTATATTCCCTGAAAACCAATCCTTGTACTTATCGGTCGATAATTATAGACTTTTGATTACAGGATTAGGGCTAACGCCCCTCTATGCCTTCTAAAGATTATAACCCCATCTGTGCATTGATTAAAAAAATACATTTTAAGCTATTCTATATAACGTTAACAAATCCAAAATAGTCAAGACTTTCAGGAATTAATATCAGAATAACTTAAATTGTACCATAACTGGTATTCTACCACAACAATACCATAACTTAAATTGTCAAGCTACGTTCATTTATTCTTTTTAATAACCTTGGTGATTATGGTATTTTTATTCTGTTATGTCCATTTAATACAGTCTCTCGAGAGCCTCTTTCTCATCCCTTAAGAAATAAATCCTAACAACATATTGAAATATCCCTCCCATATTAATTTTCAAATTCATTTTGATTTATTGTCTCTGTGATTAATTAGATGTGATTTTTCACTTTCGTTTTTTTACATTAGCACCTTTATTTTGACCTTTTTATGATATTTACGTGCTCTGTCTATTTGTTTACTTTTTAATTTTTTTTATTTTGTTTTGTTTTTCGGCTCACACGAGCTATGCTTTTGAGTCGAGGCTAAATTATTGATTATGTTTTTTAAAATAAATTAATTGGTTGATTGTTCAAAGGAGGTCAGAGACCGAGTGCAAGCACTTTAATGGTGCAACTTGCTCATACATTCGTATATGGGAATAGTTGATCGGGAAGGAACATGGTACGCTTTTTGTCTTTATTGTATTGATTGGTCACTGATTTCTATTGACGTATGACATTGCATTCGGTGGTAACTTGCGACATGTATTGATTTTCCTGTTTTTAGATCTTTCTTATTCAAATTAGACGGCAATTGTTTGTGCTCTTCGAACGCTCAGTAATGAGACAAGCAATTGAGATATGCTTCATTAAGATGAGCCTGGCATAAATGAAAACTCAGTTCTTTTCTCATGTTAATTTATTGAAAAAGATGATACGTTAATCAATTTATGATCCAATTATGGTTACTTATGCATTATCCAAAACACACTCAAGAAGTGAAGTTAGGTTAATAACAATGACATATATCAAAACATGACGAAAATAGCATAATTTAATTTATACAATAATATAATTTGGGCTATATATTTGCACATTCAGAACAAAATAAAATAAATCAAAAAATATATACAATAAAAACCAAATAATTTCAAATCTCTTTAGACAGTCCTCTAAAGAAGAAAATATTTTTGATTAAGAACAATTTCACTAGCGTTTGTTCCTTAAACCTAGCTTGTTTTAGATAACACACGCTGTTCATCAAAAATTTTAAAAGAAAAATGAAGTGAGCCTTTAAGCTATTAGGATAAGTTCAAAGAAGATTTGATAAACATTGAATTCTTTTAGAACACTTCATTTTCAAATATTAATTTCTTGAAAAAACAGCATATAGAACCAGTTTTTACATATACTTTCATCTCCAAGATAAATGCTTTCCTTGCTACTTGGAACGATAAAAATTTTCTAGGCTAAAGGTAAGCACACAACAATCATAACATAAAACTCGTCCTTCAGTAGTTAAAAATATGAGGGACCACTTTACATTGTCATGGCTAGTCTGAAGGATGTCAGCTTTTTAAGTAGCACAAAGAAAAATTTCTGTTTTACTTTTTAGTGATTTGAAGAGAAAGATGCAATTTAAAAGTTTTTTGAAATAAAGTTTAATTAAGCGAGTACATAGGAAAAACCACACGTTTTTTATACAATCCATTTCATATAACAGGAATAGCTTGTTGATGGAGCAAGAAGATGTAAAAAGGATGTAAGAAGGACGTAAGAAGAATTACCAAATTTATTTAAGCTACGGTTTTTCATTTACACTTACCTTAAACTTATCGTCCAGCAACGGTTGACAAGACTGGAACTCTGGTGAATCCAAGAACTGAAAAGGCTCAACCGAATGCAAAAGTGTTCGGTCGCTAAACACGTTTCCACAATATTGTCTCTGCACAATAAACGTCTTAAACACGTTCCATTTATAACTAATATTACGGTAAAAATTAAATAAAAGCAAGGATACAAGCAAGGAAAGGGACAACATCAAGGTTCAGTTGTAGGGTCAGGGGGCACATTTCCTCCAAGATTTGTTTTTTGTCTCTCACCTATACTTTGAAAAATACCTGTTTTGGAGCAATTTTAATCGGAAAATGCCTTATTTTGGACTTATTATTAAAGAAAATCAGCCATTGCCTGCTCAGTGGCATACTAAGTTTCATTTACATGTCTAGAATCTTCTGTATCTCTGGATCGAAATTTGTATACAATATTCTTCAAAAACATTTTGGTTTGTTTGAAAAATTACTTGTAATTCTAAACAACGATTTTTTGCTGGCTTACGGAAACACATTTTTTAGTGAAACTTTTATTGACAAATTCGTGGTATGACGGCCGAAATATAATTTTACGGCCCATATACTCAGGGTGCCTTATATAGACCAGTTATCATTATTAGTTATTTGCTATTATCTCCAACTACAAATTTCGTGATTTACAGGTTTATAATTAGTAGAATTATTAATAATTAGTAAAACTAATTAGTTACTAATTAATCGGTTTTATTTTTTGTTTTTGAGCTTATTAGCTTGGTAAAACTTAGCTTGTGATACTGTAATATTCATTATTTAATCTGGTGATGTGCCTGGACGAAAAAATTATTTATCTAAAACATTATAAAACGGTATTTACCGTATGGCAGTTGCATATTATTTATCTGTTTGTTGTAGGTTCGAGATGAATACCGCACAGATTTTGACCCAGGCAGACCTCGCCCACAAGCCAAAGGGTTGACAATATCAGGTCTTGAATCCCCGTCCCGACGGACAAAGGATTGCAAGTCCAGCGTGTCATCCACTCGGTTAGTGTGGCTCTATGGCCGTAATATAGGGCGGCAAATATACATTAGATAGAAATGAAAGCCAAAGAATTTCACCAACGAGAAATAGTGTTTACTTGTAGGTAACCTTATCTTTTCGTTTTTTTTACTTGCTTAAAAAGGTAGAGGAAAATAATAGGGGGTTGTGGAGGAGGCTTTTAGATCATGGTCCCCCTCAAAGGTGGAAATTTGATAAAAATTATAGGGGTTGGAAGGGGAAAAATACCAGTAAGGAAGCCCTAGTTTCATTGATGCCTCCTCCCACCAAAAACATAGTTTTTTGTCCGCCGCTGGAAAGAAATAATCCAGCTTAGTGTTATTTTTACTGGCTTAAATTGTTGCATAGCAACATTAAATAAATACAACAACGGGTGAAAATAGGTTGAAGTACACTTAAGGAATAAAATCATTGGCTAAAAGAAAAAAAATGTGACGATTAACATCGCAAAAATAAAATAATGAAAGAAAAGGCAACTTTTTAATCATAGGATAGCAATATATCTCTGATTTTTTTTTATTACTGATTTCACAGTAGTTACACATTTAGTTTCTTTGATAAGTAGTTAAAAGAAAGTAAGAGGTCTGGAAGATATAGGCCAATAAGAGAATAGGCCAGAGAGAGAATGAAAATATTGGCCAGGACATTAGGGACTGGAAACGTGCAATGCTGTTGTGAAATCTATCCCACACTTCTCTAGGGTCTCAAAACGTGCAATGCTATTGTCTGGTTTAGTGAGTTTGCGAATATTGACTCAATAATCATGGTGAATTTTTGTCACGCCCCTATTCATCCTCGCCCTTCCATTTTGCGTACAGCCAGCATACCTTCGCTAAAAGTGGGAGACATATATTATAAAAGGCAAAGGATTAGGCAGGTGGAGATTCCTGAATTTGGAGCACGTATTTACCCTAAATTTGAGGAGTTTCTGCAATATCGGCAGCTAACACAACGCTTTCCTGTATTGAATAACCCCGCAAACCCTATTGGTAATTATCGGCTAAACGAAGAGTTGAGTCACAGCTATTGTACTGTCGTGAAAGGAGCTAAACACACATTAATTTTCCCATCTTCGGTGCTATTTCAATCGATGTATACTCCTACAGTAGATTTTGCACTGGCAATGACACAAAAACCGTTTGAAACCAATATGTCCAAGATTGTAGTGGCGGATGACACATATATTAGCAATCGCACTGGCGTGTATTTCGTGAGGCTTGCAAAAGGGGTTAGTAACGACCAGCGGTTT
>JAAAKM020073195.1:210777811-210879705 GCA_010016025.2 Alatinidae sp. Z8VKAUB7J3
TTGATTTAGTTCAACTTTCCCCTCAATATTTTCTTAGATATTTACTTCAATACCCTCAGCCTTGGCAGTACCCGCTACAGAAGCAGTTGTTGTAGTAGTAGTAGCTGCGTGCAAATATTGCCTTTTTGGTCAATTGATCCTCCCCTTATCCTTTCTTTGAAGTCCCAAATTAATGTCCTCAGTCATTCCTGGGTTGCGCCTTTTTGACACCCCGTATACATATAATGTGCTTTAATTTAGGTCAACATTTCCTCAACACTGACCACCACCGAGAGAATGCTCGCCGTGAACGCTGATCACCACCCTCGGAAGGTTGTACCCGTCGCTGGGGCGCGCCCGAATCTTATCAAGATCGCCTCGCCCGAAGCCGCGATGCGCGCCCGTCCCGAGGTGTTTGATCCGTGCCTCGTGCACACGGGCCAGCACTACGACAAGAAAATGTCCGACGTGTTCTTCGAGGAACTCGGGCGCGGCGACCAGCGCTTCCACATGAACGAGCAGATGTCGATGGCGCGCTTCCCCGTGTTCATCGCCTCGACCTTCGCGGTGTTGAGCACCGCGCCGACACCCGTGGTGATCCCGCAGCCGAGCAGGCACACCTTGTCGAGCGGCGCGTCCTTACGGATCTTCGCCACCGCGATCTCGGGCAGCACCGTGTGCGTGGCGAACGTGCTCGTGCCCATGAAGTGGTGGATCGTGCCTTTGGGCCCCGAAAAGCGCGCCGTTCCGTCCGGCATCAGGCCCTTGCCCTGGGTCGCCCGGATCGCCTGACACAGGTTCGTCTTGCCGCTCAGGCAGAACTTGCAGGCCCGGCACTCCGGTGTGTAGAGCGGGATCACGTGGTCGCCGGGCGCGACCGAAGTCACCCCGGGGCCGACCTCCTCGACCACCCCGGCGCCCTCGTGGCCGAGGATCGAAGGGAACAGGCCCTCCGGATCCGCGCCCGAGAGCGTGTACGCATCGGTGTGGCAGACACCGGTCGCGGCGAGCTTGATCAAGACCTCCCCCGCTTTGGGTCCCTCGAGCTCGATCTGCTCGATCCTCAGGGGCTGCTTGGCTTCGTAGGCGACCGCGGCTGTGATCTTCATTTGCATCTAGAACTTTTACCTTAAAATATATTTTTCTTTTCAGGCTATATAATTCTCCTGAAGTCGGCTAAAGCACTTATTGTAAAGACCCCAGGGTAGGCTTCTCAGATTAACGACTGTTAATTAGAATCCCATTTAGTTACCTAAAATCCTGATCGCAGGAACGAACGGCAACATTTGATATTTTGTATCTGGGGCAAACGAATTAAAAATTCTAGTCTGTTCATTTTGCTTCAAGTCTTGAGCTTATTGAACATTAACATTGTAAAAAGCTACGTTATACCTGTAATAGGATGAACTTAAAAGTAAGTTTTGGGGTGCCAAATATCCCTTTTCGACCCTATTAATATCTTCTATAGGAAATGGCCACAATATGTCCATTGGACAAAACTCTTCGTTGGTTTATTATATTTGTTGATACTTTTTAATGGTTGTATAGTTTTACTATTCATGGTGAACGGTAGGGTAGGATACGAGGGGTGTAATCTAAGCTCACGAAAAAACACTTAATTTTAAGCCTTTTCATTATGATACCTCTAATTAAAGCATGCAACTTTTTGCAAGCATGCTCCCTCGGCTATGTGACAATATTTTGGGGTAGTCAAGCAATTATCTATGGTTAATTATGATTCTAACAAGTTGATATTGATTAAATCAGCGTTGATATATTTTGGAAAACCATTGTAGTGGTTAACCAACAGGTAATCAAAATTCTAGGAAGCTAAGAATTTTTTTTTTTTTTTTTTTTTTTTTTTTTTTTTTTTTTTTTTTTTTTTTCTTGTTGTTTTCTTTTTTTTTTTCATTGTTGTTTTTTCGGGTGTTTTTTTTTTTTTTTTAACGATGACAGTACGAGCATTTACGTGACCCGGAGTATATGTTTAATCATAATCTATATTAAATGCATTTTTTTTTTAATTGTGCACATTATCAACTTCGCATATCCCCCATTAAGGTAAAAGCATAATTAGTTTTTGAAGGGGATGGGTGCAAGTTTGAATAAAAGGTAGAAAATAGTATGGAAAAGACACATTTGGAAGAAATCAAAGTAGTCGTTAGATTTTTAAGTAACAATTTCACTCGGTCCCCTCCCCCACTGTGCAAGTTAGGAGAGGGATCGATTAAGCTTACAGAAGGATAAACCTCATTTTAAAACAAATAATCGGCGACGCAAAGGCTTAAACCCCATCCCAAAGAATTGGAATAAAAGTGTAGAACTGCCCAGTTGTGTGCTGGTTTGGTTATAGTAACTCTTGTGTATTTTTTGTTTTTAGACCACCACAACTTTTGGATAATATGCTTTGCACAAAGTGCTCGGAAGGATTTAGTGCTGAAGAAAGGATTGTCAATTCGAATGGTGAATTGTGGCACCCACAGTGCTTTGTGTAAGTTTTCCCTTTTGCATCTTAATTCTGTCAATAGATTAAGTTCCTCTTTGTATTTCTACTTTGATCAAATTTTCAGTAAAGCTCGACTCAAAGCTCAAAAAATAAAAGTTTAAAAGTAATTTATTCACACTATGCCACCTTGTTCTCTGCAATTTTAGACCCATATATAACGTGAATATTCCATTCACATGCTATTTCCATTCACGTGCTATTCTCTCTATTGAGAAGTGGAATAAACCCTTTTTTCTGCCGTCTCTTATGGAATTGGTATGGTAATGCGTCCCTGACGTCACCACTCAATACGATGTTAGGTCGGAATCGACGCATATCGACTGGTGCTTTCCCTCGTTTTTTCAAACGACGGTTCAAATCGTCCAACGAAGCCGTTGTCGTTAGGAGAAAGGGAGCCTCATCGGCAAGGGACATTGGTGCAGGAGAGTCCGACGATGGAATGGCATCCCCTTGCGATTCATTCACTTGCGCGGTTCGATGGAATGTGCGTCCCATTCCTGTCACACGACAACCCGGAATGGATGTTGCCTTTTCCATCCATTGAGCGGCCTCGGTTCCATAGTCCTCCAACGTCAAAGGACCCGCTTCCAATACCTCCACAACAACACTTTTGGTAGAAGCCGTTGCAAGATCTACTTCGAGTGGTTCACTTGTATTGGGTGATGTTACTTTCAAACGATTCCCTTGAAGAATCGGTTTCACGTGGAACAATTTCGCTTTATCTTTGTCACGAGGTGTACAGTACTTATTGTTCTGATCCGTTACTTGAACAATCCGATCACCGTGAAAGCCTCGTCTTGTAGGTGTCGCCGTTTGCACAGATTGTGCAGCACAACTCTTAATGGGATAAATGTTAATCTCAGAAACCAATGTTTCCCTTGGCTTGTTAATGTTGTTAACTATCCAAAAGATCAGCGTGGAGAGTCCAATAGCCACAAATGTCGGGAAAATAGGGAACGACTGCTGTTTCTGCTCTTGCTGAGAATCATCATGCTGAATCGATTTTAGTTCGCACACTGCCTCCCTGTCCGTGTAAATATTGGCAAAAGCTATTGCTAGTGCCTTGGAAGGGATCTTCCCAATTTCAACGTCGTTAATGTTAACTGCCGCGTACGACAAAAAGACCGAGACTATACTTGCAGTAATATACACATTTTGAATTTTGCCTAGCTTAACATCCCTCTTAAAATGTTCTGAAAGTTTCAACTTAATACCCTAGTCCATTCCTGGGATAATACCGATACGGTCTTTTGACGTTCTTTTGAGTGCGTCTTTATTTAGTTCAAAAGCCCCTACAAATTCCTTGTAAGCATTAACTTCCTACCCTTGAACTCAGTAGAGTTAGTCATAGCAATAATAGTAATAACAGAAGTAGCAGCAGTAGTGGTAGTAGCAGTATGCAGAGAGTGCCCTTTGGTTATTCCAACACGTGCTGAAAATTTCAATTTAATACTCTAAACTATTGCAAAGAAATTGTTCATAAGTCCTTTTGGCAGCCTGAATACACTTGGCGAGTTCTGATTTACCTCAATAACCCCCTAAATGTTCCCTGAAAGTTTCACCTTAATATCTTAACTTCAGTAGAAGTAGTAGTCGTAGCAGTCGTAATAGTAGCCCTTGATGAACCCCTCTCGACATCCTGTATGCACAGAACAAATTTTGATTTAGTTTAACATTCCCCTCAACATTCTCTTAAAGTTGCACTTGAGTGTGCTTGGTATCTTTGGACTCAAAAGGTAAAACATGCCTTCTTCCCCAATAACAAAAAGTATGTATAAACTTTCGGCAAATAGCATAACTTTCAATCCTCTCTCTGAGGACTGTGGGAGGTTGATCCCTGGAGACGTAGTTACTGGACCTTTCAACTATACTGAAGAAAATTTCTATCCCTTAATTCTGATTAGAAATTTTTGGAGAATTAATGGGCCTGGGAAGTATGATGTGTATGATATATCTTATACACATATAAAGTTAAGAAAAATGTGTCAATCAATCTTCAACACAATTTTTTTTTTCTTGTATGATCTGGTTTCCTCTGCTTATCTTGGGACACATATTGTATCGCATTCTAAGGGCTTCATATTTTCTGAACACTTTTTGGTGCTTTCCTCAACAGATCCATGACAAGATGGTAAGCAGCTTACCAGTAAGCAGGATTGTGCTCTTCTTTTATTATAAAAATAGACGTCGTTTTGCATTTTCTGGGCTGTTTGAAAGATATTGGAAATTCGTTGTATTCCTTTGCAGATTGACCGTGTAGAAATAGTAAATATCTTGTCTTCAGTCAAACTTCAAACCACGATTGATGGTCATATCTAATTTGAAATAATTGCTAATTTCGTTGGTGAAACCACTTTTATCTTTCCATCACTAGTGCTGTGTTTTACAACATTTTCTTTACTTCTCTTCTAATCTGTCACAGAGTTCAGTTTATTTTGAACCTTGTTTAAATCTTAATTTCATTTATTCCGAAACTATTTTCTTAAGTTAAGATCTAGTCAGGAGCACTTGGCATAAAGTTTGGCTTTGATTCTCTCATTTGTTCTCCCTTTTTTAAAATAATTAATGACCTCTCACCTAAGGACAGGGGTTCACGAAAATAGAACCCTGGGACTAGAACAAAGCGGGAAGATTCTCCACGCTTTGTTCCAGATTGCTCTGACTGCTTATTTGCTAACCAAGATTAGTTGCGTATTGAGTTTGACACCTGATTTTAACGTCACACACTACAGGGAACCGTAATATGAAATCCCCAGTACTAATGCCTTAAACTTTTAAATCGTTCTGAAAACGAAGTGGGATAAGATGAACAGCAAGAATCAAATACAAATAAATCAACATGTTGGAGAGTATTTGAATGGATCAGGTTCAAACAAGTTCAAAAATTCCCAAACTTTTTATTAAGAAGACGGCTATGACTGTTCTTTGTTTTTTTTTTCGGGGGATGAAGGATTTTTATCTGATAGAGAAAGGTGCTATCAATTAAGTGATTCCAGTAACAACGAGGTATAACATATTCATTATTTCTTCGGGAACGTTACGTGACACACATCTGTATAGTTTAACGCATATGTCCTGGGACGGACATTAAAAGCTCCCTGTGAAAACACATTATTTGGGCCTTTCTACCGCTCGGTGTCAAAAAGACATCTCATAAGTTCAATTCAATGCAATACCGTGGGAGGGGTACGGCGGTTCCTCGGGATAAAACAGAGCGTATGTGGAGGGGACCACCACCCACTGATTACTTTTGAAACTGAACAGGGTAGCTATAAATTTTAATTATTTATCTATTGAGAATCCCCAAGCTTCGACAGCAATCCGTTTTGGTTGTTTTTGTACTGCGACGCCGAGACTCTGTAACTTGGATATAGCACATTTTTGCATCGAATCAGACTGCAGCTTAGATTTGGTCTGTTTTGATTCAAATTAAAAATTTTCCTTGTCTCTAAAAATGCGGACTGTAAGTTTCTAGTACAGGGTTTTTGACAGTGACGGTTTTAATTGTGTTTTTGTGTTTTCATTTAATGTAAATTTTAGGGTATAAGCTCATAAATTATCAAAAAAAGAACCAATGAATAAGAAGAAAAAGTAATTTTGAGGTGTTTTTTTTGATAACTAGGGAGATGATATTTGTTCCTTTTTTATATGAAAATACCAAAAAAAAATTTTCAAAATTTAAGGGAGGGACTATTGCCCTAGCCCATTTAATTGGCACCCCTGCTTGTGAAAGTATAACTTTAGACCTGAAATACCTGGTGAAATTTGTCAGTCGACTATTAGAACTGAGTATTATCTTATCAGTTGTGTTTCAGGTCAAAACAAGGATGGTTGCATTATCGTCGCCTTTGCTCTACTGGATTGGTGCTTGGATCTGGAAAACCTAAGCCATCAACAGAAACTTCAATTTCAATGATGTTTTTATATTTTTTGCTAATACCTCAGTGCCATCTATTGAAAAAGCAACCAAGCTATATTTTATAGGATATTCTATAATTGGATGTGTAGCTTTTGCATTGTACCTGCCATGGACATGATCTGCCAGAATATATTTTTCTTTTTTGTTACTGGCTCTATTTTGATTATAAGAATACTTAACTTAATATCTTTATTTTTGGTTTATTTTTTTGTTTATTTATTTTATGTAACTGAAGAAGGACAAAATAGGTTTTTCAAAATATAGGTGGAAGGACATTTTTTTTTTATTCTTTTCGACGGCTGTACCAAAAATAGACGTTTTTCAATGAAAATACCAAAAATATATTTATTTTTTAATCCAGGTGGAATGGCATGTTGTTTTATTCAGTTAAAATACCAAAAATGGAATTTTTCAAATGAAAACGTCAAGAAACATATTTTTTTAATCTATGGCCCGGGGGAAATTTAAATTTGTTCAGTGAAAATACGAAAACGGGTGTTTCCAATGAAAACACATTCAAATACTTATTTTGTTGTAAGTTCAACTTTATGTTTATATATTTTATATTCCTGAACACGGCTCTTAAACATAGAGCCAAAATATTCATTTAATTTTTCTGAATTTCACTTAAAACGATTCCTTGTTACATTACTTTTTGTAGAATGGAAAGGCAGTATGATCTTCGTCGGTATGTGGTGCGTTAAGCGTTAATTTTTTGCAATTAACATTAAAGTACAGTTAAAAGAAATTAGTAAAGTAAAGGAAAATAACATGGGGGGGAGGGGAGAATGTTTATCCAACAATCCAAAGCATCCTGAAAAGACAGGTTGAGTAAAACTACTTATTTTCAAGTTTAAAATGCAAAAAAAACTTACCTATTTCAAGTGCTTTTTCTGCAGTGAGCTTTTCCTGTTTTGCTACTGAACTCGGCAATAGATCGACAGGTCCCAGCGAGCTCACAACTTTCTCTCCATTGGAATCCTCAGTTACACTGGTCTCATTTAACGAGTCATTGAGCCCCAAAAAATCTCTAAACCACTTTAAAAAGTCTGGAAACTTCCCTAAGAACGAAGTCACTAACTGAACTAATTCTCCTCTTGAAATCAATTCTTGGTTAAAAAGTAACAAACACCGAAGGAAATTCTCATAGACATCTGGTGACTTTAATGCTCGTCTGACCTTATCAAAAAAGGCAAATTCAGAAAGCGAGCCATATTTAGCAGCTTCTGCTATAGATATATCTTGTATCACATCAGACGAGGCAGGCATAATCTTCGGCTTCTTGTTCAATGCTCCCTGAGGAGATGGCTCAAGTGGCCTTTTTGGCGCGGATTTAATAGCACTCTTCTGGGACATTAACAAAAAAATCATGAGATTTTTCTTTGGTTTTATCGTTAGTGTTTTTGCGGAACTTGAGAATATTTTTATAGCCAGTGGGGAGTTTGAAGATGGACAAGATTCTACTGTTTTCTAGGGTTAAAGCTTGTGTCCATGTGGAAGTCATTTTGCAATTAAAAAGTTCAGAAAAATGACTTACCGGGAATTTTGATCGTGGACAATGTTCTTCTTCTTTCTTTTTTGTTTAGAAAAACCGCAGCTGCTTCTTCCAGCGACCAGTTCTCCTTCGATACGACGTCACTTTTTCTTTTCCTGGGGAGGGGTTTTTTTGTTGATCGATGACTGGCCACCGAGTTTGTTTCATCTTCATTCAATATCTCCTCTTCTGTTGCAATTTCCTGGCCTTCTCTTTCCTCTTCGCAAAAACTTCCTTGCGTTGCCTCCTCCATATCAATAATATCAATGTTATTATTATAATTATATTTTTTACTTCCATCTTGTCTAATTTTCAAAAACATTATGCCTTAAGTCTACAATCTGAATGATTATAGCATTTGTGTTCAATAATTTGTACGTGGAAAAGCTCGGATCATCAAATCACAAACGGGATGCATTATCATTTTGCTGTGCTCATTCTTATGTCCACAAGTATGACTATAATGTTGTTTTGACATTGCTCTACTTTGCATTCTAAACTACCCAATTAATCTTCTACTCTACTAAAGTGCGTTTAATAATGTTGTTATTCCCATTGAATCCAAACTGTTTAAAGTGACACGTGGCTAGATCAATAATTGTCATCTATTGCAGAATACTTCCCAGGATGGGGTTAGCAATAGAAATCTGCTAAAGAAAAGAGCTGTCCTCTGCGAAAAAACAAACAAAAAGGAGTTTATAGAATAAGCGCCAAAAAAGCAATAGTTTTTTCCTCTCCTTCTGACAATATTGGTGGTTTTTGAACTATCCTCCCCTAACCTCCTAAAACAAAATGATGTTGAAATATCCGCTCAATTCCCATAATATTTTTGTCAGGATGCATCTATAATATAATTCCTTTCAAGTCAAAGTGAGTCAACCCAGAAATACTATCGTGATTTATGTCCACAATTTTTGCTCTGTTAAACCATTTGACTGACAATGGAGAAAACAGTTAAGTTAACTTACCAGCTTAATATTTGATTTTTTTTATGCTTGGAACTTTTTCACAAGTCTGGTAATCCGGCGTGCAAAGAGTGGGGTAGCATGGTAGCGGTGCTACTTTTCAGTTTTCATAGCCTAGTGAGGGTTGTCGGCAGACCTTGTTAGAAATTCGCAGTGTTTCCACTATCCTAAAATATGTCGGCAGCTTTTGGGATTGTGTCGGTTTCTGCTACTGGCCGCTTTGGAACTTTTTGCATGCCTTCTGGTAATTAAGTTTAACTACCAAAAAACATTAAACAATTTCAACCAAAGCTAATTTCTCATTTTCTAAATCGTATACCCAGCGTAAACACTAGAATGCAAAAGGCTTAATCCTAATCAAAAATCCTTCGTTTTCTATTGTTTTATTTTTTCTGACTTGTGCTCTTGTGATGGAGAGTATGGATGTGCAATATCGATTGAATTTATTTCGTTTTTTTGGCTACAGTCGTTTACTAAACAGAAATGATGAAAACGTTGCAAAGACATACTAGAGCTGAAAACGAACTCCATTTTCGGCCATCATGGAAGGCGGAGGAGATTGCCGCCATGATCCTCTCTGCTCTGGGAAAAAAACGCCTGCCCAAAAAATTAACTACGAAAAAAAGAGGAAAGAAAATTATCGTCGGAAACAGCAAAAACCGGAAAAAAAAAGGGTAATCCGGCATCAGCCAGAAACCCCAAACACATTTTAAATAAGTAGACTAGTAAACGTGTGCCCGGCGTTGCCGGGCTAACGTCCTCGCTTGTGTGTTTAAGATCCATATATAGGTGCAATTTCATAGAACATTTAAGTTTGATGATATCGAGAAGGAATTGATTTGCTTGTGTTAATATTTTTGTTGGTCTATCTAATGACAATATCATCAATGTATTGACTTTGCATGTAAAGGATGGATTTTGGTAAAGAACACATAGCTTTATAAGAAATGTGGCGCAATTATCTTTAAACTTAAAAGGCCCCAAGATTTGGGAAAGACAGGCCCAAACTGCGTACTCAAAATGTCATGTTTATATATAGAAAAGTACATCAACAAAAGTTAGATAAGTTTATCAAAAAATAAGTTTTCGTCCCGGTTAAGAGACATATTCTAATTTATGATCAAACTCTAAATATGCATCTCCACGTGGCACAACAATATGAGCCTAATGCCAAAGTTCTTTTGGATGCGCCTCAGACGTTTCCTTCGATGAGTGTGAGTTTCATTTTCAGGTGTCTTGTGGGAGGGATTGCTCACCACTACGGGGGCATTTTTTGACGGGCCTCGTATGAGGTGTTGTGCTAAACCCGTTCATATCCATAAACTGCCACAAAATCACCTAAGCATACTCCCTCATCAAGCGGAGATTCTTACAAGTTCATAATCTCGTGTTACATTTATTTCTACACCCAATCATAGCATTTTGTCATTTCACGGCTAGCCACGAAACACCAACAACTACTTTTTAATGCCCTTTGAAAGTGCCCTTGCTAACCTCAGTTCTAAAGCGGTGTTCCGTCTTACGTCTCTGCAATACCTGAAGCTGAAGTATCTGCAATAATTTGCATACATGCAGCATACAATCAATCAATTAATATCTCAAGCCAAAGCTGATACTTATCTTTATCAAAAAAAGACTTCGTTCTTCAGAATCAGCGAACATCTTTTCCAACCACTCATTCTACTCGTCTAAATGAATGCTTGCCGTCATCATGCACTGAAGTCTATGGGCACGCCACTCTCTTGTTCTGGAAAGCAAATGAAAACTGGTTAATACAAACTGTTCCACAGATTGGAATTACTTATGCAACATGCCAATTTAATATCGCAATTTCACTCTTTGGGTATATCTCTCAGATCATCCACACATAATTTTACTTACTGCAATCCTCGCAATCGATCTTTTCCCCCACTATAGTATATTTGTACGCTAAGGACGCAGCCATGGATCTTATAACATTAACACCATTTGCGCATTTCATTCATACTACAACACTCACCAATATGGGAACAACATTTCACTGGCTAATCTAACTAAGTGCATTTAAATTTTACAACGGGTTAATTTCCGTTTAGTTTAGCAATTTATTTGGCTGAGATTATATCACCATATTATCTTGAATTTCATTCTTACATGATTAATCTACCTGTTTACTAATTGCAAGTACATTGATAAAGTAATTTCAACTATATATTCTACGGACTTGGTGATTCTAGGGTCATTCTTAAAGAACCGGGAGAAAATTTAAGCTTTAGTGTAAAGAGCGAGGTATTGACGAAAGGGCAAACCCCCTCATATATGTAATACAAATATACAAAGTTCTAGGTGCTTTTATAAGTTACCAAAAATTGGAGGGCAACTAGACCTCCTCCCCCACCCCATTTTCTTCAAAATCGTCAGAACGAAAATATGAGAAAGCCATTTAGACAAAAAAAGATATGCAAATTTCGTTGTGCGGTTAGCCAAATCAAAACATGCATTAATTTAAAAACGTTCAGAAATTACATAAAAAAAACAGTTTTTTTTAACTTCAAGTAAGGAGCGTCATTAAAACTTAAAACGAACAGAAATTATTCCGTATATGAAAGGGGTAGTCCCCTCCTCAACGCCTCGCTCTTTACGCTAAAGTTTCTTATTGTTTTAAAAAGTATAGTTGTGAGAAAGAGTCAAACTTTAGCGTAGAGAGCGGGACATTGAGGGACTACCCCCTTTCATAAACGGAATAATTTTTGTTCGTTTTAATGTCGCTCCTTACATGCAGTTAAAAAAAACTTGTTTTTTTTTATTTAATGGACAAGAGGGAATGAAACTTGTATATGTAATTTTTACTTACCGGTATTTTAAATTCAGCCACCTTTTGTTGATAATTTTCTTCCTCATATCTCAAATGTCTTATTGACTTCAGTTGACAAGTCAACTAATCAGAGACACAATGCCTTGGAGGCGTAATGCCTAAAATTGGATAAGAATCCCGCCTTTTTTTCTATTGGCTGATGAACAACGTGGCACTTTTTAAGACAATTTTTAGCAAAGCAAATGCAAAACTTTAATGGTGTCCTATGTCATCTAAAAAAAAAAAAACATTAAAATGTGTCAAATGAATTTTGATGTAAGATGCCTCAAATACTTTCAGTTGAATCTGTGAAATGAAGGGCCAGGTATTCCTTTACATTTTATACAATATATAAAAAGAAAAACAGTTCAAATTTTTTCACAAAAGAAGAAGCTTGATGTAAAAAAATAAATGTATTTTTAACAGAAAGCAACTGACATCAATGAAATCAAATAAAACAAAAATTCATGGAGAATAAATAATATAAGCCATATATTTAACCTATAATGAGGTGGCATAAAAGATTATTTCTAGAATTAGAAAAAAACAGTGTTATGGCTTAAAGTTCTGCTCAATCAACAGGAGTTGTCTAAGGCCAGAATAATTAAGAACTAAGGCCAGAGAAAAAGAAACTGATAACCAAAAAATAAGGCACCCAAAAATTTCAGGACCCTTTAGAGGGAAAAGAAGTAGAAGTAGGTACTTCAAAATACCTTCCTGGGACATACTTTAGCCTGTAGACACATCCCTGAAAGTTTCATTTTCCTAGCCTAACCTCTTTCAAAGATAGCCAAAAGTAGCTAAAGTAAAATTTTACCCCTACTGTATCTTAAAAATCCAGTTTAAATAGCAATCTCAACAAATATAGACTATATAAAAGGCTATAGGTATTGGCCTAATCATTCTAAATTTTTTTCAACTAAAAATTATAGGATGGTTTAGAAACTAGGCCTGTTTGATATAATAACATTTGACTAACTCACCAATGTGATAGCTGCCTCAGATAACAAAGAGCTTAATCGCTTTCTACACAAAAACAAATTGTCAGGAAGTCGTGAAAACAAATTAGGCTTCCACGGCAAATGAACACAATAGCGCGACTTCCGCACGTCAAATGACAAACCCTTGTCAAAGTGTGCAAGCACAGACAAATCATCATCACATGAGGAAATACCAACCGATTCACTTTCCCAAAAGGCGGCAACTTGATCCTCAAGAGGGGGAGATGGGGTAGTCCTGGGGATCAAGGGAAATAAACACACATTGACAGATGATGAGTAAGGTAAATTGGGGTCAGGGTATACCGGCCCTGACAACAAATATCCTAAACGGGAGCCCATCGCAATGGGGCCCGCAGAACCACGCACAATGTCCCCAGTGACGAATTTCCAATATTGATCGCAACCAATAAGTAAGTCAATAGTGTGAGACCCACCATGCAAGATGTGGGGGTCTGCTAACGAAACTGTAGATAAATGAGGAAAATTAGACAAAGGTACATCATTACTTACCTGTAGAGGGGCACAAATGGTAGGAACACTAAGAACTTGGAGGGGAATCTCAGTACCCCCATCTAGAGGTTGAACTTGAACCTCTGATAAGTCGCAACTATGCGATATACCACCTAATGAGCCAAATGTGCAAATATCAATTACATCGCGACGCAGAACAGGTAAATTAAGCTTGTTTTGTAAGTCTGTGGTAATAAATGAGCGATGAGCACCCTTGTCAAATAAAATACGTGCTCTCACCTGGGTCGAGTGAGAGGAACTACGAATAAAACAAGAAGCAGTTTGTAATAAAATTGTATTTGTTGGAGGGGAGGTAGAACTTTTTCTTGTTCGTAGATGTGCAAGAGGACAATCGATTAGACAAGGCAGAACCAAATTCATTCGTTTCAGACCTCGAAGGGGACGATACGTGTTCGTTCGTATTCCAAGACGAGAGTACTTGACGCTATGCGAAGTAGAAGTTTTCTCAAATGGTAATTAGTTTCTGTATTTATTTGGCTTTGCTATCCCATGAAAAGTAGTTTCTTGTAGCCTAATACCCTAATTAGTTGCCAAGCTACGCTATAGATTCGTAGTCACACGAAAATGTTTCTATAGATATCACTCTGCATGTTCTGTTAGAAGGCTACTCTTCTTGGTAAGATCGAAGGAAGGTCTTTGAAGCTAACACTATCTTTGAGAATCGTTACTATTGAAGTGGCTTATGTGATACGTATAATCATCATCGTTATTCTCGTTACAAACCTTTTACAAGTATCCCAGGATTGGAGAATACCCTTTACATGCTTGGTTCTGGAGCTCAAAACCGTATTTTTGTACCAATCTCATGAGGCTATTCATCAACAGAAGTATACAACTTAAGCGTTTTAAACAAACTATAGCTTTGTTATTTTTCAACATGCACTAAATGATTTTCGTTTCCTAATCATTGCAATAGTATTGTGGTAGACTTGTCATCCAGACAAGTCGTAGCTCCAACGCCCTTTTTCTCCTCACGATAGAGTTAATAAATAGAACCATTAGTCCAGCTGAATGGTGTAAAAATGTGGATTTTTGGTCAAAAGCACGAAGCTTGGCACAAATATTCAACTTGGCGTGCTGATTAATCTGAGATATGGGGCCAAGTAAATCAAGGTGTTTATGAACTGGCATAATCCCACATTAAAAGATGACGTTGGCCTTTTACTACAAAGAAGTGTCAAGATGCACATTACACATGTTAGCAATAATACTGTCATTGAGCAGGACAATGAGGAAGAGCATTTTAAAAGTCATGTAGGAGACTGCCATTACTTCGAGGAACTAACTTTTGTTTTTGTTGTGTTACCTTATGTTTAGGGAGTTGCAGTTGATTCTAAACATTGCTTCTTGACTTTATTTTGGTCATTTTCCAGCCGCCCCATCTATTGCAACGCCCCATTTATTACGTTTTTAGCATTTTTCAAACCCCCTGATTACTCCAACCCCCCATCTATTAGGCACCCAAGAGTAATTTGTTAATAATGGCCTCCTCCTGGCTTTTCAATGTATAAAGTATTACGCTATAAATAGATAACTAATGTTACTTTTCCCCCTAAACATGACAAATAACGGACAGCAATTGTCTTATAGCAGCCAACTTTTTAAGGAACTGTAGAACTGAGTTTGTTGTCTAGCAAGCAGCTTGTAACTGTTTATTGTGTCAGAAGTAGTATCTTTTGTAAGTAAGATACACAAAATTTGCTAAAAATATGGAACTAGATTCACACCCAAAACAAATTTTCCAAGAAGAGGAAAAGTGTGTTAGTAGAAAAGTGATTTTTCAATATATATATTTCAATATTGATGATGACACCACATAGCAAAGTTTGTACCATCTGCATGATTTATATATTTGAAGTATACATTTCTTTTACTTATTTTTAGTGAACACCTGTTGTATGATGCAGCCACCTTACTTGGCATCACTCTATACAAGGCTTTTCATCATGTTTTTCTCTTTCAGGGGGCACGACGGGGTGCATGAATCACTGGTGGGACATCCTTATCCAAAATAAGGGTGTGCTGCCCTGGAAATTTACCCAGGCCTGTAAAACGATCAGGAAATAATGTTTTAAGGTCACTAACATTTGCTATTTGAGGTGACGTGGCTGTAGGTTGAGCAGCTATCTGGCAGTTCAGGCTTACTAAACCTAAATCTTTGCACATGGGTAAACCAAAAATGACTGGGCCAGTCGTGTCAGCAACAAAAAATTCTGTATTGTGGGACATACCATCCTGATACTTGCACTTGAGGTTTAAAGTACCAAACTGTTTAATTGGTGAATTATTGTAGGCTAGTAAGGCTACATCTGATACAGTAGTCATAGTAGGTAAACCAGATTTGCTAACTGCATGAGGAAACATTTGTTTATATGTCCGCAGAGGAAAAATGTTCCCTTGGGCTCCAGTGTCGACTTTACCACGCAAATTGGCATTGAAGCCGGCCCATGGTTCAATTTGCACAGTAGCAAAAGCTTCATTGTCAGACGTCTGTTTGTTTACATCGACGTGGACAGTTATGGTATCAAATGTAAAGGATTCAAAAGATTGGTCTGCTGGGCTCATATTAAAAGATGACTGAGTGGTAACAGAGTTCAAGTCACGCTTACCTGGGCGTTGTTCTCTATTTGATTTAAAGTTAGTTGAGCACTGTGAACGATTTCGACTTTGAGATCGGTTAGGGCGTGATCTGCAGACCTTTCCCCAATGCCCGATATTTTGGCATTTGTTGCATGTCTGATTTTTTGCAGGACAATCGTCTCTTTTGTGCCTGTTACCACCACAGTAGCCACAAGAGAAAAGTAAAAAAAAGATGACGAAAAAGAAAAGTAGGGAGAAGATGACGAAAAAGAAAAGTAGGGAGAAGATGATGAAAAAGAATAGTAGGAAGGTAACGTAAGAGAAAGTAGGAAGAAGGTGACGAAAGAGAAAAGTAGGAAGATGACAAAAAAGAACAGTAGGAAGAAGGTGACAAAAAAGAATAGTAGGAAGAAGATGACGAAAAAGAAAAGTAGGAAGAAGATGACGAAAAAGAAAAGTAGGGAGAAGATGACGAAAAAGAATAGTAGGAAGGTGAAAAAAGAGAAAGTAGGAAGAAGGTGACGAAAAAGAAAAGTAGGAAGAAGATGACAAAAAAGAATAGTAGGAAGAAGGTGATGAAAAAGAAAAGTAGGAAGAAGGTGACAAAAAGAATAGTAGGAAGAAGGTGACGAAAGAGAAAAGTAAAAAAAAGATCACGAAAAAGAAAAGTAGGGAGAAGATGACGAAAAAAAATAGTAGGAAGAAGGTGATGAAAAAGAAAAGTAGGAAGAAGGTGACAAAAAAGAATAGTAGGAAGAAGGTGACGAAAGAGAAAAATAAAAAAAAGATGACGAAAAAGAAAAGTAGGGAGAAGATGACGAAAAAGGATAGCAGGAAGAAGATGACGAAAAAGAATAGTAGGAAGAAGGTGACGAAAGAGAACAGTAGGAAGAAGGTGACGAAAAAGAATAGTAGGAAGAAGGTCACGAAAAAGCAAAGTAGGAAGAAGATGACAAAAAAAATACTGGGAAGAAGGTGACGAAAGAGAACAGTAGGAAGAAGGTGACGAAAAAAAATAGTAAGAAGGAGATGACGAAAAAGAAAATAGTGCCATTGAGCGTAGTTACACTATATGAACATATTGGGAATGCGCTCTGCACACTGGAATGTGAGCATTTCAATAGTGCCATTGAGCGTAGTTAAAGTATTTGAACATATTTCGAATGCGTTCTGCACGTTGGAATGTGAGCATTTCAATAGTGCCATTGAGTGTAGTTATATTATTTGAACATATTGGTAATTCTTTTTGCACGCTGAAATGTGAGCATTTCAATAGTGCCATTGAGCGTAGTTACACTATTTAAACATATTGGGAATGCGTTCTGCACGCTGGAATATGAGCATTTCAATAGCGCCATTGAGCGTCGTTACACTAATTAAACATATTAGGAATGCGTTCTGCATGCTGAAATATGAGCATTTCAATAGTGCCATTAAGCGTAGTTACCCTATTTGAATATATTGGAAATGCGTTCTGCAGGCTGGAATGTAAGCATTTCAATAGTGCCATTGAGCGTAGTTACACTAATTGTACTTATTAGGAATGCGATCTGCATGATGGAATGTGAGCATTTCAATAGTGCCATTGAGCGTAGTTACACTCTTTAAACATATTGGGAATGCGTTCTGCACGCTGAAATGTGAGCATTTCAATAGTGCCATTGAGCGTAGTTACACTATATGAACATATTGGGAATGCGCTCTGCACACTGGAATGTGAGCATTTCAATAGTGCCATTGAGCGTAGTTAAAGTATTTGAACATATTTCGAATGCGTTCTGCACGTTGGAATGTGAGCATTTCAATAGTGCCATTGAGTGTAGTTATATTATTTGAACATATTGGTAATTCTTTTTGCACGCTGAAATGTGAGCATCCACCGAGACTTGAACTCGGATCGCTGGATTCAAAGTCCAGAGTGCTAACCATTACACCATGGAACCATTGATGAGAAAATGATTCTAACAAAATAGAACAAAAAAGGCCTCCTTTATAATATAGAAAACATATATAAACAATTACTTCTTACACATCGCGTAAGTTTGTAGAAGAGCAATTGTCAGAATTGCAATAAAGAACGTACGACGTCCCTTAATTTTCGTCTACATGAGGCAAAGCAAACTATGATATGATAAAGACTAGGTGCAAAGGCCAGATCTTAGCCAAAAGGATAACAAGCAATCTCTGCAACCTATCCTTGCTTAGAAAAGGTTCCACCGAGATTTGAACTCGGATCACTGGATTCAGAGTCCAGAGTGCTAACCATTACACCATGGAACCATTGATGAGTAAATGACTCTAACCAAATAGTACAAAAAAGGCCTCTTCTATATTATAGAGAACATATGTAAACAATATTTTTCCTTTTAAACACGGGGTAAGTTTGTAGAAGAGCAATTGTCAGAATTGCAATAAAGAATCTATGACGTCACTTTACTTTCGTGTATATAAGGTAAAGCAAGCTATGATATGATGAAGACTAGGTGCAAAGGCCAGATCTTAGCCAAAAGGATAACAAGTAATCTCTGCAACCTATCCTTGCTTACAAAAGGTTCCACCGAGATTTGAACTCGGATCACTGGATTCAGAGTCCAGAGTGCTAACCATTACACCATGGAACCATTGATGAGAAATTGATTTTAACCAAATAGAACAAAAAAGAACTCCTTTATAATATAGAGAACATATATAAACAATTACTTCTTATGTTCTAGAAACGAGGAACATACAGGCGTTAGTGCAAATCGCCACATGATCTGTTGTTTGTAGTCCATCCACTAAAATGGGAGAAAAAAATAAACGTTACGCAATGCTAACCTCTGAATTAATATAAGCTACGTAAAGGGTCATTATGATGACAGGGAAGAAGAGAATGCCAGACTGTGCTCAAGCGAGCAAGGGTAACAAAAGCCTACAAGACATAGATGCCCAGAACAGGCAGCTGAGATAGGAATTGACAAAAATGGCTGAGTCCTCCTTGACGATTCTACTTTAGTCAAAGGAAGGAGGTGATCATCATCATCAAACAGTCGTCTTTAAGGAATCAAGGACTAGCTATAGTTATGTGCAGATCTTGAACCAGAATTCCTGTGTCCGCCATGATGTCAAGATCTGCTTTCTTGTTCCATGACGAAAGCAAAGACTAGCAATACAGATATAACCATAATTACATTTTCAGAAACAATATTAGAACGTGAACTCGATTTCTTTTAACAAATTTTTGAACCAAAACTACCGCAATTTTCCAAGGAAAACCCTAAAACACGCCCTGTATACTTAGAACCAACCCTGCATGGGGATGTTTCAGTTTCGCTTGAAAACCTGATAAAAAGACCACACAGAAATGTTTTGATGTTGTCGCTCCACAGCGTAGTTTACACCACTAAGAGAGCACTGTCGACCAAACACAAAGATTATGTGCCTTCTACAAATTGCAGCTCTGACGTATAGCAATTTCCTTGACAGTGTGAGGCTGGGTATATTGGGCGCAGACTGTACTAAACGCAGACTGTACTAAACGCAGACTGTACTAAACGCAATCTGCCATTGTACAAGAGCTTGCACCACATCACACTGATTGGTTATTCAACCCCCCTTCAGCTCCTCATTTTGGTGGCGTGTTTGAAGCAATGGTCAAATTGACTAAGCGTGCTATTCGTGCCATAACTAACCAGCGTGTCTTCCATGAAGAGGCTCTTATCACAATCTTAGTTGAGGTAGAAGCCATTCTCAATAGCAGACCTCTTACTCCAGTCAGCGATGATCCGTCTGACTATGAGGCATTAACACCTAACCATTTCCTTCTTGGACATGCATCTCCAAACCTGCCTCCAGGAGATTTTCACCCTCAAGAATGCAACAGTCGCAAATGATGGAGACAGGTTCAAGCCATCACTAACATGTTTTGGGATCGCTTTCGTAAGGAGTACCTTCCTACTTTGTCAAAGCGCAGCAAGTGGAATGTTCGTAAGAGGAATCTGCAAGTAGGAGACCTAGTGATCATTCATAGTGACGATGCACCTCGTAGTCATTGGCCTCTCGGAAGAATACTTAATACCTTTCCTGGTCAAGATGGACAAGTACGATTGGCTGAGGTCAAGACTGCAAACAGCACATTGATGCGGCCAGCTATCAAGCTCTTCCTTTTAGAGGAAAATACATCTTAACATCGTTCAGTCCTACTTCCTTCACTGGAGGGGCAGAATGTTCAGGCAACGCAACAGTTCCCTGTGTTTTTCTATCTTTTATGTCTCTCGTCTCCCTGTGGAGGACACCTCGGGCTCTCGTCAATATGGCCGTTTTTGGACCAGAATCATGATGGAAGAAAAAATCTAAAGGGTCAAAGCACTTTGACCTGTTGCAGCGCCTCTAAATATATGGAAAAAGTCTTATTATTAATAAACACTACGATCCTTTAAGGCACATGACCCATCAGACCTTCCTAACAAAGGGACTAGATCGAAAGTCGCAATTTTATTAACATACTGAGTGTACTCTGTGTTGTAACGACTAAAACTGACTTCTTGCGACTCTAATATGAAATTAATATAAGGATAGTATCTATTGTTGACATTGGAAAACTAACATGCATGTAAATTAAGGTAGTACTACTGTATGATAGGCTTACACTTTGCAGTGTCTTTAATGCCTATAGATTTGTGTCCCTGTCTTCTTACGGCACAATATGACACGCAGATAAGAGAATCACGGGTTTCTTCTGCACTACTGTTGAGCGGATAGCATTTCTTTACCTTCTAGTATCTAAATATATGGAAAAAGTCTTATTATTAATAAACACTACGATCCTTTAAGGCACATGACCCATCAGACCTTCCTAACAAAGGGACTAGATCGAAAGTCGCAATTTTATTAACATACTGAGTGTACTCTGTGTTGTAACGACTAAAACTGACTTCTTGCGACTCTAATATGAAATTAATATAAGGATAGTATCTATTGTTGACATTGGAAAACTAACATGCATGTAAATTAAGGTAGTACTACTGTATGATAGGCTTACACTTTGCAGTGTCTTTAATGCCTATAGATTTCTGTCCCTGTCTTCTTACGGCACAAAGTGACACGCAGATAAGAGAATCACGGGTTTCTTCTGCACTACTGTTGAGCGGATAGCTTTTCTTTACCTTCTAGTATCTAAATATATGGAAAAAGTCTTATTATTAATAAACACTACGATCCACAAGGTTTATTGATTTTGAACTTGGGAGACCCAAAGTCGTGAAAGTACAATAGCAAGAACAATAATAACAAGAGTCAAGAATAGGATTACGACCTCTCTAATTTGAGATTCTACCACAGGTTACAACAGCACGTCAATACGTTGACATAGTTTTGAAAACCGTTTAGAAATTCAACTTCCAAAATTTAAGCTTTAGAGCCAAAAATCTTCATAATTAATTGCGTCGATTTATTGATTTTTTATTGAAGTCATCAATATTCGAGATAGCGTATTAGTTGTCGGTTGTTGTGAATTTCATTTGTACCAAGTTACATGTCTCTGTTTTCACTACCTATCATTTCACTTATTCCTAGACTGGATCTGGAAAGACCTTCACAATTACAGGAGGTGCAGAGAGATATGTCGATCGTGGAATAATACCAAGGACACTATCTTACGTATTTGAACAATATGAGAAGGTATACATGGCGTGATTGATCCATTTCTTGCATGATGTTACTATCCCATGATCAAAGCTAAAATTTGTCGTATCTTGTATGTATGCATTTATTCTCCATATAAACGTCACCTGGATTGTTAAGTCATCATCAAGGCTTTTATGGCAGATACAGGGAATATAATTCAGTCAACTACTGGCTCTCTTGAAGTTTCCGCTAGTGGTTCTAGTGCCGTATTTCCTTGCATGTTGCTAGGAAGAATGGTTCATGAGATCTGGTCCTTTCCTTGCAGTAATTACCTATTGACTTACACATACACTTCTGGGACCACTCTTTACCTTTCTATAGAGTAAAGCCTTTAAAATCCGGTCGTCTTTCCTACGGTGGGTGTGTATAACACTGGACCTCATCAACCGTGAAACTCTGTCGTTGGAAGGAAAAAAGCGTTTAAAAGTGAAATAGACATTAACAGTTATTGAGACGCGTATTAACCTTAGTTACGCACGCGGAAGAAATGATAGCAGGTAAAGAACAATGAAAAATATGAAAGTAACTTGGATGCTGTACTAGAAACTGGTTTGGGGGAACGGACCTTAATAAAAACGAATAAACGAATACAACTATCGAAAAGACATAAAAGCTCACCGCTACAAAGTAATAGTTTGCGGACCTTTTCAATTTTAAGATGAAAATAGTGATAGTTTGAGCAAATATTAAAATAACGATACAAAAATACAATTAATAAGACTTTTCGTATATGACAAAGTAATAAAATTATTACAATTAGTGAAAAGACAGGAAAATAAAGGCTCACGGTAAACTCCAGCCACTGTCTCACATGTATCAAACTGAGGTATTGAAGAAAGGGCTCTATATGATCGGGACTACGGAAAATAAGAAAGCAATCATTCACGGATCCTCCGAAATTTAAAGGCTTAAAGGTTAACGGGCATGCGTCTAACCGTTCTTGTTGTTGCAAATAGAACTTGAAAAAGTTGTTGTTGCGTGAGTCGTGAAGCCATGTGAAATTTGCAATGTCGACGATTAAAACCAAAACCATTGTGTACTACCTAAGATGTCTCTTAAAAACAACGTTTTATAACGGTTTCGTCATAGGTACGGACAGCTGAGCGGTATGGTTGAACCTATTGCTGGGATATTTGGTGCATTTGCAGTCACGGTATGAGTTTTTTTTACACAGTAGATTGAAGCCACCGAAGTGTTGCAGTGGTTTGCCCTTGCCTTCTGCTGGGTGTTTTTCTTGAGACACCATCTCTTGCTTAATAGCCGTTGACTCCGCCTGAGAGTTCTTCCGCCTGAGATCAGATGACAAGCAATCCTAGCCTTTCTTCGACCAAGAAGTGTACCACAAGGCAGCGGTTCTATTTAACCCATGGATGGAGTGGATTGGCAACTGTTGCCTTTGACAGGTTTTGTTTTTAGTCCTGCTGGGTATCCACTAGCCCTCCTTACCAGACATAAATCTGGTAGGGGAGCCGGTTTAGTCGCCGACTACCCGACCATGAGGCAGGTAGCACTGGTTTACATGTTATCATTGGCAGATTAGGACCAATCTGACCTAGAGTGGATAGAGTTATGAAATAGCTTCAAAGGACTTTGGTAGTGTCTTCAATGACGTTCCCTTGTGCCGTTCCGTATTTGAAAAGTATGAGCGGTTATGTTGTTGAGAATAATAAGATCACCATTCCCTTGATAGTGCACATAAATATGTGCCCCTTGGATTGGCCCATATCTTATACTATTGATCTGCCTCATTGTTGATTGGAGACATTATATATGATATATTTTCTGTTCACAGGTCAATTATAAATATTGCATCAGTTGTCTCAAGTATCCTGGGAGTTCCAAACCGCTGCCTCTACAGTGCAACAAAGGGTGCTGTAATTGCACTTACAAAATCAACAGCAGCGGAATTTGCGAAAGATGGAATAAGGTGTAATTGTATTTGTCCAGGTATGGGTACTCTTTGCTTGTCTTTTCAAATAGAAGTTATCAATGTTAATAACTTTACATGATCGAGTAAATAGCAAACAACCCCGTATCGTTCCTTCCCCCTTATATTGGCAGGCAAAAAGAGTTCTCGCTATTTTTGACGTTTTATTGACTACTCCTACCTCAATAATTCATAGTTCTTAATGTTTCTGTTGATAAAACTCTTCTCAGTAAGATACCAGACGTTACTTGGGTTGAATATTGGTCATTTTATACGTAAAGTCCATATGATCTGTTAACTAAGTCTTTGTTGTCACGAATAAACAGCAAGAATGTTAAAGACAGACAGAAAGAACCTACGTGGTAGCGAGTAGTTCACTTAAAGCCTTAACAGGAAATGAATTGACTGTTCAAGACGGAAATCGTTATGGAACTCCTCCTCTTGTACTCATTATGTCTCTATGCTACAGCTTATTGTTATTCTATAGTATCGATATATAAATGATCATGATTTACTGGTGACATGGGAGCGGCTGTTTCTGTAACTGTTACAAGAGCTATGAAAACTAGATTACGATCAACATATAAAGTAAGAAACGGTGCAGAGGTGGAGAAAATGGCTGAGTAGTATATACGCGATGGGCAATTTCTCTCTCGCTAGATGCTTTGAAGAAAAAGTCTGAGGTTAAAATGTTTCGTTAAATCATTTCTCCTGCGCATCAAATAAAAGTTATACCATGGCCTCTTACATAAAGCTTGAGAACGTTCTTGTCCAAGTAGCCCGTATTTAAGTATTTGGAAAATCAAAAATAACTCCAAAGAAATCTGTCATAATTCCACACTTTGAACTTGACGTAGTAGCCTTGAAAGTGAAGTTAGATAAACTTATTCAAAGCTTTAGACAAACAGATTTTGCGTACTCTGTCAACAAGGGTGGACATTTATGTTGCACTCCTTGGCCATGTAACCCGTTCTTCACCTTCCAGCCCAATAGGTGGTCTCACATGCTGGACACAGCCATTTAGGCGAGCTCATCGCCTTTCAAACGGATGAAGGAACTATCATGATTAAAATAACGAGTCCAAGGTAAACCGTCGTGAACCAGCTGTATCAGCGGATATCCCAAATGCTTACGCAAAACGTAAACTTTACAGTTTAGGAAACTATCAACTGCCCCCGTCCAGCATGGAATATTCCTCCCTACTTTCCATTGCTTAATGACCAAGCTTTTCAGGACGTTAAGTCAGCTGCTCATATTCGTATCGTATGGAAGTACTATGCGAATGGGTTTCTGTGAAATAGAAACCCATTGTCCTGGTCTTCATATTCAGGACAGGTTAGGTGCGCAAAATACCCTAGATCTAGGGTTGACATTAACGCTTCACAAAAAAGTACCCTTCATGACCAGTAAAATATCCCGCCATCAGATCTTCCTGGAATACAAATCCATTTTCAACCCATTCGTATGTCTCAAGGTGTAGCGTTTCTGTTTATTTTCAGCCCCAGAAAATAAAGATGTTAAAACAAGTGGCCCGTTTTGATAGACCGCAAATCAACACACCTATTAAGTTGGTGTATGCAATTTTACACTGGGCTGAACGGGTACATTCTGTTCGGGAGCTCTATACTCATGAACGTGGACACACCTCTAAATTCAAATGACAAAACCCCGACAAAAGTAAGATAATCAACCGGTTCACGAGGCATATAATAAAAATTCTTCGTGATTAAATACACAGTTCTTCATACTACTTTTTTCTCAGCAGGTCTTCAGAGGCAGCACGTTATATTTGTAATCCACTCCGTTTATATACAAACACTTTCTTTTCAAAAAGCATTATATGGGTGCCGTTAGTTAACGGTTTTGCCTTCCGAGAATATAGTTGTGGTTAATCCACCTCATTCGTTGCCTACCTGATCGCCAGTGGTTTCCCCTAGTCCCATGGCACAGGGTTTCCCAACTTCGAAAGTATATTATTCCCCCCCCCTTCAGCTTCCAAAATTTCTAAGTACCCCCTCGGTTCGTATGAATTCGGTATGGTTTAGCTTCATTGGTATTAAACGAGTACACCATGAAATAAACAGTGACCAAGGAGTCCTAACTTGCTCACCAGGTGTAAGACGAAAATATGCGCAACATGGGAGTAAACTGGGAAAAAATATATTTATCCTTTGTTTGGTTTTGGCATTTTGACATAAGGAATCAAAAGAAGACCCTATAAGTTGTTGGACCCCTCTCCTCTGGTACCACTTGTCTCACCTTTCCCCCTTTAAGATCTCAATACTCCTCAATGGGATCCTTGGAGCTCCGCTGGGAGACACTACCCTGGCGCATGCGGCGCGGTATTCCCACTAGTGATGCGTAATTAAGTCAAATCACTTTCATTGTAACAAGCTAATAAATGGGGGTAGCGCAGGTCTTCTTCTTTTGACACCCCACCACTACTCTCCACCGAATCATGTTCTTTGAGTACCGCTCCTTTCATAGCATATGTGCTCTCCAATAACCAATACCCTGAAACAGCAACAGACACTTGAGAAAAATCATGGCCTTCGAACATCACCTGTTGCAAACAATACCTCAATGCCCCTTCACATTATCAAAGAGGCAAGACGTGCCTCAACAACCAAACCCAAAAATGGATACTTGGAAATGGACAAGTTAAAATATTTGAGATGTGGTAGCAACGGAAACTGAAACTTTCGCGATAATAAATGATGCCCAAAAGCTTTACCAATTGCTTGCTGAGGCCGTTTCCAGAAAGCAAGAAGAGCGTCCCACTTCAAAAGAAATAGACTGGAAATTCTTTGCTGAAAATCAGTTGAGAAATGAATGATGTTGTACAGGCTTTAAATCTGTTCAGTCTGCAAACACTACAGACGAATCGTTACTGGCCTCAAGCATCACCTACTTCTCCCCATCCCCTAAGCGCCCAGGACCTTCAAGAACATATGGGGTAATGAATGTGGATCACTTGACTCGTAAAGAGTAGCAAATTACCTAGCAAAGATTCAGTACTACCTGAAGAGTTGCCTATGCCTTTTGGATTTGATCTTAAAATTCGATAAAACAGTGAACGAGATCCACTTTTTAATACAGTGCTGTTTTTTCAATTTAAAATAATTTGGAGGGGGGAGGTAAATTTTAAAACTCGTCTCCGTTTCTTTTCAAAACTGAGCTGTTTTTTTTTACTTTCATTTGACGCGTTTTCTCTATGGGTTCAGTATATATTTTTCCCAACATATTCAAAAGGCGGGGCAGCAATAAAGATACTGTAATAAAAATTAATCGGTGTTTTTTTTGTCATCTCAGGATAGTTTGATTTTTTTTTTCCTAGGACAATAAGGGGGCCTTATTGATTTTACATACTTGATTTACCTGATTATATAGATGATTTACCTGATTATACCTGAATTGATTTACATGAGTGCGGGATGAACTAAGGGACGTTTTAATGAGATTAACTTTACGTGTTTTGGGACTGAAAGAATTCCAGGAGATATATGATCCGGAAAACGTAGTCTTTCTTGCCACACTAGTACAGAATTTAGTTCCCTCTTTCTCAACTTAAACATTAAGGAACGAGGTTGCATCAATTGGATTCAAGGAACATCAACTGAATTCAATTGAATTGATGGAAGTTGCAACATGCGGTGTTGAATTCAATAATTGTGAAATGTAACGACAATAGAACGGGGTAAGCATGGGAAGTCCCTTGGGTCCAGCATTAGCTAATATCTTCGTTGGCTTCCGTGAACTTCGACTTTTTGAATCCTCCCAAAAGCAGATCGTTTACTTTTGTTATGTTGACGAAACATTTGCGATATTTTTGAAAGAGGGTCCGATTGTCACGAATTCCTAAGAAACCTAAACCGTTACACAAAACTTTAAAGTTTGCCTTTGAGAAGGAACGAAACAACTCACTACCGTTATGCAAGCCATCAGGCAAGCACAACCGCCTAGCTGGACTGCCTCTCACGGATCATGGAAAGAGTTTGTCATCAATGAGAACAGATACTACACCCATTGCTTTCCAAAAAGGCCAGAAGCGAGGCAGTTGTCACAGTCGTTGGAAAGTGAGTCACGTACTCTGCGTAAGAAAATACCATGCAAGTAAAATGATAAAATTCACGAAACCTGAGTTAGAATGGCGATACTTAACGTTTCAGAATACTGGAGGGCTAGAAAAGCTGACGAAAGTCTGTTAAAGTGAGAAGAAATGAGAATACTAAGGTCGAGTTTAGGTGTTACCACATTTAGCTTACAGCTTCCCTTCAAATGAGATAGGTCGGAAACTGAATTTTCAAATCCTCCGGGAGATGATGTGGGTCCAGCTGATGAAAGTTAGCCATATTCTTCCCACGTATCCTACTTCTTAATGACATTTTAATGACAAAACAATGTTGGTATTCCGATGGCTGGATAGGCAGAATTGCATCATTTTTGCAAGGTTCTATTTTACTACTGCCAACAGCATTTATTCTTCGGTGGGACGAAGGAGAAGACTGCTTGTACGTATTGCAGAGCTATTGATAAAGCGTATTCTAACACAAAAAGAAATACTGTTATGAAGAAGTGCATGAAATCCATGCAAACTGACTACACGTGAGAGTATCGCATACATTCATAAATCAAAAAGGTGGGAGCAAATTTAATAGTTTGGAAAAGTAGGAGGGCCAGAGCCCGGGTGACCCCCGGTTCCTGCGCCAGTGGCAGTCATCTTTCCGACAAGTGACATAAAAGCCACTTGGAAAGGAACAAGTATTAGTTTTTTATAATTTGTAAAGCTCGTCTTGTACAGTAAAATGCTAAGCTTGAGCACTGCTGAATGCTGTAGTAAACACCGTAGTCGAGTTGTAAAGAAACTGAAATTACTGCAAAGATGATGAATCATAACGTTTGCATAACCAACGCTATCATTGCTTAATCTGTAATAATAACTAAACATAAAAAAATTGATAAACCGCAGTAGTTTTCTGTTTATTTATTAATGGTTACGACAAAATTTTGCAAACTTGCTTGTTCCCACGGCTTTCGAACTATGCCTTCCTGGCGTAGGTTGTGGTCTATCTTCAATCAATCTCTGGGTATCTCTATTGGTGTACCTGGCAATGCCTATCATCTAAACTAGCTTTCTCATTTGTGTTTCTTAGATTCTCTTCAATGGTGGAGTGACTTGTCTTACGTATACTGTGATGCCATCCCATTTGAAAACCGGCATGCATATGAGGAAGTACAAATTCACGTGGAAAAGAAACTGTTAATGGCCTCTTGTATTACTGTTTTACCGTTGCCATTATGGCACATAACAGCTACTCCAAGCAGTGAATAATGTATCAAATAAGGTTTTAAGCATCTGCCCTTACAGAAAGACAGTTTGAAAATGTTGTGAGTTGCATGAAGGCATTCAGGTGGCCCAGAAAAATGGTGCAAACTGATGTTGTTGGCTCCATGGGCGTCTTCCAGAATTGAACTTTGTACAACGGGAATATTTACTGCAATGCTTTAATGGCAACTGAAGGCTGCTAAATCTTGAAGGAATATACATCAATTTATCTATTCTTTTCAGATCTTTGATCCATATCACTTATGCAAACTTTAAACATTTGACATCAAGTTACTATGTTCAAAAACTACAAAATACTACTTCGTGAAACACATGTCAATAAACCATAGATAGAAGCTGTTACATTGCCTACTGCTGAAGGAGTGACTGGGCTCAGTAATTAAGCTTGTCAAGGCTAAACTGGATTCAATCTTTCAAGACCTGTTCAGAATTGCATTGGTAGGAATTAGTATTAAAAACCTTTCATAGGACTTTTAAAGATTTTGCTAAATAGTTACGGTAAAACTATGAAAGATTTTGCCTCTGATATTCTTATGATAATGATGATAATAATAATAATGATAGTAATAATAACTATTGAAAATTGAAAGGCAGACATGCTTTATCGCAGCGCAAACCGGCCCTACCGGCCGGCCCTTTACAATCAATGTCTCCCATGATATGATAGGCCTACCCTTTGAGAAAGCTCCATCTGTAAACGGTGCCAAACACACAACATTAATAATGGCAAAATAAAACTCAACAAATGTCTATATAAATAATAAATAAACAGTCAATAATAATAGGACAGTATTGTTATTATATCCATACCAACTGCGACAGCCCGAGGGTTTCCTGCAGATAAAGCCCAACTGCAGCACCTACTAACGCAGCTATACTTGCTCGAATAGCTACTCCTTTAGCAGTTTTTACCATCTCCTTAATGCACCAACAATATGCCAATCGATAACCATTACACTGAGGAAACTGGTCCCTCTACCATAGTTAATGCACAAGTAAAGGGCTCTCCAGAGCCTCGTAAGACGTGACTTGAAACTATGTTCCAGACAGCACCACTCTCGTAAAATTAGCTTGATTATGAATTTCCAGTACGAGGCTATCTTTCAATACGAGGTACGATTGCTTTGGCCAAGTTCTTCGCAAGGGAAGGGGAAGATGACAGGACCAACGTGCAATGGTCGCAACTATAGAAATCTTTGATAATAATTGAAACACGGAGATATGAGAATATTTTCCAGGACGTTACATAATATGTTGCTTCAGACCCCACCCTCCTATGCTGAAATGGGTAACGGTGCGTAACAAAATCAGCTTCTCCACACACCCATATGACCGTATTATTGAATGGCCCCTAAAACGGGTTACTACGTCAGTAGTTTTTGTCTCCGCGCAGGCTAGGTCATCGATTTCAGATTGGCTTGAATCGTTCCTGGTCTGTTGATAAATATCGGATTTATGGATACAAGCTTTGAAAGTTTGAAAATCGGTTTATAAATGCTTGAACTGTCCATAATTTCATGGATATAGAGGAAATAAACTGAACTTGCTTACATGCTTCAAAGGCGTGAACTTGGACACATTCGTCGTCTTTATTTTGGACACTTTTTTCCTAGAGGGGAAATTATCTGTAAAGAAACATAAACGCTGATTATTCATTTTAAGTAAACTTCATTTGTATTGCTCCCCGCGAAGAAAATTTTCAAGTGCATTGAAAACCATTCCGTCTGATAATCAGTGGAAAGGCTTGGATAATTCTTAGCCCAAACAGTACGAACTATTTTTAGTACGTATCTAGCATAAATTATTGGCGCAAAATACATTTGATTACATCGGTGCCAAGAAGACAATGCTAATTATCTCCTAATTTATGCAAGTATTGTAAATGACTTGATTTGTATTGTGTATTCCTGTCCACAAACTCGGGTAGTGACGTACATGTCTTGCTGAGAAGGATGTGTTTACAAAGACAAGTTGATAAGCCCAGTATGAGTGTTTTGTCGTCAGCTTTTGAATCATGGTCACGAAAGGTACATTAGTTTAACCCTATTCCGATCGAGGGGAGGGGGGATTAGAAGCTCTCTTCGCAAATTTTCCCCTGGTATTTGAGATTCTTATACTTGTAAGAGATAAAAATGAACGTTCACAGCACTCCGTAGACTTTTGAAAACGAATATCCAATTCAAGAAGCCAGACAAACATTGGCAAAATCTGCCTGTTAGAAAGGCTTCAGCACAGAGCTCTTCTTTCTCCTTGTTCCCAGAGGGTTTACACGGTTTTCTAATTATTTAATTATTTGATGCCTATTGACGTTCATTTCGGAATAATAAGGCCTGATAGAGAGAAACAGAAAACAGTTAAAAATTAGGGCTCCAAAGTGGTGCAGTATAGCCTTGTCATTTTACTACCATCACCCCATCCACCACCCTACCCCTGCCAAAAAGTGCCCAATTTGAGAAAAAAGTTTAGGTATCGTCAAACGTCTCTATACACTGTCGTGCAAAGTCATACCAAGACAGTCTGGTAATCACAACCCGAAACTTCGGTAATTCCGCACATGGTTTAAACTAGCCCAATTGGGCTGACCAACTAGCGCTTTGGTAAACTGATTACAACGAACATGAAATATCAAGTTCCTAGTCCTGTACTTTGAAATTTGAGACCTGCTGAAAAACGTTTAAGGATTTTTTGCGTTACTAAAGGTTATCACCGATTTCCTGATTAATTCTAAACATTGTTAACTCTTAGGTTCTTTATTATGGGAAAGATTTCAGTTCTAATAAACTCATCGCTTAAAGCAAAGTTTAAGCCTTGAAGGATACGTGAACACAAATTTAACAATCAACGCTTTTCCGTTAGCCATTAAATAGCAATCTTCCATTAAGGGTTACATAAAATGTTTTAGTATCTGTGTTGTTTTCGTTTTCTCCTTTCTTACTTTGATTTTGTACGTGCATGTTAAGTCCTTATAATAAACGGGACAGTAAAGGCATAGTAGAACCTCCGTGAGACTTTCAGAAGGAAACATTAGTAACCTATCATCATCGCCATCATTAACATTATCACTATTTCGCGTGTCTTCGGCATGCTTAGAACACCATTCGCACGATTGGCACCCTACTTAATAAAAATGATATAATTTGCCGCAATGCACGACTTGCATAACTGATGTTAATTAAGCTGAATAGACAGTGCAAACTACCAAGCTATGACTGCAGGAAGCTTGAGAAAATTGTAATAAAAAAGGCGCTTCTAAATATCATATTTCGATACGCGGGCTATGGTATCATGTAGCTATCTATCAGTCATTCAACCAATCAAATCACCTTTACAGCGTATTTCCTTTTCAGAGAAAACATGGTGCCTGATAACTTCAAGCAATGCAAGAACGAAGTCCTAGCAAAGGGGATTTGATTCGTTAATGTGACCGCCTTCTTGTTGGTTTGTTTGTAAACTACAGTAGTGTTTAGTAAAACGTAATTTAAAATTCAAGACAAGGCAGGTTAAAGGAAGCTTACATAAAGTTGGATATTAGCCATTTATTATAACACCCCAGTAATCCTGGTAGGCATGCAGGATCTTAAGTCAGCAACTTAAAGGGTTATAGGAGAAATATAGTTAATACATATCACCTACGTAAATCTATTATAAGTGCTTTTATATAAATTAGATAATAGTTACCATTGAAATAAACTCACATAAAAGTTTTTATGTATCGACTGTATAGACTCGATGAAGTTATTGTCAGTTAACCCTTTCAGCCCCATAAGGAAACCAGCAGCCAAAAATGGATGATATTTGTGTTTTGGTGATGGTTTTGGATGGTGATTATTAGTTCATGTTTGCCTTTTCCCCCACATGTCCCATTTCTGAGATTTTTAATGGGACACTGGTGTCCAATGTGTATAGGAAGGCATTTGCGACAAATGTAAATAGGAAGTTTTTTGCGACAAACATACACAGGAGGTTATCTGCGATAAATAAACAAAGGACGTTACTTGTGGTAAATGTCTATAGGAAGTTACTTATGGCAAAGGTGCATTGAAAGTTATTTGCGACAAATGAGCATAGGGAGTTATTATAGAAAATGTGCATATGAAGCTATTCCTGCAAACGTGCACAGGAAGCCATTTGTGACAAACGTACACAAGAATCTACTTTTGGCAAATGTACATGGCACGTTATTCGAGACAACTTTAAATAGGGCGGTACTCGTGGTAAAAGTACATAGGACGTTTTTAGCGACAACTGTACATAGGACGTTATTTGCGACACATGTAAATAGGAAGTTATTTGCGACAAACGTACACAGGAGGTTATCTCCCATAAATAAACAAAGGACGTTACTTGTGGTAAATGTATATAGGAAGTTACTTAAGGCAAAGGTGCATTAAGAGTTATTTGCGACAAATGAGCATAGGGAGTTGTTATAGAAATTGTGCATATGAAGGTATTTCCTACAAATGTGTATAGGAAGGTATTTGCGACAAATGTCCATAGGAAGTTTTTTGCGACAAACATACACAGGAGGTTATCTGCCATAAATAAACAAAGAACGTTACTTGTGGTAAATGTATATAGGACGTTACTTATGGCAAAGGTGCATTAGGAGTTATTTGCGACGAATGAGCATAGGGAGTTAGTATAGAAATTGTGCATATGAAGGTATTTCCTACAAATGTGTATAGGAAGGCATTTGCGACAAATGTAAATAGGAAGTTTTTTGCGATTGTAACTCGTAACTGGTTGTATTGCGCAGCGGTCAAGTTGCTTATTAACATTTACACAGCATATGGTATTTATTACCTCGTGAAAGAAGATTACAGATCGTAATACAATTTTACGAAGTAGCTATACCTGCAGTGGTGTAATCATAGCTTCATTGTTTGAACCTTGTATGATGTCATTATTTCCACCCCAGTTCTAGATCTAGCTTTGAAATTCTTTCTTTATTGTCTTAGGTATGATTGTAAGTGAATACGTGTAATTCGGTGTAACTTGATATCTGTACATTATCGAATATTGGCATACAGTGTTATGTGGACGGAAGATGGATGACTCTTCTTTCATTCTCTTACTCTGATGAATTTTCTCAAATTTGCGTGATGGACGCTTGGTAATTGAATGGATGTGTTACTTCACTGGATAAGTGCACCTTGAAATTGTTTCACTCAAGAGGTTTCACACGTGCGCACGGTTAGATAACTTGAATGATGTACGCACTGGATTGGCTTTACCGATGTAAGATTGTTTCACTGAAGTGTACAAGCCGAAATATATGCTGTCATTGAGAAGAACGGGCAAACACATTTTGGCAAGAACATAACAAGTTTTCTTGAAAATATGAAACCCAACCAAAGGGTTGTGCCTAGGGTTTCTCAAGATTTTGATAATTTGAGTGTCGGATGTTTCTTAATTATACTTCTCTGACCCTTGAAAGATTCCTAAATAATTCTTTACCCACAGAAACAAGTAATAGAACTTAAGTCGTACGATAAACTTCTGTGGTGTGTTAGATAAGCAAGATTTCTTTCTAGAGACAACACCACAGCACAAAAATGAAATGGTGAAGAAAGATAGATAACTTTATGGGTGTGTACATGAGCGATATCGCAAAAGTGACGCATGACAAGGAAAGGTGACCAACTTGTCTTGTATTTTCTACTCATTATCGATAACTAAAGTCTCCTAAAATGTACTTTTAGATCTGATGTTGGAAAACAGCTTTAACCAGTCTTAAAGAGGTTTATGTACTGCACAAAAATGGTGAATAAAGATGCAGAACATTACTGGTGTGTACATGAGTGATAACGCAAAAGTGACGCATGACAGAGAAATGTGTTAAACTTGCCTTGTATTTTTTTCCTGTTGTCGATAACTAAAGTCCCCAACATTGTACTTTTACATCCGATGTTGGAGAACGGCTTTAACCAGTCTTAAAGTGGTTGAAGTACTGCACAAAAATGGTGCATAAAGGTGGAAACCAATACGGGCGTGTACATGACCGATATCGCGAAAGTGACGCATGACAAAGAAATGTGACTAAATTGCCTTACATTTTCTCCTCGCTATCGATAACTAAAGTCCCCCAAATTGTACTTTTACATCTGATGTTGGAAAACGGCTTTAACCAGTCTTAAAGTGGTTTATGTACTAGACAAGAATGGTAAATAAAGGTGGAAACAAATACGGGTGTGTACATGAGCGACATCGAAATAGTGACGCATGGAAAGAAATGTGACCAACTTGCCTTGTATTTTCTCCTCGTTATCGATAACTAAAGTCCCCTAAAATGTACTTTTACATAAGACGTTGGAAAACGGCTTTAACCAGTCTCAAAGTAGTATATGTACTGCATAAAAATAGGGGAGAAGGATGAAGAACTTTACGGTATGTTACTAATTTTTTATCTTCCTTTATTTATTGCTATTTCCCTTCATCCAAATTTTTATCTTCCGTTTTTCATTTATACTTCCTACTTTACTGATTCATTATCTTCCTTCAGATATTCATATTCCTCCTCTATTAATTGATTATCTTCCATTATTTATTCCTTTTCCTATTTTACTAATTTATTATCTTCCTTTATTTATTGATATTCCTCCTCTATTAATTTATCATCCTCCATTATTTATTCTTTTTGCTATTTTACTAATTTATTATCTTCCTTTTTTTATTGCTATTCCTCCTCTATGAATTTATGATTTTCATAACTTATTCCTTTTTTTATTTTACTACATTATTACCTTCCTTTCTTTATTGATATTTCTCCTCTATTAATTTATTATCTTCCATTATTTATTCCGTTTCCTATTTTACTAATTTATTATTTTCCTTTATTTATTCATATTCCTCCTCTATCAATTTATTCTCTTCCATAACTTATCCCTTTCCCTATTTCACTGATTTATTGTCTTCCGTTATTTATTCTTTTTCCTACTTTACTAATTTTTTATCTTCTTTTATTGATTGCTATTCCTCCTCTATGAATTTATGATTTTCATAACTTATTCCTTTTTTTATTTTATTACATTATTACCTTCCTTTCTTTATTGATATTCCTCCTCTATTAATTGATTATCTTCCATTATTTATTCCTTTTCCTATTTTACTAATTTATTATCTTCCTTTATTTATTGATATTCCTCCTCTATTAATTTATCATCCTCCATTATTTATTCTTTTTGCTATTTTACTAATTTATTATCTTCCTTTTTTTATTTCAGGGATACGTCAGCTAAAAATTGTCTTCCATAGATGCAAACAAGTGTCAGGTTTTGTCACTCAGAATCGGAAAACTCCATCGAAAAACTCGCTGACACTTGCTTGCATATCAGCAGGTGTTGATTTGCCCTTCTTCTTTAAATAACACCTTCTTTGTTTTTCGATACTAATTATGCATTATTTGCAGGTTTCATACTCCTTTGAATCAATTAACTATTAATTAACTACCTAGCTGGGTAGATAAATCATGATGAACAGCTTATAAGAGATAATATACCGCGACGTGAAATTAATGCATATGTCAACCAGCAACACCAGTTGCTTCCTAAGATTCCTTGGAGCTCCTCTGATTCTGGCTGGTGTTCATGGACATCCTTAACGGTAGCACGGTGTAACTCAGTGCCATTCCTCTCTCAACCATTTGGAAGAGGCTAAACTTTGTTCAAGACAAGATATTTTACGCTTTAGGTTCCCCACTGTTGTCCCTAAGTGTTAATCTCAAGTACATTATGCTGGGGTTGATTCAAATGAGGTTTTTGCCCTGTAAAAACATCAGTGTAAAGTGTTACTCCAGCCCTAAAATCCAAATTATTGTCGATTGGACACAAACTAAACCATTTCTTTTTTATTGCGAGAGAATTTAAAGATATTTGCAAGAAAATCATTAAGAAAGGATGGTGGTAGTTTGTATTCACATTTCAGCCTCTTAATTCATCTAATTTGTTGCTTGCATGTCACCTAGTATATTAGTGACTTAAACGGTGGTGGAAACAATGAAAGCATCAGTAGGTGGGTAGTTCAATTAGCTACACAGCTAACAAGCCCATTCCATACTTGGAATGCGTACATTCCATGGTGCACAATGCATTTAGAATAGCACCAAAAGCAGTTTTTAAAAACACTTGCGTACTTGGAATACGTACATTCCATGGTGCACAATGCGTTAAGAATAGCACCAAAAGCTGCTTTTAGAGACACTTGCATACTTGGATTGCCTATATTCAATGGAGCACAATGCGTTTAGAATAGCACCAAAAGCTCCTTTTAGAGACATTTGCATACTTGGAATGCGTACATTCCATGGTGCACAATGCGGTTAGAATAGCACCAAAAGCAGTTTTTAGTAACATTTGCATACTTGGAATGCGTACATTTCATGGTGCACAATGCTTTTAAAATAGCACCAAAAGCTCTTCTTAGAGACACTTGCATACTTGGAATGCCTACATTCCATGGTGCACAATGCCTTTAGAATAGCACGAACAGCTGCTTTTAAAGACACTTGTATACTTGGAATGCGTACATTCAATGGCGCACATTGAGTTTAGAATAGCACCAAAAGATCCTTTTAGAGACACTTGCATACTTGGAATGCGTACATTCAATGGTGCAAATTGCGTTTGGAATAGCACCAAGAGCGGTTTTTAAAGACACTTGCATAGTTGGACTGCGTACATTCCATATTGCACAATGCGTTTAGAATAGCACGAAAAGCTGTTTTTATTGACACTGGCGACCTTGTAAAGCGTACATTCAATGGTGCACAATGCGTTTAGAATAGCACTAAAAGCTCTTTTTAGAGTCACTTGCATACTTGGAATGCCTACATTCCATGGTGCAAATTGCGTTTGGAATAGCACCAAAAGCGGTTTTTAAAGACCAAATTCAAACCAAATGTTGTTGGAGTTCGTTGCATTTTCAATTGACGCCATATTTGTTGCTAGCGTTCAAATACTTAAGGGAGGGTACCGGTACTATTTGGTCTCTAATAAAGAGGGGCCTGGAAAACACCGGGGTTGACTGCTATGAATTTTAATGAAATAATTTCTTCTAGTGATAAAATGAAAATAAAGTGGAAATAATATCAACATAATGTAAATTTTAGCTTCAAAAGTATCTTTATCTCTCTAAAATCATCATCATCATCTAAATCTGTAATAATGTTTCTTTTGGTATCATTAAAGATGAATTCCCCAAAATTAATAAAAGGGTGGCTCCACTATGTTCCGGGCTGGGGTTGGAAAAGTTAAAAATTAAAGAGCGTTCTCCCCCGTTTATTAGAGATCAAAGAGTAGTGCATTTTCAATATACTAATCAAATCATCCACTTCCGACCTCGGACACGTTCCACAACTTTATTTATTTTTCTAACTTTCTATAAAAGTAGTAACGCTATCGTCAAATGGTATGTAAACGAAACAAATTAATCTCTTCAATTATTAAATATTGTTTGTGTAATAAGTTAATTGAAATAAGTCCTCTTTGGAAAGAATTCATTAGAGGGATTAACATTGATTGCAAATATTTCTTGGCATCTATACTTTCCTATCTCACTGCGTTAAAACTAAAACATTCGAAATATGCAATCTACTGTAAGTAGCAGTTATTGATTTCTAAATGTACTAGTTGAGCTCCAAAAAGAAGATTCCTTACACTGTGGTGAGATAATTTGTTTTCTATGATATTTATTAAACATTTAAAACAAATTATACTATTCGTTATTCTTGAACTTCTCCAAACAAGAGAGTGATCCCTAGCGCTTGGGTGCTACCAATACAATTTTTACTCACGTATCTTGAAAAATGGGAAAATATCCTCATACCACAAAGAATATTCGTTCTTACACTTTTTCCAACAAAACCGTAATCTCGAACACTTTGATGCCACAAACAATAGTTGTTTTACTTTATCTAACTAATGGAAAACTGTCTTAATGCCACCAAGAATATTCGTTTCTTCTTTACTTCTTCAAACAAGAGAGTGATCCCTAGCGCTTCGGTGCTACCAATACAATTTTTACTCATGTATCTTGACAATGGAAATTTATCCTTATACCACAAAAAATATTTGTTCTTATACTCCTTCCAACAAAACAAAAATCTTGCTGTTACGCCTTGCTGTTACCGATATTAAATTTTCTCATTTATATGTTCAGTGGATGACAGGGAACAGTGGAGAGATTGTGTCATGGCAATTCGACCGAGGTCGATCCGATGATGATGATGATGATATGTTTAATGGAACCGATCTTTACGGTACCAAGATAGTTTGTTTCATATACGTTTTTAAACGAAAAGGAAACTCTAAAGCCTTGGCATCAACAATCATAGCCGTCTTTTTATATTTTACTTCAATGGAAAGATGAATTAAAGCTACGAAGAATGTTATTTCTTTGCTCCCCAAAACTGTAATATCGTACCTTTTTGCTACCTATGACGGTCTTCCTTATTTATCTCACAAATTCTTTATTCTATCAAGAATATTCGCTTCATATTGATGTCTTCTTGCTGAGTGGCATTCTGCAATGCCCAGATGCTACCAATGATAAATGATCAACTACTACTGTTACTACGATTGCTGTGTATCAGACACTGTCACTGAAAAGCATCAATGACAATTACTGATCCTCAAGAATTAATAAAACACTCGTGTCCTGAAGGGTGCCAATCATTTGCGTTATTTCCATATTGCATCCCAGCAAAAATAACGAACGTATATATACATATTTTGCATCTGCGTATTTATGTAGCTGTCCATTTAAAGTGCGACGTTACGATTATGTGTTACATTCCACATAAGGAGATTTATTTCAAAATTCCAGACTGTGTAGTAACTGTGTTCTACAAGCCCTCTTGTTGCTATGGACGGCGATGAAGACATGGCATTTTATCGCATGGACTAGTTTATATCTCTGAAAAGAGTCTGTGTGCCGGCCAGGAATCATGTTTACGATGATAAAGCGCTATGGAAGAACAATATCATAACACCATATCAAGGCATCGCCTGTGCCACGATGGTAGCACAGCACCTGAGCCAAGCCCGTAGACATGGTCAGAAATTTGGAGTGGCGATATTGAATTTAGGACGATCGCATTGCAACTTCTCAACGAAAGCCTAGAGATATCAATAATTAAAGAGATTTTTGGGAGGGGTTATGGTAATTTACGAGGGCTTTAGCTGCGCTATAGGCTCCCCGTGGCTACGGGCGTAGTAACTTAGCACTGGAGCCATGACTGCAGCACAAAACCTGTACCATGACAACAGCACAAAGCCTGTACCACGATAGCAGCAAAAAAACTGAGCTACGATATAAGCACAAAACCTGAGCCATATTATAACCATACTTCCGTATCAATGAAATTAATTGCCAAAAAGTAAGCAGTGGAAAGTAGGCAGCTTATTGTAAGTAGTTGGAAGTAGGAAATGGTGGTTGCCGTAGAAGGTAGTTTATGGTGGTGAGGTAGTTAATTAGTAGTTGGCATCCGCTGCTTATCAGGAAGACTGGTATGAAACACCGGTAGTTGGCATCTCGTAGGTAAATAAGGCTGTGGTCGGTTAGAGGTAAGCGAGTAGGTGTCAGCAGTTGGTAATGTTAGTTATGGCCCACTGGGTAGAAATTGTTGTAGTCGGTTAGAGGTAAATGAGCAAATGGCACTTTTTACTATTTAGATTATGGTCGGCCGTAGAAGATAGGAGAACAGTTAGTTGTAAATAGGACAGTGTAGGAAGATAGTGGTAGTTAGTGACGGCAGATAGGTTTCTTTAGGATAGATAGATAGATAGATAGATAGATAGATAGATAGATGATAGATAGACAGATAGACAGACAGTGTAGGCTGTAGTATAGATTGTATTAGTGTAGTGCGGCAGTTCTAGGTAGGTTGCAGCTAGTGTAGATAGAAGTAGTAAGTGTAGTTAGTAGCAGTTAGTGTAGGTAGGTAATTGTAGTGTAGATATTAGTAGTTAGTTTAGGTAGATACGTAGCTGTAGTGGTAGTTAGTGTAGCTGGCTGTAGTTAGTGTAGATAAGTAGTTGTAGTGTAGGTAAGTATTGTAGTTAGAGGTAGTTAGTGTAGGTAGTAGTAGTAGTTAGTGTAGCTAGAAGTGTAGGTAAGTAGTGTAGTTAGTAGTAGGTAAGTAGTTGTAGTGTAGGCATGTAAGCAGTGTATCTAGTAGTATTTTATGTAGGTAGTAGCAGTTAGGGTACTTAGAATCACCTTCAACTTCCTAAACGTAGGGTAATACAACACAAACAATAGTAAGTTATTCGAAGTCATGGCAGTGTCCTACATGCCTTCCAAGACTTTACAAATGTTCCCCTCATTCTCTGCTCAATGACAGTATTACTGCTAATATGTGTAATGTGCGTCTTCTTCACACTTCTTCGAGCCTCGTAAAAGAACACCTTCATCTTTTTAAGACATTTTCTATTTGCCTGCCAAAGTATCTCTTCAAAAAATGTCATGGTTGAGAGATTACGTAGAAATTAATAGGCGGGGGTTAAAATAAGAATGTCCTGGGTGAAAATTTTTGAAAATTATTTAGCGGGGGGGGGGGTCTATTAAGCACGTAAGAGTAGTGATGAGTTGCCTGCTCTGCCAATATAGTTTATAATAGTAAGAACCAACCTTTGCTGTGACACAGGGTTATTGAACATTTAACGAGCTTCGTCCTTATATCAACAGCAAACTTCTGAATACATGGATGGGTCCGATGAGCCAGCTGTTGTCGGGACCAATGGCTCACAATATTCAGTAATAACCGTTACGTCCCCAAAATGTATTTTGTCTTCTCAATCTTGAAACATCGAAAATGCCAATAAATAAGAAAAGAAAGACCAATCGTGGTCAGTTCTCAGAAGAATTAAGCAAAAGGAGAAGTGTAAGAGGTGCTCGAAAACAAAATGCCAGTAGGAGGCACATGTCACGAAACAAGTACGTTTCACGTTACTGATATTAAGAAGATCCCGAATCAGCCTACTTAATACAAACTTGGAGCGGCAGTACAGCTCAATGATTGGCAATTATTATGTTAATGTAAATAAGCAGTTGACCATTAGCAAACACCACCCCTAATTTAAGTGCTTCTTACCTCGTATAAGCTTGGACACAGCTCTTTTAATTAACGGCTGCAGTCAAAGTTTTTAAAAGGTGAAACATTATTATATGGGCCCTTTGGGTTTAGGTAAATTTGATTTGAGGCACATTTGTAGCAAACAGCACTCTGATTTCTTGCTTTATTGTGCTTTCTTAAGGCTACTTCGAAGAGGAAACGGTCGACCATCCTTCAGTTTCACCTTTGTTAGAGTTGATTATAGTTTTGGCCTTTAATGATCAGGCTTAATAACGGCAGATGATGCCGTAAGGGTGACCAAGTGCAAGGTTGAGTCTTAGGGCCGTCTTACTTAAGCCAAGCTGTTGCTCAGCTGTTGCAAAAGGCCACTTTGGATTGCTGAAGTTTGTACCTGCAGAAATAGTGGAACTTACTTTTAGCAAAAACGCTATTACAGATTATCTCTTTGAATTTCAGCCCTGCTTCATCCTCTCTATCTGCTATAATGCGTGGGGTTACTTCATGACGTCCCAATGTTACTTATTGGAATGCTACCACGCTAATGATCATTTTTATCGCAAATACTGTTAACCGTACAGTTCAGAAGCGTTGAGTAAATACGGTTCAGAAAGCGTTTTTAAATTCGGGCCGTTGCGTAGAAAACTGAAGTATACATTCATATACGTTGAATAACTATAGTATTTTGGCAAAACCTTAATTAAACTTGGTATGAGTTGCACTTAAGAGTTGTTGTCGACGTTTAATTTCTTGCTATTAGCAGCCGTTTTTCTTTGTGTTCTAGAACGTCACTTTCTCTTCCTTAATATTTTCTAAAATTGAGTGAGAGACGTTCAACAAGAAGGAGGAATTAGAAAACAATGGTTATCTTTTCAATTTTGCTTGTCTCATGTTTCATATAGTACCTCAAGTCTGTACCTTGGGTTCATTACTTTTAAAATGAATTTGTTTACTGCCCAAAAGATTGACTGCTTGTTAGTCTTAACTTTGGTAACCAAATAGGTTAGTTTTGTAAGTCATCAATTAAATAAACAGGAATGTTAAATAGATAATTTACACTAACATTTTATCATAAAACGTAAATTTGCAATGATATGATGTACATTTTGCTCAGTAGCTGAGAAGGTTCCCTTAAAGCTACTCTCAGATTCCGAACAGACATCCATGCCCTTTTATTTAAGTTTTCCTTTTTCTTAACCTGTCGAACCTTCCCACAGACCACCAGGTAATTAAATTTAAATAAGCCCTCCAGTTTGTCCTTTTCTCTATGACAATATAAACACACTGAATTCGTCTATTTTTATCGAATGATTTTCGAAGAGGACTAAATATGGGCTCACTCTTTACACACTAAACCCTATGCTCAGGTCACCAGTTCTGTTCATCGCATCCAACCACCTTCGAGGTCCTTCACGATGACTAATGGTGTAGTAGGAAGCAGAGACTCAAAAACAGAAGAATTGAAACTTTATGCACAGATACAGACAATTCGGTTTTGTTACTGTTAAGAGATGCCATCAGTGCCGTATTTTTGGCAAGAGGGGGCCCTGTGCCATAACGTGATTTGGAGGCCCTATTTTTAGTCCTTGTAAAAATAGGTCAATATTTTTTTGGCTTCACTTCAGTTGTTGTATAAACTTTAAACATTCTACTCAACTTCCCTGTGTATAGAGCAAGCCTGTGTGTAGAGCAAGGGATAAACTGACGGGGCAAAATGTCAAACAGCTAAAATCGCTCAAATACAGATATTTGTTAAATAGACAACTCGAGTGGCACTTGAAATGAAGAATGTACTTAATAGAATGAGTATGCCAAAGTAACACACGACTTTTGAGAAATCTAGTGCCACGTTTCTTGTGACTCGTATCATCGAAAACTTTTCAGTAGTAAATATATTTACTTATTATGACAGACTGACATCTTTTTCTTTGTTGGATTAAGCGAATGAATAAAGAGCAAGTGAGACGCGTTAAATATTGTTAGGTGCACCTTGTCGTAAAAGAACACAAATTGTGAATATGGAGTAAGGTTTTAGATAACCGAGCGCCATATCAATTTAGAGTTTTAAGAAAAAAAATGTCAAGGGTCAATCTTGAATAATAAAAACTAAAGACATCGTGTTACTCTTTGTCTAAATAGTTTTGTAAGGTGGCAAATGTACGTCTAATTTTCTTATTGATAAAGTTTGTCGATAATCATTACATTTGCAAGACAATGTATATAAAAACAGACCATGGTTTATTTTCACGCCATATGATGAACTCTTATTTTAGATTTACAATGCCTGGCAAAACATGTACCCGGTCACTAAGTAAGTTTCATAATCTAACCCAACAAAGCGTAGAAAGTTTTTCGGGCCCTTACGACATTTACCACTTAGGAAATTATCATCACTTTTTCAAACAACGATACAGGTATTTTAAATGTTTGATGCACTATATTGTTGTTTCATCGAGAAGATTTTGTCAAGGAGTTTCATAGCACAATTTTTCAAGGAGTTTAGGATATACTACATCGCACAGTGTTTCAACATCAGTACATTTAGTATATCATCTAGTCGTTATATTTGATTAAAAAGTCTCCTTGATCTGTGCTGTGCTGTTGATGTGTCATACTGATAAATATTTCGATGGTATATCTGGGGCCTGGACCTTAAACAAGGAGGTGAGAAGACGTATAAATGCAATATAAATGTGATGCATGTTTAGAAGAAGCAACATATTGATGTTAGTAGAGGACGATCACGAGAAGAAGCTGTACAATAATAGCATCAGGAGCAGACAGAGTTCGTTCTTCATCTTCATGATAAGAAGACATGGAATGGAAAAGAAAAGACAGCGAGTCAAGACATGATAAATTCCACCATCTATGGAATGGATTGTTAAGTTACCACAGGGGAAATCTATTGGTAAAAGGCGGCAGGGAACCCCAGGAAGAACCAATAGACGATGACGCTTATCGTCGCAAATAGAACAGAATTTGTCAAAGTGTATTGGAAAGGGCATGACAGGCAAACATCAGGTTAAATCGTAGTACATTAAAATTACAACGTCAAGAAGGTGAAACAAAAGCCAGCGTTGCTCGGAGTGATCGTTTTATGCCTGACTCTGGCAATATTAAGGCAGATTTTAGCGCTTCCATTCGTGTTTTTATGGAGTTACCGCACAAATAGAATACTTGCTTCAAAGAGGAGCGACCCCGTCACTAAATATAGAAATGAATGACGAGTTATAAACTATAGATTATAATAATGATAATAATAATAATAATAATAATAATAATAATAATAATTTGAGACCGCCCATTTCCTTAATTTGTAATAGACTCTTAACCATTGAAATGACAGGAAGCGATCGATTGCAGTACAAAAATGTTGAAAAATTTAAACCAGTAATAGATTTTTGCGAAGTAACAGGTTGTAGTTACTGTCATTTTGTCGCACGGATTATTTTTGATACATTCATCTTCAAAATATCTAGGTTTCATATTTTGAAGTAGGGCATTTACTAGGAAATCATTCGTGAATTGTTATGATCGTTATTTCCCTTCGACACCTGACCATCAGGCGCTTGTGTTTTTGTTGGCTAACATTTTCCTGTATTCTTAATTTCAACTATTCTTTACTGAATAGTTATTAGGGACGCATACAAGTGGTTAGTATCGTTCTTGCTAAAGGAAAGCGCCGAGAAGTTAAAGACTGAGGTCATGTCTGGGAAGGTAAACATGTTAATCAGTTTAGTTTTGATGATATTTTTTTGTTGTTGAAGTTTTTGAATTTTTCATTTCATTGCTTTGTCATACAAGCAACCAGTAGCATATTAATAGTTTAATGATCAATAGTTACAAGCTAAGGAGAGGCAGCAGTTGACATTTGGTGGCAGGCAAGTGTGATTTGTTTGTTAAGCGGTGGCACCCTCTTGTTTTAAATAACCCCTTTCCCACGTCATGATAACAAACCATAAGGCACGAGACAGAGCCCACATGGGTTGAACAAAGAAGAAAACTTACAGATACTTTGCATAGCTGGCCTTAACACTGTCAACACTATTATTGACAACTCACAATCCTGTTTTAGTTAGTTTGATCACGCGCCAATTGTTTTGGTAATATATTACTCTCTCTATAACCTTTACAACGAATTCCATAACAACTAAAGTAACATTTACGTCCCTCAAAGCTTTCAGGGCAGTTATTTCTTCTTCCGGGTCATCGACATTGCCAATGTAAACATGGAAGCGACAGTGACGTTCTGTAGTCACAGAGCTCCAAAATTTTAACTCCAAAGCAAAATGTCCCTTCGAAATTAATGTTTATATTTTGAGTTTTGATACAAAATGTGCTTAAATCGTTTCAACTGACTCGAATGTTTATATCCTAGTGTCCACAAATAGTCAAGTTTGGCCGTAAGAACAGCCATGTTCTTTGCTCTGTGTATCATAATCTGTTTCATGTCTCTCGGGAACAACGTAGAGAGTACAGATTACCTTATCGATTGATATCCACATATTTCTCTACTATAATCGCTGGTAAAATATTGAGTACCACATATGACTTATAATTTCTCGAATACATACAGCATAGGAGAAATTGAGAAGCAGTCCAATCTGGAGCTCATTGAGCACGTTGAAATATGACTGCTATCACATTCCTTTGCTTCATTCGCTTCAGTAATCCAATGATCTCTTGGGGCAAAGATACAAGTTCCTTCCATCAGAAAAAAGTATAAGATACTAAAATCTGAGTACATTGGTAACGTGGGTTCAGCTTTTCTTGCTTGATAGTATAGATTGTGATCATCGTCAGTTCCAAATAGCAGTTGTTGGTCTTATCGTACGATGTCCGGCCGTAACTCCTGATGAAAGTCTTGAAATTGTCTGTTTTCTCACGCAAATCCCCATCAATGTTGCCTATTATTTATGTTTAAAGCCTTTTAAAGCTATTTACAAGGATTTAGGATGACTCCAAAGCGTTCTTACAGAATATTTTACTAGAACATAGTCAAGGTAGTACCGAAGAGCATCGAAGAGTGTTGATGTTTAACTCGACTTGAAATATTTAACACTGTTTCAAGTTTTGTAAGCGATATAATAATTTACCGTCAAGGCAACAGAGACTGTGGGCTGGCCGTTAACTGTACCACTTGATACCCCAATAATATGACATATAACCATAGTGCCATCTCCTCCTTCATTGACTTTGCAAGTGTTCCTGTTGTGCATATTAACGTTTTTCATCGGTGCTATCCTTGTCTCTTCAAATGAGTTAGCTATGGAGACTTCTAAAGTGAGAACTGCTCCAAATTTACACCAGTGTTTTCTCAGATTGTAGATTTTGCTTCCATGTGATGTAGATGTTACAGAATTGTGCTTAAGGATAAAGTAACGTCCAGGAGGGACGCTGAGACACTCCAGTTGCATAAATAGTTACCCTTGGCAGGGTCGGTGCGATTCAAGATTTTCTTGAATCTTGCAGACATTATTTAAGTAGTACTTGTACTTTTCTGATATAGTCCATTTTCAACCATATAGCAAGGAATGCTTGAAGCTTCTTCATTTTTTACAGATGCTTTCGATGGTCTATAAAAAGCGACCTTCTTTGGCGGTCAAGCATACCACCTCTTTTGGTTTTCCACCTTGTAGCCGAAATAGACAGGCACTGCCCTTAGATGCATCGGCTACCTGAACTTAAAAGTTAAGTGTATTTTGCTGTGTTGCTTCTTAGTTAGGCTAGTTTCAATATGGGACCCACTGCTCATCAGGGGATTTTGACTAAGATGGTGTTTTTTTAGAGAGCAATAACATACCACAAAGTCTAAAAGACCGAAGGAAGGATGGTGGTAGAAGGTCCACTGCCTTAATACATTTGTCCCCTATACTTTAAAATACATTCCCATGCTTGATGGGTAGGGGTAAGTGAAGCCTAAACTCGGGGAAGAAATCTCAAATGCAATAACTATTTCCAAAGCTATTGTTTCCAGCAAGTAATATACCCTCTCTAGCACCTTTTTAGTTCCTTTAAGTAGCATGAAACGTATCGACAAGAATTTACCAGGTTTTTAAAGTGCTCTATGGACATATTATTAGTGTAAGAAGCGAATAACATCACTCAACTTGTTATTAGTATCAGATACAGATTCTTACGCAATAACATTAAAACTGAGTACGTTCGCCCATTTACAAAGATTTCAGAAGAGTTTTTACGTCTCCTTTATATAACCTTTTTCTTAACCTATGATGTTCTGAAAAGATATCCAATCGTCAACACCAGTGTGGGTAATTTTATTAAACTATGAATCTGATTTATGTTCGACAACACTTTGAAGGGCCACATTTTGACAATTTTTATTATTGTGTTGTTTAGGAAGTAATGCCCAAGGATCAACAATCTCCCTAGTCCACAGGTTGTCAAACACAACCTAGCCAATGTTCATCCTTCCTTTCACCCCTTCGTTTCTCATCATCTTAATAACTAGTTACAAAATTTTGTTTCATTTTGTTATTAAAATGACGAGGCCTTCCTTTCCAGGAACCCATAACTTCAGGAAGAAATAGGATACCTTAAAAAATCAAACGGATTTTACCTGCTGAAAAACATTTCCGATAGGAATTGTGTCCTGAACGTTTATCAGTTCCTGAATTGGATATAACCTCAAAAGATACGTCAATAATTGAGAAAGGAATATCCGATAAAAAGGGACAATTGGTACACGACGACGGTACAAGATGTTCACTCATTCATACAACTGTAACTGACTATTACAAAGATGGAAATGGTGAACAAGTTTCAAATAATAGGTCTACATTCAATTTACAGTAGTCCTATTCCAAATTTTAAATGCTCTTATGAGTAATATGAATATGTTCGACTGATTATGTATTTTGAAGTCTGGAAATAATGGCATGTACGACCTTTGTCGCATTCTGTTCGTTGATAGAATTAACACAAAGTATATAAAATCGTATTTTCCGTTTTGTCTTCTTCAAATTTGTATCACTCTTGTTAAGAAGTCGCTTTACCTTTGACTGTTAGTATGCAATATTTCTGTTGACTCCACAGTAACTTGTATGGGGGATCTAGATATATTGAAGTAGCTTAATATGCTTAAATTTTCTTAACCTACTAATAAAAAGGTCAAGCATTGGTTTAATGTAAGTGCTTATGAAGACTAAGTGCGCATGTCATCAAATCAGTAAAGTTATAACATGAATACGAGAAGTACAGTGGAAAGGTATAAAGCATTAAAATTTGTTTAAAATGTAACAACATAAGAGTCTTCTTTTAGGAAAGTATCCGGATACATCTTTCGTCATTTCGATTAACAGGTGGAGACCTTTCCATTATTAATTTAAAATCGGCTTTGGCCATTGAGTTCTGTTGTCTCCCTGGAGAAGAATAAAAACTGTATTTTCTTCATAATTTTGGTTGGAGAAAAGTCGTTTCGATGCACGGCTTTCGTGCTTTTGATTCTTTGGTATAGGAAGATTCTCCGCTCGTTTTAGCTATTGTCAAACAAGCTCTTAGATAAAGCCTTCTTCTTGCGCTAATTCTCAGGATAGATGACGTACTACTCAAAGTAAAAACACAAGAATTATTCGTAATCTATCGCACTATGATTAATTCATAAAAACACTCTAATCATTTTACTCCTGTCCGTTTACATTCTATCTTTTAAATCAAAATCATCTACCATATATACTATAAAAGAGGAAATGACTAATTTCATCGTCCAATTACGATCTACGAACAAAATAATAAACTAAGTTAATCACTTTTCACTTAGGTTATCATATTGGCATGCCTGTGTTACTCGTAACATTCAACCTTCCTAATGATGACATCGTGGCATCATGGTAGATTGCGGGCTTTACCCACCACAGGTTGAGAGGGATCAGTTTAGGGACAAGATAGCAGTTATGATTCCGGAACACTTTAAAAGTGGCTTTGGCGACTTCTAAATTGACATGGCCTAAAAGTCATCAGAAGGTGTAGAGGACTAACTCAACAAATGAATCACCATGTCATATAAATATACGTCACAAAAAAAGCAAACTTTGCTATTTAATTCAAGTTGAGTTCATGAAGACTCGTTCTGGCATATCCATGATGCCTTGCCTTCGTTGGACCATTTTATCTGCCTGGAATAAGCGTGTAGCATGGTTTGTGCGTTGCTCCGGTCTATTAAATGTAGTCCGTTCTTTTCAATACAGTTGCCAACAGTTCCCAAAGACACAATGTCTAGCCTAGCAATTTTATATTGTCACTGTATGATAGAGGATAGACAGTTTCTTCTCGCGACAGTTTCTTCCCGCGACAGTTTCTTCCCGCGACAGTTTCTTCCCGCGACAGTTTCTTCCTTTAAAGTAGTCTACAGGCCTTTACATAAATGATTCTGACGATAGTGATCAATGCAGCTTACGTTCGTAAGACAATAGGTAAAATATATAACAAACTACATAACAGCGTTTCTGGCCTACGTTTTGAAATTTCTAAAATTGGCTTTGTCCGAAATCAACTTTATGAGAGACGAACATCTGTGATTAAGACGAAATTAAGTTGGCTTTAGATAATCTACAGGCCTTCACATAAATGTTTCTGACCATAGGGATCGATGCAACTTAAGGTTGTAAGGCAAGAGGTCAAAAATTTGACAAACTACATAACTGTATTTCTGGCCCAAGTTCTCAAATTTCTAAAATTGTTTTCATCCGAAATCAGATTTTGGAGAGGCGAAAATCTGTAGTAAAGAAGAAATTAAGAAGACTGGAATAGTCGAAAGACCTTTGCATCAATGTCGGCATGCCCATGCGATGAAAGGTTCTAACATACAAGCATGTGCGACCTGAGGTAACTCTCTAACTCTGACAGATAACGGTGTGGAAACATAGGCGAAATGACATAAGGAAATGCATGATGCGATCAGAGCCGGTAAGTATCTTTTTTTCCTAATTTGTTGCATTAGGTACCGACTTCAAAAATTGCAATTACTTCGGGCGAATAGAGTATTAAAGTGATGACGTCACAAAACCTTTTTTCGAGGAATCGCAATTATAACTACATCACAGTGTTAACCATACCACCAAATGCCTGTATGCAAAATATCGTGTTCAACCCTTCCCCGCTCAAGGCTGTGATGTTGGTGCACAGAGACACCCTTATTAAGCAACATAAAAACATTGTATTGTGACGACCGCTCAATCTCCCTTTAGAACCTTAATAGAATTATATCAATGAAAACTGTTTCAGGTTATTCTAACACTTTTCGGGCTGTATTTAGTATCTGCCATGAAAATTGAAAATTTAATAACATTGTTGATGATATAAGGGATGTTTTGTGATGGCTATTAGGTTATGGAACAAATAAACAACAACAGAGTTTTCTTTCCAAGGAAATCGACTTTCTGCAATCTCTAATAAGAATATATGAGAGTATTCAGCAGGGCTGTTCAAGTAATTTCTTCACCATTCTGTTTACGCTCATGTCCATTTTGGCTTTCTGTCTAAGAGTTCAAGATAGAAGCCCAAACAAACTACTTTTCATGCAGCTAAACACAGAAACACGAATGCCTCCTACCTAATCATATTCCACATTTCCAAGGCTTTGAAGTAATGAAGTAATGGTCATGTCATTTACGCAAATTTGTTTTAGATTTGAATAAGTATTACAAATACGACAAATGGGTACATACGATGCATGACTAAGATACACCTGTGCTTAGGTTACCTGTTTATCCAACAGTTCTGACATTGGATCTCTGGCAACCTCCAGTAACGACTGCAAAGAGATGAAATTCGTAATTATAAATCTGCTAATGCTAATGACGTAAGTACATTGTGTGCTTAAGATATACAAAACGAAAATAAGAATATTGCACGAAATAGCGAAAACATTGTGTACTTAAAAGCATTTTTCGTCTGACACTCCTCAGAGTACTAACGTCATTTCCACACAATGATCAAAGGCATTTTAGTGAAATGCAAAAAAATATTTGAACCCAACCTACGTGCCCCCCTCCCCCCGCCAATCCGTCTTACCTTACCCTGTCCCTGTTATTTTTGTACATTATTGGGCAGTCCAAATGGGAAAAGGAACATAGCAAAAATTATCACATTGTCCAAATATATTCTTGGCAAATTGGCTGCAAATTGGCTGCAGAAACAGCGGTACCCACTTGATAACGACGTCTTGGCGTCACTTAAATTGCCAAAGACTGAAACATCAAAAGATCTCTAAAGCGCTCTCTGTGATAAGTGGAAAGTGCATACTATAGTTCTACATAGGGTAGCATAATCATGAAAGATTGCCAGGTAATCAGGCATTGAAATTTATTATATACGATAATCATAACATACTAATCCGCCATCTATAGATCTAACTGAATCTTTAAGATTGCATCAAATCAGTGAGAAAAACTCTTATCAGCATTCTAGAAGGTCATTACTTCACTTTAATGAAAAGTACACATCTTTTAGTTTTGTTATTGATAAACGTAGCAGGGAATAGTTTTGTTTTTGTTTTGTTTGTTTGGCTTTCTATTAAGAGCTTATATACGTGGATGCTCAATCAACATACAAAGAAATATGTAAGTACCGAGATCTGGTTTTATGGGAAGATGGGGATAGTAGCCCATGTTGTAAGATCAACAGATAGTCATACACTGCCCAGAATGAGAACAGAAAGAGATTCATGTTAACTTCACTATCATCCAGATAAGGATTATAAGGCACCTAAGGCAGGAGAATGTTATTGCTTTTTGTGATTCCACATTGTTAGGTGGTGACATACTTTTCTATTTCTCTAGAGTTCTGTTCAAAACTAATATTTCAAATCCTCTCTTCTCGATGATACATATTTAGTAATAAGAATAAACAGTGGGTAATATACTGGTTTTAGGTCAGATCACTAACATAGTTAAAGGCACAACCTTGAACAAAATGTCACGGCTGCAATAATGTTGTGTTCCCTACATAATCAACAATGATGTAACATAAAGCATGCATATATAGCAACTCAACTGAATTTATGGTCCAAAAGCAAAAGATTTCAGTATTTGCGTAAGTTTATGAATTGATAAATCCACCTCATATTGATGTCAGAAAATGTATGGTCTTTCATTTGCTTTTTGACAACCCCTCACTCTCCATGTGGATCAATAGACCACTCCAATTTTAAGTATGTAAGTAAGAGCAGGTCATACTAAGGTATCAAGAATAGCAGGGATGTAGCAAAGCCTTCAAGTTTAGGGGTTGTCATGTAGAATTTATTAATATAAAAATCTGCCAAATCATGCAGAATCAGGAAATGGCCATCTCTGAATGGTATACACATCAATTATCCCCACAAGATTAAGTATGTATGTGTTGTAGTTTAGGTTCAATAGTAAAACTCTTTTTGATCCTTTTACATAATCTATTGACTTCTAATCTGTGACTGTGACTTGTTTACATTGAGTTAGGCTTTGTTGTATTACAATCTAATAATAGTTTGTTTGTGGTACAAAATAAGAATATTGCACGAAATAGCGAAAACATGTACCATCGTATATTCGCCAAGCATCTACTCCTAAAAGGAAACAACCACCTCGAGTTTCAAAGACCAAAAATTGGTCTGGAAGTACTTGAGTATTTGAGATAAGTGAGAGCCAAAGATAATTGAAATTTTTGAAAACTTTATCGGATAATTAGTACAGAATTGCTTGGCACCAAAAACTGGAAAAGAAGTCTCTATTAGTAGGTACATACGTCAAACTACCCTATCCTTTTTTCATACTATCCTCGGAAATTATAGGTCCGGAAGCAATCAATACATAGGGACTAGGGCTTTGAGAAAATATTTAGGAAGCGAGTTCTGAGCATAGTTCAAGGGAAGGGTGGTAAGTAACGGTGTCTGGAAATCTGAGGGAGAAATTTTAGTGGTTGTGGTAAATAAATAGTCGTAATCTATAAGATCGAGGAACAGGTATATGGTATGTGAGCTATCTGGTTCTCATGTTGTCACTAATTGTATATACTTACGTCGAAGCCTGGTACAAGACAGTGTGCACGTGGTACAAGACAGTGTGCGCCTGGGACGAGACAGTGTGCGCCTGGTACGAGACAGTGTGCGCCTGGTACAAGACAGTGTGCGGCAATGAAATCAAAAACCATAAGAGTATCAGCTGATAACAAACATGATTTTTTATTTAAACATATGAAATCAGCTGCTCGTTTTCCTAAAGGCTTCCCGTACTCTATGTTGCCTGACAACGAGTAGGTTGCACCTATATCTATATTTTCTGTCTTCGTATCATAATGTTGGTTAGAGCTAGTACAGCCTTAGTCCGTAGCTGATCACAGCAACTGTTCGGAGTTAAATATTTTTAGGATCAGAGGGGACTGTAAAACGTCCTTGAAAGCAATGCGTACACGAGTGACACGTTTTCTGTCACGCGTTATAGCCACAGCAGTTCGAGTCACCGAAATTGTAAGCTATGAGGGGTAGAGTTCACAGGATTATCGTATAACCGGTAGAGGTTCTTACCTCTGAGCTGTAGAGCTTTGACGGCTTCTATTATTTTAGCAATGGGGCCTTCCTATCTGATTGGGCGAAGTTTGGGGCAGGAACCTTGGAATATGTTTGATAAACTATACCTCTAATTAGATGGCCCAGGCTTGCCTTACTGTATTCCAATCATTATCCCGGAAAATAAGTGAACTGACTAACCAACGTGAAAGTACCCACATCAACTTCTGTTCATAGAGTAGCTCGTTCCAATGATCAAACAGTTCAAGATGTACAGGTAGAAGATAATCGGGACATCCTGCAACATTATTCTCATTAGACCCTTTTTGTGTCATTTGTCATTCTATCTTCTCAAAAACGTTGTTGTTAGTAGCATTGTAAAATTTCTTCGTGGATGATGCAAGTTAGCATCGAAAGCTAAGAAAAATATACACCGATATGTCTCTCAAATTACGTGTCATTTCCTGGGTTTTTATATTCCTTATTCAAATACCGTATCTCCTCTAATTATAGACCCGTCTATAATTAATTGAGGGCACTAAAAGGGGGGCGTCTATAATTAGAGGGGGTCTTTAATTTCCAGAACAAATCTTTCAAAATAAAGGAAGAGCATATAGAGTTTCAAGAAACACTGCGGAAATACATTTATGCAAAGACTAAACACTGATTTTCATGGAAAGACTGTCACAAGAAGACAAAATCCATATCTGCCGCTTCCATATAGATATAGAAGGGGTCTGTAATTAATAGAAGGCACCAAAAAAAATTTCCTAGGCTACAAAAAATTAGCCTACAGCCTAGTAAGGTATATGGCGTATCTTGTACATGTTGCTTGAACTGCAGCCTCCGGGCCGAAGTTAGCTGGTTTAACTTCCCCTACTGCAAAATTATAAAAGTGATGTATAGCCTGGCTCTCTTATAATGGAGAGTTCCCTAGCCCATGTGAAAGGGGAGTATAAGGTTTAAAAACACTTAATCAGCTCGTCATAAGTACCATACAGACATATTTTATGACCATCACGAAATTTATGGAAATCAGATATAACTATATAATTCAGTACAATTTTCTCTTTTGTTTGTTTTCATGTTAGTATGTCAAGCACAGAATCATGAGGACAGGGAAACATATTCTTCAAGTATTCAGTCACATTGTTCAGTACAGGGAGGAATGACAGGACAATATAAACGCTTGCTTTTAAAACAAAATTCTTGGGAGTATTACGATGAACATTTTACACATTTGAAACCAGGAACAAAGCAATCCCTTCCAACAGATTTTAGTCATGATAATATGGACATAGATACCGAGGAATTTCTTGATTATGGTACTAAAAGTTCTGGTGACAGTGAAGATATATCACAAACAGATGCTGATAAATCTGTTGATGATGTAAGTGCAAATAATGACATAGAAAATTATGATAAGACAATGAAAAATGAATTGAAGGGTAGAACATCTACATCCATTTATGATAGTGGAAGTCTAGATAATGAGGATCAAGTTGAGAAAGTGGATAGTGTATCAGAGCAACAAAAAAACCCAAAGCATAAACAGCAACAGGAAGAGATAAGGAAAGGAGGTAATGTTCTGTTTCCCGTAACCTAACGTTGGTAACAAAGGCCCTTAGTACATACTTAGCCAAGAGATCTTTCCAGAATCGAGGACAACAAGACATATAATATCTCATACATGTAGTAAACATGAGAGATGAGATTTGTTGTTTGATGACAGTCTTCACTAAGTAGCAGGGATTAGTCCACTTTCGTCGTTTAGAAATTTGTGGTTCGGGTTTTTGGGGTATTTGAAGCACAATCACTGCTGCATCATTACGGGATTATAGTTTTGTGGTAACGTAAATTCAGCGTAATACTCTTTTATATCTAATCAGAAGGCTCACAAGCTGTCTAATCGGATAAACGTGAGTATAGCTTACATGATCGAGGCACCCCAGTGAGATCGATCGCATTTGGTGAATACAAGAAAGGATAATGCCTATAGGTTCCTGTGTTATTGGACGAAACCCTTGTTTTAAAGAGAATAAATCTTTGCTTGGAGGGATACAAACAGTGGCGAAGCCAGGTTTGAAGGCATGGTCAGGCTCAGACATGCCTACTCGATAACATTTTGCCTCCTGTTGAGATATGGTTAAAGGTTAAAGAACTTTTCAAGTTAAATATAAGTCAATGCCTTAATGACCTCGGTTATAGTAAACCAAACTTACAATATCAATGTTCTCTTACATCATCATACGTGGCATACAATAGTCATCATCAATACTTCATTGTAATGTTCAAGCTCCATAAAAAATTTATTGCCTCTTCCTTGATAGCTCATCGAACCCCCATTACGCGTGGCTAGCTACGGGTCTGTGGTGTACTTGATGTAATCCCCTACTTGATGCAATCCCCTTACAAAGAGGTCATTTTCATGAAGATCGCCGTGTAAATATCACAATTTCAAGACTACCTTCTGCCTAACCTCACTTTCTCTAAGAGTAAAATTAAAGATACCAACATAAAGATCATCCTGATAACCATATAGCAACACATGTGAAGACAGCACCATAACCAGGCTTCCCTGACCTTCCAAAAAAAAACCCATCTCTTTCGACATGCAAATAACACGATTAAGCTAGAAAGCTGTACCTCCCATTCCAATAGAAAGCCGTGCCTGTGTAGAAATACCGATTTTAGCCTTTACCTGATCTTCAAATAGAAAGCCGTACCTGTGTGTATATGTCTATTTTAGAATTTACTTGATATTCACATACAAAGCCGTACCTGGGGAGACATGCCGACTTTAGTCTTTATCTGACTCTCACAGAGAAAGTCGTACCTGTGTAGACATGCCGATTTTAGGCTTTACCAGACCTTCACATAGAAAGCCGTACCTGTGTAGACATGCCCATTTTAGGCTTTACCTGACCTTCACATAGAAAGCCGTACCTGTGTAGACATGCCGACTTAAGGCTTTACCTGACCTTCACATGCAAAGGCGTACCTGTGTAGACATGCCAATTTTAGGCTTTACCTGACCTTCACATAGAAAGGCGTACCTGTGTAGACATGCCGATTCTAGGCTTTACCAGACCTTCACATACAAAGTCGTACCTGTATAGACATGCCGATTCTGGGCTTTACCTGACCTTCACATAGAAAGGCGTACCTGTGTTGACATGCCAACTTTAGGCTTTACCAGACCTTCACATAGAAAGCCGTACCTGTGTAGACATGCCGATTTTAGGCTTTACCTGACCTCATACATGCCTAATAGTTGTGAGTGTTTGACTGTATCTCGTTGATATATGTTGAAAAATAAATTTCGAGTTTAAAATTATTATTCAGACTTAATGTTAGAGACAAGGTCTTATTTCTTTGGTGATACTCCTTTGGGGCAGGTAACAGCAAGTTACCAAAAGGTCCCAAGAATGTCCTCGTCCTGAGTTCTTAAAGAAACAAAATACACCTGAGAGTACTGGCTGTACCTAACAATGCTGTAATTTGAATAACCTCCAACCTTAAATTGATTCCAAGCTTTTTTTGTATGAATTTTGAACCCCTTTGATATGGAACCTAATAATTTCAATTTTCTCCCTCAAATATAGATATTTTTCCAACTTTCGCAACTCTTTGTAACTGGTTTATCATTTGGAATTACTACATCTATGATCAAAACAGCCCTTCCTTTTTGTAAAAGGAATACAATATACGTTCCTCTTGCTTTAACCATTATTATTATCATTATTATTATTATTATCATTTGAAAATCCAGCAGTATGTTGTTTTAATTGGTGAATAAAGGCATTGAGTTTAAAAAATTATTATTATTATTATTATTATTATTATTATTATTCAGACTTAATGTAGGAGACAAGGTCTTATTTCTTTGGTAATACTCCTTTGGGGCAGGTAACAGCAAGTTACCAAAAGGTCCCAAGAATGTCCTCGTCCTGAGTTCTTAAGGAAACAAAATACACCTGAGAGTACTGGCTGTACCTAACAATGCTGTATTTTGAATAACCTCCAACCTTAAATTGATTCCAAGCTTTTTTTGTATGAATTTTGAACCCCTTTGATATGGAACCTAAATGGCTTTTGTTATTCGTATCAATAATCGGAGAAGATTTTGCTTCTTTCGACGCTACCATTTGACAGATTTAAAATGACAGAAAATATTGCTTTGGGAGCTGAAGTCTAAAGAGAGTGCTGCCGGAACAAGAAGTGTCCTTGAAAGTACAACCTTGAGTGAATCAAGTAGACCACGCAATCAGTAAATGTCAATCGTCATTCTTGTAAGGTTAATGGGTTGGCTCTCAATGTGGCATAGAGTTGGCCTACGTAGTTTCTCAAAGAACAACCCGTATGTCGGTGTCCTCGTCATGGCATTCTGAGGATCAAACTACACGCCAGCTATCCAAATCCCGGAAATAGAAGAAAACACGAGGCCAGTTATTAGCACTTTAAAAGTATTTTAAAACTACACGCCAGCTTCTGTTTTGTCTCTAGCAAAACTGTGTTCTGCTTGTCTGTGACATCAAAGAGCCATTTTGATAGAGCTATGGGTTTGGGAATTGTTTGCTGCGTGGTATATTTAGGGTTACCTGTCATATACAGGTAAATACAGGTATCGAGGTGCTTTAAATAACGCCTCGACCCTTTACTAAGTTTTCAACTAACTAGGAGGAGCGTTTATACAAAGAAGGTGGTAGTTTTACTTCGCGGTTTTCCAGAGAAGATTTTCCTTCTGTTAACAAATAGTCCTTTAAATTTACTTAGGCCTTGCCATTTCCATTCCCCATGGAACTTCACAGTCTTTCTGAAAACTTAGGAGTATTGAACTTTCGTTGCAGACCCAAACAAAATTTGTTGTTCGGCGTTCGAATCAAAGAGCGAAAAGTTGTTCAGGCTTTCACAGGATCCCTTTAATGCGGAGAGTTATTTATATAGTGACTATTTTAAGAAGGGTATCCAGGGGGAAACATGTTTTATACTTGACGTTAAAACGAATATTTTCAGTCTTCAAAGTACTAAACGCAATAATAACGTTGAACGTTTCTTTCGTTTTGTACTTTTTAAAACATTTTCTAGTGTTTCGAAAGATTAACCATATATCAAAGTTAAAAGTCACTCAAGGATTGGGGGTTACTACGTTTTTTGTAGTTGTTATGTTTATAGCTGTAGGCAGTTGGAACGTCGTTCCTAAGCGTAAACGGAGGACCGTTTAACAGGCAATTGTCAGAAAGACGCTTAAGTCACAAAGCCTTGTCGAGAAGGCCAGTGGATCTTTACATCTGTGTTCAGGTAACACAGAGCTTGTATCCAGCACCATAGTCAATTGCGCCACTTCTTCTCATGTGGATGTTATTCGGGCGTTTGCACGCTGATAAGTGTCAGGCGAAAAGCTTCTCCATCGAAAAGGGCTTTTTATTTTGAAGAGTTTTTGAATCTATTTTTGCACTGTTTTAATGCAGCAACCTTATTCTAGCAAACATGCAACATTCCCCTCTTTGTTTACTCTAGTACATTTGGTAGATAACAGGGCGTCCATCCTGAAGATTTTCTCTCGGAAATGTTTCTTTCGCTTAGGACCTCTATCTGCTTGATGACCCCTTGAGTGCCGTTGATGCGCATGTAGGTCGCCACATTTTCCAAGAATGCATCAAAGGACTTCTCCGTGAGAAGACGGTGATCTTTGTCACACATCAGTTGCAGTACCTGAAAGACTGCAACGAAGTCCTTTACATGGTAAAATTTTCGGATCTTTCCCAGTTTATTTACTACTGCGCAATAATTTATTTTTTATAGCATTTGAATATTTATTTAAAATTTCATCTCTAGTTACTTTTAACTACGCGTGTTTATTAACTTTTATTGTCCAAGGTGGCTTTGACAGTCGCAGACCATGAAAATGCTTCCTTGCGTGGAATTGCAGATTTTCTGAGAGAGTCCGTAAATGCAGATAAGAGTTGGACACGGCGTGAGGCTGTAGGGACCGCTTATAAGGAATGTCTTATGGCAATCGTTTCGGAAAGAATGGACGAGATTGAAGGTTTATATTCTATGGTGTTCTGCCATGCTAGGATTTTTTTTTCCCGATAGTACCAGCTAGTTATCTTTAATTTTTATTGTGAAAAGTAGATATTCGGCATGGTTTTTTATGTAAATATCGCTGAAAGAAAGCGTGAAAGAATCTTCGGCAATAGAAATAATTTAGATTACAATTTAGTGTTGGTTGATGATAATGCATACACTAGAGATTTCTAATTTTTAAAACCATTTTCATGTGAAAAGAATCCAATATTCCCCTTCTTGCAAAACGGAACCATAAACTTTCAATTTATGGCATTTTAGGGTAGTGTCGTTTTTACACTACTCTATGTTTATTCATACATTAGCATTGCCTTGATCATGGTCGACCATAGCATAGTCTGTCATCAATGCCCGTTCCATTTATTCCATTGCCTTCCCCCTTTGAGCACCTAAAAACACAAGAAGTGTGTGATAAGACTCATAAGTGTTTGGAACAATTATCAGAAACTGTTATCTTTTAAGTTATCTTTTAATGAAGACCGTAGCTCACCTTGAATTTATTGAACCCTACGTAAAATTCTTTTATTGAGCATCCAGTGCTTCAATCTTGCACTCACATTCTTATCCGTGATCACATGGTAATATTTTGATGATTATTATGAAAATAGTTAATAACGTAAACCTGTTCCGTTTGTTAAAGCTCTTACATTTTCACGTACAATCTATTAATCTCGAAAAGTAGAGCCCATCTTGAAAACTTTCCTCCTATACGCCAGTAAACCACATTCTAGAACGGCCTTGGCTACGCGGTGGCAACGAGATGCCCAGCACAGAATTTTCTACGAGATGCTGAAGTTATTTCAACAGATTTAGACTGATCATCTAAAAAGGACTCCTACGACCAAATATACTTGTAAGTTCATTTGATTTATCAAAAATCTTTAACATATCTTCCGTCATATCTCCAATAGTACAGACGTTTTTGCAGCGGCAATAAGAAAGCACTGTATTGAAAGCGCCGTTGCCACCACGTAACCGAGGTCGTTATCGCATACCGAGCGTTTCCGGTTTAGTAGCGTATATAGAAACTATCAGCACTGCATCTCACAGCCAACCTGAAGGGGAGAGTGTAACTCTTCATTCAGAATGCAGGATGAAGATGTCTTCTCTTGAATCTACCTCAGTTGCCAAATGAAAACATATGAAGTAGAGACATAGCAAAATTCTAGCACAGGCAAAAATATAAACAGGACAGTAAAAATTTCTGAAAATGTTTTTTTTTGTATTATCCGTGGCCTTACTTTGTTCAACGTGTTGGTAAGGTGCTTTTCTTTACGTTCTTAACTTCTGCGAAATATAGGTTTCAGCGATTAGAAGAGGGCTGTAATCTTTTGCTTAAGAGGTCGACGGGACAGAATGCAGAGGTATGGGGAACAATTTTAAAGAGCTTTTGTTAAAGACCATTGTCAGTAAAAAGAGTTGCTTGAGATCAAGACTGCAGAAGTCTAATATATCTTATTTCTGTTTACTCTTGATTCAATTTGTTTTACCTGCATCAAGATAAGATAAGATATGCCGTCATTAGTATTATATGCTGTAAGATCAAGGGATATGCCCTTCAGTACGTTTGTGCTTCATCTTACATCTCGTGATATTCGGAAATAAAATGTAATTCGCAGTCCTGTAGTAAACACTCAGAAGTCTGGCCTCACCACTTCTCATGGTAAGATTCTGATAAATTTAGCTAACTGAACCTTATGTATTATTGATTGTTTAAGCTCCAGTCAAGGATAAGCGGTGTAATTGCGTAATTATGTCATGAAAACACCGTCTCGTCGTGGGTGAGGCGAGGAACAAGGTGGTCTCCAGGTCTTGGGCGGGTTGTCGGACTACTGATACAAGGCAGCAGTTTTTAAAGTAACCATCTTTGGTCAAATTTAAAAGAGTCTGCGCTCCCTTGTTAAATTTAGATATTTTTACCAAGATACATTTAGGTATTTTATGCATTTACATGAATTCAGTAGTTTCATAAATGATTTTGTTGTTGGCTATTCTTTAGTTTCAATGTCAAATCAGGGCAAGGATTTTCTATACAATCAGTGGACTCCAAAAATCTTTGGTATGGTGGGATCATCGAACTCGACGTTTCGGATTGCTTTATTTGGAAGGTTATATATTTCAATACAACTGTCGCTGTTACAATATCGTACTTTATCGATACAATTGTCTCTGCTTCAATTCCCTTTGGAAAGTAGAGAACGCTGTCTTTGTCCTTAATAAGCCACATTTCTCCCTTCCATCGCATGCCACATGTAACTATCTAGTTGCTTGTTTGAGATTTCCGTGAGCAGTTGGGCTAAACAACAAAACTATGAAGCAAATATTCTGCCCTTCATTTGTAAACTCTACAGAATATGAGCATTCGAGAATGTAAAACTACAAAAAAGTGGATATTGATGTCGCCGAACTTTAAGATTTTGGGCCACTAAACTATAAAAATGTGTTGCTTAAAGTAACGTAGAATATTTGCAAAGCAATAGTATTGACAGAGTTTTAAGTAGACATATTTGTGTTTGGGTTAATTTTAAAAGTTTAATAAATAATAATATAGAGGAAAAATTGTGTAGAACGCATTTGTTGATTTTTCCTGATATTTTTTGGAAAATGCGGTGGGATTTCATAAACTCAGCTTTCTCGCAAATGCTATATATAACGCTCAACCTTAATACTACAATGTAGCTAGCGATTCATGGCAGACCCTCGTCATTTCTTAACATGAAAGTGTTCTCCTTTCCAATCTATCCACACAGATATTTTACATGACATATCTGTATCAACCACTTTTCCTCATCAAACATAACTGCGTGCGCGCATGTTGTAATTGCGTGCTCGCAGGCTATAATTGCTATGGGAGACCCGACCTGATGACGACATGGTTACCAAGACACGCAAGTAACTCAAGTAAATGGGGTTACCCCTCATCTCCTGTTAAGTTGAGAAGTAGGTGCAGTTTTTTCTTTCGTACTTGTAATTTATGAATTGATGTCAAATCAAAAGGTTCACTATTTAATGAAGCTTAGTTTCTCTTGTTATATGGGATACCATACGTTTTCTTTTTATGTCAATCTACAGACCATGCCATACAAAGCTAAACCACGTGGTGTTCTGTTATTTGTAACAGTTTTACCTCAATACCCCTTTTATTCATCATTTTTCAGATCTTTTATACTACTAAAGTTTAAGTGTTATTTTTTATTTATTTTATATTCCTTTCTATTAACGACATTAATGAAAAAACCCCAGCAGACGCCCTTTTCGAAGTTAGTTAAGAGATTGGAGATTGAGAATGGCAATGAAATTGAAAAAAAGAGTGGAATAACTATGAGCGAAACATGGAAATTTAATTAGACTCACGAGCTTAGACTCTTGCAGCACAAGACAATCGCCCTTGAGCTACAAAATTTTCTTAGTAACCCCTTAAGGGTCCATATGAATTCGGTATTGTTTCTCACCATCGATCATAAACGACTAAATAAAGAATCCAAACTTGTTTACAATGTGTAAAACGAAAATATGGGCAACATGGGAGTAAACATAAACAATATTTATTTATTAATGTTTTTGGCTTTGTCATTTGGAGATAAGAGAAACAATGGATCATGATATTTGGTGCTGTACTTCCTAACTGTACGTTGGATCCCTTGTCTCAATTTTATCCCCTTTAAAACACCCCCTAAGGATGTCCATGGACCCTTGTTGAGAAACAATGATATAGATAACTCAGCATCATTTCGTATAGGTATCATGAATGTCCACCAGTTATCTCAGATTAGCTTTTTGACTCCACCTTATTCTTTAATGGTTTGCAAAAGTACTAGCTCATATTTTACTGTGTGCAGTAGTGCATTGTAAATTGCTATCGGGAAAATATGTAATTGCACGGGAGATGTAGGCATTGTCATCTTCAAGATTGTCAGATAATTCCAGCATTGTTTGTCCTTTGATTTTGCTTCCCTCGCATAACATTCACCAACATCTGATCCCAGCCCATAGTTAAAGGCACACAGGCTTGCGGTGTCTTTGCCGACCGTGTGTTAACAGCTTTGTGCAGTCATATTTTCATGTTAGGGGCGCGATCATTGAAATAATAGAAAGCGTTTGTATTGATGGGTCTAAATACTTTCAGAATGATGAAAATACACGAAAGAACAAAATTCTTTGGAACACGTTTATTGAAGCTTGAGGTTATGGAAGCGAAATTGTGAAGGTTTCTCCTAGTTGATGAATTTGTCCTTGTGGCGACATTTTCTTTTGTCGCAATCATTTGTGTACGTTGGTGATTGAGTTAATTACCTGCTATCGATCCAACGTTCTATCCTCGAAAAAGTCTTGGATTTAGACAAGATGCCCATGATCTTTCTTAAGGTTTTTACTACTTGTAACAGGACCGAGTATGGAGCAGAGAGTAAAGAGTATCAATAAATTTCTCTGCACAATTTAAATTATGGCATCAAGTTCTTCAAATATTTGAGAAGTTAAGATAAAAAGAAGAAACATTGCTTGAAATAAATTGCAAGACTATTTTGTTGACTTCGTGCTGTTAACAAGGACGCAGTGGTGGCAAGGCAACCACGTCAACTACATATCTAATTAGTGCCAAAATGCGTGAAAGACAAGATTACATTGCGTAGAGAAGATCGTACAAGTGGAGTATACTTAACAATAAACCGTTAATTCTCATTATTACGAATATCAACAATAGCATTTCCTACCTTTTGCGAACAACTGCAAATGGCTGAAATTTACTTCCGCCGCCCCAAGGCAAATGTTTTTCGCTTGCCTCTGGCAGACGTTTCCGCTCCTCTGCAAGCTAAATAAAGAACGCAGATGAATCATAATCTACGCAGAAACGCAGCTACGTTAAAATATCAATTTAAATACAAATAACGCATACCTCAATTGAAATTAAATACCTTTTTATAATGAGCCTACATACAATATAGTTTGTTAATTTTGATACAAAATATGAAGATTGTAATTAGTGCACTTAAAATAGAAATTACGCAAACTATAATTTGTAAATATACATACAAAAATACCTCAAATGTGACTAGTTTATTTACATAAAAAATGCAAATTATAATCGGTTCACTTGCACAAATATGCCAACTATGCTAACTTCATTTACATAAAAATTTACTCATTTTCAAATCTCAAGTTATTATCATGAAAAATATGAAAACTGTTATTAGACTTCATGCAGGAGAACGTAAATAAACATACAACATTATAAGGTACAAGCAAAGAAAATGTGAGAGAGCGTAACAAAGGAATTATTTTGTGGCCGCCCGTATGCTTATGACAATTATAAGTTTGCTAAAACATGTCCGGGTACGTAATTAAAGACATACCTCCAATGTCAACAACTATTTAGAAGCGCCTTTACTCTCAATGAGGCAGAATGACAACGTTTACCTGCTGATCCTCTTTTCACGACGGATCAAATGCCATCATGAGTTTCCATAATGGTGCATACATCTGTTTGTGTAATGTTGTTAACTTTATGTACCTGCTGATATGAAATTCAAGAGGCTTGTGATGGCTGCTAGGTGAAGATGATCACTATGGCTAGCACATGTCATATCAATCTGAGGGATGGTACAGAATACCGGTATATCAGGATTTATTGATTTTGCTAAGATTTTCACATGACAAAGATAAAATGTGAAATTTATTTGCTAGATACTTTTTAAATTGGGTGATATACTCTTTCATGATGAGAAATGTGAATGAAAACGAAGCAAAGTTTTAACGAATCAGTTCTGCTGCTTCTAGTTTTCTGATTTCTTTAATTGAAACCACCAGAAAGTATTGAGCTTCCACATGATACCTATTTCAATTAGTTGTGAACCAGCAAATTTGAAGCAAAGCTGTTTTTGTGAACCCTACCAGTTGCACATGTGACAAATTTAGCAATGCATTTGCCAGACCAAAATCAGTGGTTTTGAAACAACACTTTCACATACCTTACTTAACTACTGACTTGAAATAAAGCAGGATATTTTCTAAACTTGAAAATATATGACAAATTATATACTGCTTTAACCGTATTTTGGAGATGTGAAACCCTTGTATGCTGATGATTGACTATTTTCATAGGCTATGCTAAACATGGAAGCATTGAACCACTAGCATTCGAGCAATTGATGACTTATCAACTATAGTCACGGCGGGTAATTGTTACGCACTCCATAGTGTCGGGTAATTATTACGCACCCCCCTTTTCTCCCTTACCGTTTCGCTAAACACGATTTTTGCTTTCGTATCGGAAAGAGTACTCTATCAGCTTTCTTTTGCTGTATTGATCAGACAATTCCAACTCGGGAACAAGTGCGATTGAAGAAGTCGTGGAAGTAAGAAACGTTACTTTTTACTTAGTGGGCTATGTGGTACAACTTGTATGAAATGTGAATGAAGAAATTTGACAAACAACTGCTTTGTCAGTTTAACTTTCGGCAAATATGTTGGTTGATGAATTATCGTCCAGGCGTTGCTTCAAGTGCAGAGGCAACTCCCTAGTCGAGTTTATTTATCAGAACAAAATGGCGTTCCACATCCTCATATGACGATACAAGCATAACTTAATTGAAGTATTTTTGTTCAGTAACCACAGCAGACAAGACTTCATTTCTTGCATTGGAGTATCGTTAACCAGCGAACAGAAAACAAACAAACAAAACAGAAGAAAACTAACGATACAGGAAACACACAAACAAATCTGAAATCAAACAGACACACCAGTTAAGACAGAAACCCTAGAAACAAACAGAGAAAGTAGAAAAGAAGCTAAAAAAATAAAGCTAGAGAACACACAGACAGTTTTGCATTTTAGTGGCATCTTTTGTTGATTATATGTACTCTAATTGATACCTTTAGCTAATTGCAGCTAACTTGTGATTCATTATTTGCCTTTAATTAAATGTTCATGTATTGCCAGTTATTTATTGCCTGGTTTTTATTTACTGGTATTTTTCCTATTCAGTCTTTTATAAGCATTTATTTTTACCCATCTAACATCTACTGTTAATTATTACAGTTGGTTTATTCCCAATTTTTGACATGCATTTGTTTCAGATCTGGTCATATGATTGCTACCGGAGCCTACATCGAGAAGTCCATTGAGGATGGTTTGATTTATAACACCTTCTCTGCCACTCGTGCTATTGAAAAAGGCGCACATTGTAAGCAAATCATTTTTCTCGACAACGTACCAGCTTCTTTGTTCGATAAATGCGGCTTCTAGAGCGACATGATGAAAGGAACATCCGCTATGGCTAATACCTTAAACGAATCCTCTTGATAGTTTTCAGCGCATGTTTTCAATCAAATGCTGTCTTATTGCCGTGTCTAATTTAGGATCTGTTGACTTCGCTTTGTTTACGCGATTAGGTAAAATTTTTGGAAACTTTACTGCGTCTATTAATGAAGGCTGGCACAAGTTGCGCTGTTCTGTCATGTAACCTCTGCGACGTACAGCCTAGATTTTCGCTCGAACAGGGACACTTTAATTCGTAAACTAATAAACTTTATATGTGAGACAGGTAGTACGTCTTTTTGGGCAACAAGCAGCAGCTTTTGGGTGGAATAAATAACACGCGGTTGTACCGTGAGAAAACTGTTGGTCACGGCCGGGTTTTTTTTTTTGTCAAAACTCAAGGAAACATTCCCAATCCACAGTAGTCTCAAACACAAGAATGTGGGAGAAGCTATCAAGTGCACAACATAAAGTGATTGAAATGTGAAAATATGTATTTGTAGAGATCTAGATAAACTTTATTAAAGAATAATCTCAAATGGTCATTACTATAATGTACATTAATTGTCTTGTTTTCTTATAAATGTTAACACTCAAAGTTTTGTTTAGTTTCAGGAAAAGGAATTCATGTAAAGACAAATTCTGTCAATGGTTGGGAGCTACGCGCACGTTGGAAGTGCTGTGGTCAGTAATACAGAGTAGCCAATTGGATGTAGGTGAATGTAATTCAAAACTCTTTTGTTCTTTTGGACATCAGATATGAAGTGGGATTTGCGGTCACACACAAAAAGTCGTTTCCCTAATCAAAACCTGCTGTTTCACTGTGGTCAAAAGTGGCAGTGTGACTGCAACCATAGCCTATAAAGGGTGATGAAATGTATAAAACTAACTTAACTGCTGTACTGTAAACTGTTTCTGGAAAACAGATTTTGATAAAAAGTTGTTTAATCACCGATAATTGTCCTTTTTTAATTTTTTGCCAAATAGGAAAAATCAGCCCAAGAATCAATCAATCAACTATCCAAGGATGTTGCGGGAGTGGCTAATAGTCTTGAAGATTCACAAAAAGCAATTAAACAAATGGCAAATAGAGTAAAAGATTTAACAGGTAGGTCATGGTAGTTGTTAACTCCTTTTAAAACCCAAATTATGTTATCAGGATTGTGGTCATACTCGCCCAGCATATGTTAACCCAGAGTTTCTCAAACTTTTTGGCTCGTTGACCCACTAATGAGATTTTGAGATTTACCATCAACCCCCTAGATTTTTATACAAGGAAAATTATTACACTAGTAAATACCAAGTGTAAAACAGTGATAGTAGTGGTAGTAGTAGTAGTAGTGGTAGTAGTAGGAGTAGAAGTAGTAGTAGGAGTAGTAGTAGTAGTAGTAGTAGTAGTAGTAGTAGTAGTAGTAGTAGTAGTAGTAGCAGCAGCTTACATTAATGATCTGACCACGGGGAAAACATCACTACCCCAGTACGAAACTAAAACATTAATGATTCCTGTATCAGCCCTGTCTGGAGTGGGGATAGGTGTGTGAGTAGAGGGTGGATGGGGATGAAAAAAGTCTATTTTTAGCATTAGGTAATTATTGAATGGCCCTTCATCTTAGTTACATCAATAGACATTATATATAATATAAATTTTATTGTATGATCTGTCAGTTTTGTTTTACACGTCAAATAACCCACATCATCTTTCACCACACCTTTCAAAGATGTCTTTGGATATGTCAGTGGCTAATTTTGAGTAAATTCTCATTGTGTGTTATCAGATTCTGCAAAGAAAGCGGCAGTTAAGAGTGGAGAAAAGAGTACTCCATCATCACCATCAAGGTCACCGGTATGAGAAAAGCTGTATATATATATGTTGCTTTTTCTTAAACAATTAAACTTGTTGAATTGCCATATGAACCATGCTAATATTATGACATTGATATATTGCCTTGTGTTTGACAACAAAAGTAAGGTAGAGTAATGCAGAACTGATGTTGTTATTTTGTAATATTCTTCCTTAATACTTGCTACTTCCTAATAAGATTTCCTGTTGCTGCATGAATGGTGCAACATCATGTATATATAGCTATGCTGCTCAGTGGGTGTCCAGGGATCCCCTTATTGAGTACTTGAGACTTTAAAGGGGGTAAATTGAGAAAAGGGGTACAAGGTATTCCAACTTAAAGCTAGGAGCATGCAACAGCTAATACCATATTTCTATGTTGTTCTTATGTTAAAATGCCAAAACCAAACAAGAAGATAAATAAATATTCTGTATGTTTTCTCCCATGTTCGTAATTTTTTTCTGTTTTACCCCTGGTAGATAAATTAGGACTATCATCGGCTATTTATTTTGTGGGGTATCCATATGCTCGTGTAAAAAACAGGTGGTGCCTGATTGTCATTTAGCTACAGTCACAATAAAGAATCCTATGAGAATCGGAATATGAAATATCAGGACCCTACAACAGCCAGGCAAACTGACAAATTTAGAGATAGAACTGCAGAAAATGAAAGTCTACATCATGGGTGTAGCAGAAGTTAGGTGAATGGGGAGTGGGAAAATGCAAACTGAGAGTGCTATGCAGGTGGAGAACAGCATGCTGAGGTTTGGGGATGTTGCTACCAACCCATATCAGTAAGCATATAATGGGTTATTGTTAGCATATAATGGGTTACTGGTCAGTGTCAGATGGAATGCTTATCGTCAAACTGAAAAGCAAGTCTTGCAACACAGCTATCCTTCAAATATATGTGCCCACACCAGACACCTCTGATGAGACTTGGAAAGATTCTATGAGAGCTTGGATTGGGTGATGCAGCTGTATTCACAGGGACATGACTGTAATGATAGCAGATCTGAATGCTTGGGCAAGTCTCTAATGATATCATGGTGGGGCCACACTGTGAAGTTCAAATACCAGGTAGAAGTGAGAAATAGGTTTGAAGCAAGTAGAGTTGTACACACAAGAGGCAGAGTGGGGGCAGTTCCAATAGGTTTTAACTGAATCAGCAGAAAGGGATTTAACCTAAGAAAAATATTAAGAAACATTAATTCTTGATGACACCAGAGGTACTGCAGTTAATGGAACAAAGAAGGAAGGCAAAGGGGAATAGAAAGCAATATAAGCATATGGATGAGATGGGTAGGAGGCAGTGTTTACAGGAGAATGAGATGTGTTTAATAACAAATGTGAGGAAATTAAAATGTTTTTCCCTCCTTTATTTATCGTGTTTTATTCTCGTCCATATTATCTGTATCGGGGCCAACTTATCCGCTTTCAAATTCAACAGTTCGCTAAACTTCCGCGTTTAACAACGACGTCGTCTTCCTAGGTTATGTTTGCCCATGTGTTCTGTCTGTAGATCGCTTCCTAGTTTTCTCTTGCTTTCTATCGCTTTATATGCTTTTATTCGTTTAAGTAATGAGTTATAGATGGAACGGTAGAAGAATAAATTTTCCTAAGAAACTCTTTTCTGTAAAAAGATATTAGCAAGAATGTGCAGTATAAGTTATGGCTCGGATCTAGAGAGTGCAAACCTAATTACGTATTATAATAAAGGTGAACGGACTTTACAAATCCGAAACTTTTGTGTTATGATGCCTTACTATGCCATCTGATAGTGCTAGCTTATTCATTTTGAAAATTTATCCTTACTTGTGACGTAGAAATCGCAATGGTGCCCTTGGAAATGGATACCCCTCCTACAGTTGAGTTCGGATACAACCTCATCCATCTATTCGTCATATTTGGGCTGATTAAAGAAATAGAGATTGGCATCCGACAAATTTAAGGTCTTGTCGTTTTAACATTTTATGATGGATGGAGAGGTCTTTACATCCTCTCCCAAATGCACCCCTTCCCTGTGCGCCATTTCTCAGCCACTGATTTACTCTACCACATGTCCCGGTGTAGCGCGAAATTTGTGCCTTGCGAAATTTGTGCCTATGATGGAATCGTGTCGAACCGTGTTGGGCACAAATTTCGCAGCAACTGCCGTGAGGAGCACCGTATGAAGAGATAGCTGTGGTATTGAAGAAATCACAGACACAAACATTTGACCCCTGATTCTGCATTCTATTATTGCGAAAGAAGGACATGTTTTTAATTTCTCCAAGCGTGTACCTTATTGGGCTTATTTGCCACGGGCATGTTTTTCAAACTTCGACATAAAAAGGATTCTGAAGGTTGAGTGGGGACAACAATATGCTTGACTACAAAGCTACCTGAAGAAGCTTCTGCTGTGGGAGAATTCTAGTCTGTTTTGAAAGATGTTTAAAACTGATCTAAAATTAGAGAGGATTCATAAACTAAGACTTAACTAGCAAATTCTTGAACCACTAACTAAAGTGAAATTTCGTCAAATAGGAGTAGGAAGGAAAAAGAGTATTCTCAATGTTCATAAATGATCGACTGTCATCGTAGAATTATTTTGTTCTTGAAGTCCAAAATTCCTCACGTGTTTTCAATCTTCTTCTTCTACTTCTTCTTCTTCTTCTTCTTCTTCTTCTCCTTTCGGCTTATCCCATTTAGGGGTCGCCACAGCGAGTCAACTCCATACACCTTTTCCTGTCATGTGAATTTTCCTCACTCACTCCTGCATTCCTCATATCTTCCCTGATTGAATCCATGGAACGTCTTTTTGGTCCACCCCTCTTTCTCTTTCCTGGCAATTCCATCCTCAATAATTCCTTTCGTATTAGTCCTGGTCTCGCCTTTGTACATGTCTATACCATCTCAGCCTCCTTTCCCTTATCTTGTCACCTATTCTTCGCACATGTGCTGCTCCCTTGCATTTATTCAATGCACTGCATTATTCACTGGCAACATTTTGTTGCAAAAAATCTCAGCAAGGAATTACATGAATCATTAAGTGTTATTATAAAATAAAAAAGCTACACATTACTAGCTGACACTGGTTGTTGCTGTGCCCAAGCAAACGACTACGCAACCTAAATTTACATAATCTACTTCGCTTCACCGCTGCCCCCAACCTACTGCTCTTTAAAGGCAGCCAGATTTTGGATTTTGTAGCATTGTAACTTTTTTCGTGTATACAAAGTTAAAAAAACAAAGCTAAGCATTGCTACTTCTTGTTAGTGATGTGATTGCTGTGAGCAATCAAACGAGATCGCAGGCTAAATTTACAGAAGACAATTCGCATTGTTAGTGCCCTTAGCTACTTCCTCTCCATGCGCAGCAAGAATTTTTAAATTTATTACTTTTTATGCGTTAGACTCCCTCCTATGAGCCAAGCGTCCACATACTGTTGGACAGTAGAGCTTACCGCACGCCTTTGTGAATTCACCCATGGATGTTTATTGAATGGAAGCCTGAACCCTACGCTTCAAGAAAAATGAACCATCCACTGAACCACCGTGGCAAAAGTAAGTAAGAAATTGATAATATTAACAATCATTTACGCAGGCAGCAAAATTTGGCGTAAATAAATATTAACAGCGTCGTTATTACAGGCTGGTACTAGAACTGTTTGACTTATCATTTCAGAAAAGATAATGTCTAGTATGGCACCAGGACCAAACTAACTGGGTTTTCTAGACGACTTCCCTGGTATGGGTAACAGGACAATGGCTCTAGGACAATCCCCCCTGCACAATTCCCCCTGGGCAATTCCCCCCGAGACAATTGCCCCCTGGACAATTGCCCGCCGGACAATTCCCACCCAGGATAATTGCCCCCCCTCCACTCAGGTCTAAGTGGACACTAACATCCGCTCTTAAGGCACACCTCGCTAGGCGGCCCTGGCCGGATGGTTACGATCATTGGGCGGTCAGCGCGCACCAAGCTCTATCAGACAAACACAGTTGGAGGCGCGGAGGTCGCGATGACGACGCGCTTAGCTGTTACCGGGTTACGCCCAGTCGCACGCCTCAGGACCTATGGAGCCTGATGGGTCCAATTTGAGCATCGGCGGAGATGCCGGCCTGATCGGCCATTGTGGTCAGCCGCAGCTACTCCGCGGCTTCGGTGCGCAGGTAGCTCGCCATGGAGTCGTCCAGCTCCTCGACCCATTTGGTGTGGTGGAGCGGGGCCATGGTGCCGGTCATGACCGAGCGATAGCTGTTGTCGCGGAAAGCCATGATGTTCTCTTTCTTGTGCTTCTTCCACTGGAAGAAGGCCTCGTTGGCGCCGGCGATGTCGAAGCTGGGGTAATCCGTAAGCTCGACGAGACGGCCGGTGTAAGCGCCCTGATATTCGATACTCTTGTAGTCGTCGGCCAGGTTGTCTTCGACCTCGCGCCAGTGGGCGGTGTCCTTCTGCATCTCCTCCAGGGACGGCAGCTCGAGCCGGCCCATCATGACGTCGCGGGCGTACCAGGCCTGGGCGTCGAACATGTTGAAGGTGTACCACTGGTCCTGCATGCCGAGATAGAACAGCTTCGTGTTCTTCTCCCAGACCACGCCGTTGTAGAGATCGATCGGGCACATTCGATTGTTGGTCTTGAGACGCAGGTCGTCCGGTAGGAATGGGAAGTTGTGCAGGTAGCCGGTGCAGAGGATGATCGCGTCGATGCATTTTCTGTAACCACTTTCGCGACTAAGCAAGAAATTTACCATTTTCAAATCTGCACATAAAACCCATTTATGCTTGTTGCAGTCGATTTGTTTCATAACTTGTTTGATTATGAATGAGTGTTACTGAATGAGGTATTGCCGGGTATAGTTGGTACTATGAAACAAACACACAAAATGCATTTTAACAACCACTGAACAGCCACTCCAAAGAAATATTGATTAATAACAAACAGAAGATTCTAAGATTTCCTATTTTCGATGTCACCTTAACAACTACGTTTACTAAAATGTATTATAATTGCCGATGTATTTTATTAGATAATTTGAATCTTGGCAATAAATTGGAAAATTTTGGTACTTCTATTTTAAATGTTTTAACTTAAAAAGACACTTATTCTATATTTTCTTATAAAATGTGTTAGTTTTAAGTGTCTTGCAATACGTTTTTGGGCCTACCTTAACGTTGGTGGGATTCTATGACCCTTATTAATTAATTTTGCAATTACCCAGGACCATAAGCTACTCTTTTACCAAAAATGAGCACTTCCGGTACAGAAAAAATGGTAGCTAAAATTAAAAACTAAGGTCATTTTCGGAATCAGCACCATCAAATTAGCTACAAAACATGTTTTGTTTCTTAACACCAAAAAATCGTGTTGGCCAATGTTATCAATGAGAATAGACACTACATTCCCTCCTTGCTATAAGATAGAGAAGCGAGGTTTGACTCTTCAGATATTTATTGCAGTTCTAGTAAAATTGCAGAATATTTGGTCCCATAGCTTGATTAAGAATGCTAAATTATTAGGGAATGATTCTGGGCTAGTCACCAAAGTTTAAATGTTTCAAACTTGCTGATGTAATGTTTCTTCTTTGCTTGCCTTGATTGTTTGTCTCGTAAGTCAATAATTTTTGTTCTAGTGAATGACACTTTATGAAATATGTCAGGGGAAAAGGGATATTTGTGAGGGAATTGTCTGGAAAATCCGTCTTCCAGATTTGGCAGACATCCTGAAAGAGCTTTTCAGCGTATAATAGTGTGTTTTTAAAAGGGCTGCATGGCCCGTACTTTCTGCAAGGCATACCGGCATCTACCTTTGAGTTTTATTACATTAAACAACTGTGTTTTCTGATTCATTGAGCAAATCTTCAGAATAAACCACAACACTCATATCAAACGAACTGAAAATAAAGGTTTGCGGCATTCCTCCATGAAATCATTGTGAGCCAGTCACACGCACGGGTTGTACCATTGATTTACATTGTTAACAAAAATCTTTTGCATTTCATGTAATGGAAAAACGTGCTGCAAACGAAGACTAACCGAAGTGCATTTAATGAAGAAATAGAGCGCTACAGAACTCTGTTGAAAACGACTTTTTCAAAAAGGACCCGCAGGTGCTTTCGGCCCCCGGCCCCGCCGTCCTCAACACCGCCACTGGTTGATAGTAATCATTTACATGAATTAATTGATAGCACAAACCTGCAGTTTTTCAACATTTAAGTTCCATGAAATAGTTGAGGATCCTTTGGTGTAGAGTGATACGCTTGCCTTTTGCACAAGCAATCCGGATTTGACAGCGGAGCGTTACACTTTGTTTCCCAAAACTTAGTCAAAGGAGGAGATATTGGACAGCGCCTCTACTTATGGAGACGGTATACCTACGTCGATTAATAGGACCGATGTTGATTTTTTAGTCAAGGAAATCTCTAAGGGGATTAGCGAGGTAATGAGAACCGCACTAGGCACACTAAGGTCTGACTCTCGCTATAATCAACGAATTTTTCCACCACAAGGGAATGATCATAATTTTGGCCCTACCCGTACTCGCATGGGCGACCCTGTTTGTTATAACTGTAGACAACCAGGTCACATTGCACGTTCGTGCCCTCAAAATTACCATACTGCTAGGCTAGGTGCCTTCACAATAGTTAATTGTCACAATCCCCGAACTGAAAATATCCTAGTACGCTCACAAGGTCGACGAACAGGTGGAACACAAAAGCTTGAGTATGCAGATAGAAAACATGAATCATCAAACCACGGCAATGATTTTATAGAACGTGATGCTAAACAGACGGTAAAGAGCAATGATAAGAACAGTAATTTAATTTTAACAACCCAAGCATCAGATAATAAATTGGCCAACAATTTTTCTGTAGGTAACGAGCCAAAAATCACTATGTTTCCCGCTGAAATACGCAAACTTTTGCGAGATAAAGAAACAAACAGTCATTCCAACCTTCTCAAAGCCAAAACAGCTTATATTGAGCCTAGTTTTAAAAAAGGACCATCTATTGATCTTCATTTCGCCAAACCAATCCCTCCTCCTCTTCTTCGAACTGTAGACACTATTAAGCTAAATGTGCAAAATGTTACTATTGTTGTTCCTCCCTGTAAAATTGCGCCCGTATCTATTTCAAATACAGTTGAAGAATGCCAAATAAAATATTTGACAGCTATTTCTATAGAAAGTGCAACTGTTATAATGTATATTACCGGCATTTAGTGAAATCAGGCATTACCGTAATGATTAATTCACTCAGTCTTATCACGTAATGACTGAGACCTCTAGGCATTTCACGTAATTACTAAAATTTCAAGTGATGTGAAGATTACACTAAGTGCCTGGAATAGTTTAGACAAAAAGTGCAGTGATTTGAAAGACATGCACAATTGGCGGTTGATCTATCAATAGTCTTGTTTGTTAAGAGAGACTAGAACTCAGAAGTCAGAATTTTACGTCGATTGCACAATGAAAGGATCCATAAGGCTTGCTCTTCTGGTTTATAAAGGAACCGAGTTCGAGGTTTCGATAACATAAACCACGATGAAGCCCTCTCAGTAGAAACCAAGTGACACTGAAAATTTGTTCAAAAGAGACTTGTACAAAGTATATGAGAAATATAGCAGGCAATTTATGCGTAAGGTAAGGTACAATCAAACAATGGATGATCAAAGGGCAGGACTTCATCAAGCTTTTTTTAAGTTCGGACATGGATTCTGCAACCTAAGAAAGTAAATGATTGCAAATTAATGTGTCTAGTATTATACTTGCAAAACGTTTTGTAGTATAGCGTTCTATTTATTGTGAAAGTATTAATAAAAATAATCTGCTTGAAAGAACAAACATAAAACCAAATTTCGCAAACAAATACACTTTCATGTAGTAGTAGTAAAAGTAGTAGTAGTAGCAGTAGTAGTAAAAGCAGTAGTAGTAGTAGTAGTAGTAGCAATAGTAGTAGTAGTAGTAGTTAAAGTAGTAGTAGTAGTAAAAGCAATAGAAGTAGTAGTAGTAGTAGTAGTAGTCGTAGTAGTAGCTAAACGTTAAGTAAGCTGGTAGCCTGGTACTTCATGCCTTATCATTGAAAGTTGCCACAATTGCTGATATGGATCCGCTGAGTCGATTGCATGTGTTTATTTGAGTTTAAAATATGATCGTGAGGGTGTGAAGTGCCTTGATATAACTTTGACAGTGACATTTTTTCGTTAAAATCTAAAGGTTAAGTAAGCTGGTAGCCTAGTTCTTCATGCCCTATCATTGTAAGTACCCACAGTTACTGATATGGAGCCACTGAGTCGATTGCATGTGTTTATTTGAGTTTAAAATATGATCGTGAGGGTGCCAAGTGCCTTAATATAACGTTAACCATAACATTTTTTCGTTAAAATCTAAAGGTTAAGTAAGCTTGTAGCCTAGTTCTTCATGCCTTATCAGTGTAAGTACCCACAGTTACTGATATGCATCCACTGAGTCTATTGCCTGTGCTCATTTGAGTGTAAGAAATGATCGTGAGGGTGCCAAGTGCTTTAATATAACGTTGACGGTAACATTTTTGCGTTAAAATCTAAAAGTTAAGTAAGCTGGTGCCCTAGTACTTCATGCCCTATCATTGAAAGTTGCCACAGTTGCTGATATGGATCCACTGAGTCTATTGCATTTGTATATTTGAGTTTAAAATATGATCGTGAGGGTGCCAGGAGCCTTAATATAACGTTGATGGTGACTTTTTTTCCGTTAAAATCTAAACGTTAAGTAAGCTGGGAGCCTAGTTCTTCATGCCTTGTCATTTTTAAGTACCCACAGTTACTGATATGGATCCACTGAGTCTATTGCATGTGTTTATTTGAGTTTAAAATATGATCGTGAGGTTATAAGGTATAAACCGGTTGAGGAATTGTCGTGCCCAAAGCATTGGCCAAAGAAATAGCATCATTTAAGCACTTCGGCTATCGAAGAGTAATTTCTTTGCGAATGGAATCTAAAGAAAGGCCACTGACAAACTTAACAACTAAAAGTTTCTCGATAAATGTAGGTAAATCATCGACAGTAAATGAACTTTGGAGTTTCGCACGTAAGCACCGTCTAAAATCCTCTGCACTGGATGAAGACTGTAAGGATTGAAAGAAAGAAAAACGATCCGAAAATTGATCCGATCGACCCTATCTCTGCTTTAAGAATGAAGTGATACTCTCAAAATTTTGTAACAACGATTCTGAGAGCGAGTGAAGGACAGCATCAAAGACATCCATAGTCAAAAACGAAAGTATAACATCGGCTTTCTTGTTCTCATTGCAATTTGACAAGCGTAAAAAGATAGAGAAATGTTTCAACTAGACCTGTACGTCCAGAAATCCATCGAATTGGACGGGCTGGTGTCCTGCAGAAATTGAAGTTGTAGGGTTCGACATTCTCGTCGCCAATTTGTAGTGGTTGTAAGAAGCACGTAAAAGAAGAATCAAGATGTAACGTGGATCATTTCACAAATCTACTCAGGTTTATATACAGAGGAACTGATTGACAGTTCCTGTGCCGATTAGGAGGCTAATACAGAACACTACAAAAACGAAATATATTATGTTGGAACGGTTTTTCTCATTTCTCATTTCTTTCTGTTTAGGCTGAGAAAACAGCTAAAGAAACAGATGAAAAGTCGCGGTGTCAAGTTATCCTACATGCCATTTTTTCTTAAAGCAGCATCTCATTGTTGTAACCCCCTGTTTTGCACGTTGTCTCCTTGCCTCTTACCATAGTCGTTTATATATTCTTTATTATTCTCAAACTGTGTTACCTTATTTTCCTTTCTAGCCTTTATCCTGTCTCTCTTCCTTGTTGCCTTTCCTATAACATAAATTTTTTATTGACTTTTCGAACTGCATTGTGTTTACACTATTTTGTACAGTTTTCTATATTATATAGTATTTTTACTGCTGATTTATATTCACAGTCCCTCTTATATTTTTCTCAGCCTTGCTCTTACAGTCTTTAACTGTTCGTCTCATCTTGTATTTCAACTCTTTTGAAATTAATTCATACTCTATGCCGTCCATCTTTTTAGATGTAGACAAAAACTTGTATGAAGGAGATATAAAAAGGACAGTAAGAAAGAAAGACGAAGAGGAAAACGTCAAGAGGAATGCTGTTAGAGACAGAAGCTTAATTTGGGCGACAAAACAAATATATTATGAGATTGACGTTAAGATGGGCGGTAAGAAATATTTTATGGCACTTGATTGTTGTAAATGTGGGTAAAAAGTTGACGACGGATTGTCTTTTATTTACACCGGAGTAAGCTAGCCATCAGATGTAGGTAATCTCATGGGGATCACCCGTGTAATGGCTAGTAAAATTAGTGGAATTTGAGGCAGAGGGTAATTTTAATCCTTGCCCTTCTGTCAGGTAGCAAGTTCTTGACCTGGAAATGTATTTCTACAAAGCTTTGTGTCCTTTCCATATGAATGAAAGGTGAATAGTCCACTGACAAGTTATCAAAAGTAAAACGCCAAATATAGAAACTTTATTGACAACGTTTCCATAACGAAAATCAGCCTTTCTACTGCAAAGCTAAATTTGTATATCTAGAATTGTTTTGCGTGGCATAGGTAGATAACTGACAACGCTACTTTTGCATTTCGTCGCTATCTAAATACATTTTCTACAAGACTGATCAATCTTTACTACGTTCTCTCCATCATTCATCCCAAGAAAGTTATGGTCCTTTTTTCTAGCTTCCCTCTAAAAGCATTTAATTTTGAAAAGATACTAGAGAAATAGTATAATGTCACCAACGGAAATCGAACCTGTGAACCACTCTATTGCCGGCGTACGCCCTACCAACTCAGCCAGGTGACCTCCAATGTTAACATAGTCTATTTCTTTAGTCGCCACATTACCTCCTAAACATCCTCCGAAGGACCTGGACATCCAGCTCGACACAATATGGTCCCAGTCGCCCCGCGTCATCTGACTTTACCAAGGAAGCCCTGTGCCCGTGTATGCGTCCAAAGACCATTGATAATTACTATTTTCTATTTCTCTAGTATCTTTTCAAAACGAAATTTAAAATATGTATCTTATGATTTTAATTTAATACGAAACAGTGTAATATAAACCAAAAGCACATCAAAGACAGACTAAATTCATCAATTAATAGATATGCAATATACGCTACCGAAGCTAGAATGGCATCAGTTAAGCGATGACAACGCCAGCCTCCACAAAGTATTTTCTACAAAATATTGAAAATAGTTCTACAGGTTTTTAGTTATCAACATAATAAGGATCCTCTCGACCAAATATACTTGTAACTTAATTTGATTTATCAAAAATGAGGAACACATCTTGCTTGATCCGTCCAATAGTGTGAGACCAGCAGTTTATTCTAACAATATAATAGCACATGTCTCCACTAGAATACACGATGGCTTTGCTGGCACAAAGCGTATATTATGACTATCCAAAATTATTATTCAGGCTGTCAATGTGAGTGGGCTAAGGGGGATGACATGCTAATTACTGTTCACTCTTATAACTAATTTTCAATAGTAGATGGTAAAAGGTATCAGCATAATGCTACAATGGCTGATTATTTAACCAAGTGACCCACAAACTTTTAATGTATCTAGCCCCTTGGCCCAGAAGACACATCATAGCATCCTCCCCCCCCCCCAGGAAGTTGGGGGGGAATAAAATTGCCAGGGGGGGGGGGGGGGGGGGTTTGGAGGAGAACGGGTGGGGGAAAGGCGGGGGGGGGGGGGATGTATTTGTTCAACAGATGGGGGGAATGACATTTTCTGGCCATCTAGAATTGCAAATTTTCAAAGTTTTTCCTTCGGCACCAACCATGGTGGTGCCTCATTGAAACACTAAATTGAAAAACTCTTAACACAATTGGTTCTGAAAGTTAACAAGTCATTATACCAAAACAAATACTACTACTCTTGCCTCCCTTTACTCTTTCAAACTGCGTACATCTTGTTTTCCATATTTGTAATCTTGTTTGAGCGGATTTCCTTTAGCGTTTAAATGTTAAAATATTTAACAAAAAAGAAAAAGTTAGCATTTAGTCAACTTAGGATCAACCATTAAGGTAGACTGGGCTTACTCTCAGTATATTATATATTTTCTGCCACTAAACTTACTACTAGATATATATGCATCACCTATCCTAACTCTATATTTTTGTATGTTTCTTCTACAAGAAATTTTATTAACAACACTCGTTAGATATAATGTATCAGAAGAACTTCCGTAGATGTATTCATGCCCTTACTGTTATAATCAGAACCTTTGTGATCTCGATCCCACCAGACAGTGATTTCACGTTGAGTTAGGAGTGATAATACTGTCTCAGAAAGCTCGGTCTCGTTTGTTTGTTATTCTCTTACGCATAATGTGCTGTCAAAGTGATCTATCCTACGCTCAAGACTCGTTTGGAGTAGTCGTCGTTACTGTCAAGCACCTCTTTTATACAGGGCAACCCCGTCATAGGCTTACTATATCACGCTTAACAATTTATCTATCGCCATTTCCCCCGCCCCTTTCATACTTCGGACTAAATTTCATGGCTATAGCATCTTTTTCTCCAGCGCCTATGTCTTCAACAATTTTAGAGGCTGCTGTAAGGAAATCTGTGCACTCATGTCGTCTCCTCTTTTAGGAAGTAATCAAAGGTTTCATAAAGCCGTCCATATTAATTATTTACTACCTCTGGTCTGCTTTGAAGGCCAAGACATCGCTGATACTTTCATTTTCACTGATACAGAATGTGGAAAACTTGACACCTACACTTCAAAATCTGCCGCCGGCGTCAAATCTCGCTCTAACTTTCGTGAAGCATGATTTCACCTACTTCGATACTCTTAACAACATTATGAAGTTGCTAATGTGCGCAAAAAACGCGTGAAAGAACTAAATTCTGTGCAAGTACGACAAACCTGTCACTGCGGCAATCTAAGTGGTTCATCTTTGGTATTCATCTCAAGACTGTGCAATCGAGTATGCTCAAGGAGACGAAAGATGCAACTCCTGGACAGCTTTAAGATTGGGTCAAAGATAAGGATAGTACCATGCGGACCGCAAAGGAAGGCATTATTTTAGATTTTATAACAGATCGAAAATCTTCCAAAAATGAAATCTAGAACAGTGCAAAAAGTGTAGGAATAAAGAAGTTGGCCCATGCATAGTGACAATAGAATTGCAAAGTGGCACTATTGAACTGGGGAATTGATTGAAGTTATCAACAAGATCTACGATGAGTGTGAATTCCATACAGGCCTAAGAGAGACCTCAGACGATGACGAATTATATCTAAAATTGGAATGGAGCAGTTTTTGAAGTTGAGAACCCTGTAGAATACAATTTGTATATTGTTAATGTAAGATGAAAAGAGATCATCGATGCAAAATTGGAATCCATATCTTTTTCCTCAAACGAAGGGCGTTTTCACCAATGCAGTCAGCGCTAATAAAGACCTAGTTAAAGACCTCTGTACTTAAAGACTTAAACTTAATGGAAAGAATCCTAGTCTCACGCAGAACCTCCACCGGACACAACCACTTTGCGTCAAGAAGGAAAGAGCAATGTGTTTGTGTTATTGAAAGAGATATTATGACGAAGGAGATCTTGAGACATAAAAGGGATTCTGATAGCTTATATACGATTCACTACAGAAAATTACTAGTCATAAAAAACCACTGATTATTGCACAAATATTTTCAGACCTCTGTTTGATATTTCTCGTTGTTTTATAGAACTCAAACTAAGTCCTTTGACATGGAGAACGGTGTCCATCAAGGCAGTGTACTGTCGTACGTTTTCTTTTAAGTAGCAGATCACATGGTGAAGCAATTCAAGATCTTCTGATTGGTCTACATAGACTCTTAAGATCGGTCTACTACGTATGCATATAAATATATTATAAAACGTAAGAAATACACGCTTTATTAACGTTTCCATTTTACCTAAATATACATTTAAAACGTTTAAACGGCAACTAATGATTAGACATGTTCTTTTGGAACAGAGAGATTGAAAATGCTAAATTTTAACTGTAACCCTTTTATTCTCAAGCTCTGTGCTTTCGTACATTGAGCACTATATATCAGTCTTCGATCACTTAGACTTAGATATTAAAAAGTGCCTGAGAAAAATAAAACATTTTGTCAACACCAGGATTATAACCCAGGCACTGCATATTCGAGGACTGTTGTTATATGTACTTGGCTTCACGGTCCGGATGATAACATACTGTTCTTCATTGACTGACCTACAAATTTGGAACTATTTGACTAATGTCAGCGACCGTCAGTGGAGGTTTGGAGGCTATTATGGCCGTAGAGAACGAAGTATGTTATAATCGAGGTTATCGTAGCTTAGTCAATAAAGCATCACCGGAGAAATGCTAAAATGCTGAGTTCAAATCCTTTCGGTATTATAATTGCATTCTTTCTACTTTACTTTTTATTACAGTTCTATTTGCATAAGTACTATCACCGACCATAGTTTTAAGCAGCGAAAGCTGACTGATGTGACCAGGGTAACTGTACTAAAAACTCATGGCTATTATTGAAAGGTACTTCACTCTACCGTGGATGACACGATACACGTCCACGGTTGTGAAATCTACGGAAATTCCCTCACATCAGTAGTGAAGCAACGCCGTATCCGTGAACGCTTGATTGTATCAAGGCAGTTGATATCATAAGCGTCAATCTGGTATCTGCAAGTTTCAGAAAAGTTTTTTCCCGAAAAAAAACCCTTTTCAAATATGTAACGAATAACACGGAGTAGAAAGTTTGTGAGCTATGTTTCTGCAAAGAAGCTCAAACGTTAGCCCATCCTAGTCATGTTAGGAAAACTGGCGTTATTCTATTGGTCAAGTAACTATCCACTATTTGCAGCAAAGAATAAAGTTCGTGACGCTTGTGTAAGTAGGTAAGCTAACATCAGATGTTCCACGGGAGTATCTCATAATGTATTAGAATGATTTGCATGCTTTAAAGGCATACCCGTTTGGGTAGAGAAAGGGAAAAGAACTACATAAAATTTTGTTTACAAATGCTGTGCAAACAAGGAACATATCGTAAGACGTCATACTACTTACATTAATGTCGAAATTACATTGAACTTGCACTCCGCTTGTTAAACTCGTTGACTTGTTGAGGAGGGATTTGGTATGGTTGATGTAGAGAGCCTCTGTGACTTCTAATTCATACCGAGCCCGAGCTCTATCAATAATAGTAGAAGATTCCATGCTATCCTCAGCCCCGCATCTTACATTTTCCCTCGGTTGCATGTGATCCGGGTGTCTCCCAAACCCTAGATCTTACGTAAATATTCAGCCATGCGGGTCCCTAAATGGCGCATTGTTTGGCCTATATAACAAGCTTTGCAGCTAGAACATGCAAATTTATAAACCACACAAGGTGCAAATGTCTTCAGGTAAAGCGCTCTTTGTTGAAAAAGGTACTCCAATGCTTTCTGAATTAAATACTAATAAAACCTTAGTGCCTTCTTTAGCTCAACGCAATTGGAGACCAGCCTCTCTGCGCCATGTGACTTGACCAAGGAAGAACTGCCATCCGGCCCGTCATAAATCCAAAGCCCATTAAAGTTAGAAAGTATCATCGAGAAGAGAGGATTTGAAATATTAGTTTTGAAAAAAACACTAGAGAAATAGAAAAGCATGTCACCACCGGGGAGCCAACTCGCGACCCACGTTTTCGCGGCGTGAGCTCTACCAGCTGAGCTAGCTGACCTCCGATGTTACCATACTTTAATTTCTATAGTCGCCACATTAGCTCCCAATCATCAACCGGTGGGCATCGACATCCAGCTCAACGCAACTGTGTGGGTGACGGGTTCGATTCCTGGTGGTGAAATGCTTTCTTTTCTATTTCTCTAGTGTTCTTTTCGAAACAAAAGTCGTCCTTTGGGCCCAACTCCCTTGTCGCAGGAACCGATCTTTTCAGTAGGAAGTTACTACAAGTAAAGTAAGATAACTATGTGTAGGAAGTTAGGGTGATGAAATAACGAACTTTTCACTGTAGAACAGAGGTAACGAAGTGTGGCCCACAACGTCTCTTCTACCTTCTGATCCGCTTGGAAAAGGTTGCACATGCTTGCTCTATGGCATTGTAGCTTTGAAGAACTCTTTCACTAATTACGCAAGTAGTACATATTTTTTTTGTCGATATGAGAAGCCGTGAATAGGTATGTCCACAGAACTACACTCATGAACCACAAAGGGATTAGATAGCAGTAAAGATTTATGTGTCAATACTTGTACAAAGGTATCGAGATCCGACATAAGTGATAACTACCTGCGGTTATTTTGGCCATCATATAATAGCTCATATTTTACTGTGTGCAGTAGTGCATTGTAAATTGCTATCGGGAAAATATGTAATTGCACGGGAGATGTAGTCATTGTCATCTTCAAGATTGTCAGATAATTCCAGCATTGTTTGCCCTTTGATTTTGCTTCCCTCGCATAATATTCACCAACATCTGATCCTAATCCATAGTTGAAGGCACATAGGCTTGCGGTGTCTTTGCAGACCGTGTGTTAACAGCTTTGTGCAGTCATATTTTCATGTTAGAGTCGTGACCATTGAATTCATAAAATACGTTTGTATTGATCGATCTAAATACTTTCAGAACGATGAAAATACACGAAAGAACAAAATTCATTGGAACACGTTTATTGAAGCTGGAGGTTATGGAAGCGAAATTGTGAAGGTTTCTCTTACTTGATGAATTTGTCCTTGTGGCGACATTTTCTTTTGTCGCAATCATTTGTGTACGTTGGTGATTGAGTTGCTTACCTGCTATCGATCCCACGTTCTATCCTCGAAAAAGTCTTGGATTTAGACAAAATGCCCATGATCATTCTTAAGGTTTTTACCACTTGGAACAGGACCGAGTATGGAGCATAGAGTAAAGAGTATCAATAAATTTCTCTGCACAATTTAAATTATGGCATCAAGTTCTCCAAAGATTTGAGAAGTTAAGATAAAAAGAAGAAGCATTGCTTGAAATAAATTGCAAGGCTGTTTTGTTGACTTAGTGCTGTTAACAAGGACGCAGTGGTGGCAAGGCAGCCACGTCAACTACATATCTAATTAGTGCCAAAATGCGTGAAAGACAAGATTACATTGCGTAGAGAAGATCGTACAAGTGATTACTGATCTGCAAATCAGAGACTGCCTTGGGTCTTGCTTTTGGGCCGAAGGCAAAGTAGCGGTAATAAGGTTGACGAAAGGGGTGGGTGCCAGTAGGAAAAATACATCACGTAAACTGGGAGGACGATTCTAGCGAGCATCTCAATTCTAAAATTTAATAATTCCATCCTTTAACATAATCGACTTAGTTTATGATGGCATAACGTGAAAATAGTATTCTCAGGGTAAAACTGCATCTCTTGTATCGTACATGTGTATGTTTATATACGGTAAAGAGCGTAATTATGAAGTGATAACTGGAGTAGCGTAATATCCCCTGAATGCAAAGTTTATTGCTGTAGGCCTAACGGACGGCTTCTGTAACCTTAGTAATGAACGCCGGTATGCCTCCTTTGTGAATGTGTATTTCTATTCTTATCGATAACAGAGGATTTAAAAATGTCGGGTTCGATCCCCGGTGGTGACATATTTCCTACTTATCTAGTGTTCTTTTCATTTTTATTCTTGCATTTCAAAACAGAAACCAACAACCTTAATTAAAACGACCAGCGTTCCAAAAATTACAATCAAATTTAAGAAAGGTGTCATCTGTTAGGAAGTTTGCTTGAAATGATTTAAAAGCAGTGGTTAAAGAGATCACCATTTCCTACACTTTTGCTGTTTATTTTTAAAGTACAAAAGAAGTTCTTTAGTTGCAACGCCTTTAACTCCTCACGTGGTTTAAATCTCACACGGGACAAAAACAACTAACGTTGCTATGTGAACGCCTTTACTACGTCCAAGCATATTACTTACATCCTCGCTATTTTAAAGATGCCCCCTTTGATTTGCAACCTTTCCAACTTCATTCATGGTAGCATTGTCTGGAAAAGATATGTTTCTCACAATAATAATTATGCAATGCAATAATAGAGAATCGCTGTGTTGTTGCCAGGATTGTTTCCCTCTTTTTCCGAGCACCTGAAACAAATATGTTCTTCATTTCTTACTCCTGTAAAACCTTGCCCTAGAAAAGCATACGTGAAAAATGCTCTTCACCTTACTTCAAGTTGCATAGTTATGGTAAAGCTTAGAAAAATTCAACGTATATTAAAGTTGTTTTCCCTTCCTCTTTTGTTGGTTCCTCTTGTCAACAATCTGCAATTGTACACTGAGGAAGAAAACTTAGACCTGAGTAACAGAAACATTTGGAAGTCTGTGTCATCATCATCTGCCATTCAATGTGCCCTCAGATGCTCCATATCCTGTCATTGCGGTTTTGGGGTATTTGAGTTGCCAGCAGGAGAATGTCATTTGATCAATGCATCTTTAACTGCAAATGCCGTCAAACCAAGTAACAATGCAACTTTCAAAAAGGTATGTACTTTAAAGTTTCAGTATAAGAAAAAATTCTATAAATTTTATTGATAACAAAGTAAGTAAATGATAGTAACTGTTAATTTTTTAAAAAATCTTTATTGCCATTTATTCTTTCTGTAAATTTACAGTTACAGTAATAACGTTTACAAGATATAATAAACTTTTTTAAACTTCAAATATCTATTTCTTTTATGCAATACAATTCATTAATCTCATTACAGTCATAATGAATTTACATGGTATGATATACGTTTTCACCAAGCTAGAAGCTCTGGATTTGACCAATTACAATTTCTTTTAGGAGGCATCTCCGATGCTCCGATGCCACGGAAGCTGATATGTAAACAATAGATGTCCTTATATGGAAATGCTGCCTACTTATCAGGAACCGGATGTTGCTCCTTAAAATCCGCGCGCCAGTTCTCTCCTTTTTTTATCTACTAACATCTTCATCACATGATAGAATGACAGTAAACGATAAATGTTTATTAATTTTGCAACCAATCGAGCGATCCTTCACGTTTCTGGTCATTGTCTTTGTGAGGAGACGTTCTCAGCATTTTTTTATATATTTTTCAAGCTTCATGTCTCCCTTTTACATACTATCCATGCTAGATTCTATGTATCTTTTGCCTAATCAATCAATATGTGTCCATTCCCGATTACTCACCACAATGATAAACTACATCTATGACGTTGGGAGTCCATCGATGGCTTTATTTTGACTTTGAACTGCCAACAACTAAAACATCTAACGGCACAATTTCCAACTTTGTACACTCCGGATGTTCCCTCTATCTTTTGGTTCGTGAGAGCATCTAGAGCTTCTTTCATAAGTGTCTTGTGGGCTTAGGTTTTCAAGCCATAGGCTAAGTGTTGATTGATCTTGAAAATAGGAGGAAGGTAGTAGTAGTAGTAGTAGTAGTAGTAGTAGTAGTAGTAGTAGTAGTAGTAGTAGTAGTAGTAGTTAGAAGAGATAGAGTGGTGTAACTAGGCGGAGAATAGGGAAAAAATGAAAAGTGCGGAGAGTCATGGGTCCTTAATTGGTAGTCGTCTTCACATATTTTGGGTTAATATTCTGCAATAGCACGTCATTTTATACAGCCATTCGTACTGTCTACAGTCAAGTTTAGTGCTTTAGCTAGGTCTTAGGGTTTAGAGTTTCATGAACTACTGATTAATGCCAGTGGACTAACTAAAATGATGCCATCAATTACAGTCTCTCTATTATGCAAGCCATGTACGGAAAAGTTGTAATTTTACGCTTACTAATTTGACATGGAGACGATTTTTAGTTTATGTGCTACCTAGCGATGTTAAGTGCAGTAGTCTTTCAATGAAACAGTCCGCAACTAGCAGGCATTTTGACGTCGTATTAACCTAGAACAATGCCATCTCTTGCATTAAATTGACGTTACTTCCTTGCATTTGAAAATCGACATGACGTCCTTTTTTGGACGTTAAAACAAAGTGGTGATAACACTGATCCAGTCAAAATTCATTTTATAATAATGGTGTAAGCTTGATATTGATCGAATCTCAGTAAAGCAATAAATCCTTTAGTTGAAGTAATTAGGTTGGGTACATCTTCAAATTGACCAAACGTTGACATGGAAATTACATTGGATGGCTGCTACGTAGTTTGTCGCTAAAGCAGTTCGTTAGCGCTTTTGAGAGAAACGCCAGAGGCAAGTGCAAAGCGCGGTGAGCAGTCAATATACACCATAATTATGAAACAGACTTACTTTGACTTTATACCTTGAGTAAAAGATGATATCTTTTATGACGATAAAAAGGCATGATGATGGTTTTTATGATGATAAAGTTGCATTTAAGTGAAACCCCCATTTGAAGAATCGCTATCTAATCAAACTCAGCCGGAACAAAGAATAACTAAAATAGGTTCTGTTATTACTGATCATGCATTGACTTAACTAACAATAACGATATCATATTTAATGAACTGACATAACACATCTCAAATCTCACGAAAGGGTATGCATAACTCGCAAAATTAGAGAGATTAGCTTGGATTTTTCTAGATATATAGGTGACTTTGAAGGCATCAACAACGACAGCATCTGATGTCAATTGCATACATCCCATCTCGTTACCCTCTGCACTTGAAAATATTCTGAAACAGTCAGGTAGATGTAGCAATATTTGTTAAGTTAGGTATAGTAACCGCTGACCGGTTTTGCAGGCTGTTATGTTGTGAGCACGTTATATTGAGATGGTGGACGTTGAAAGTCTCTGAACACGAATGAGTTAATTTTCTTTATCTCTGAGCTCTTAACATCGTTACATGGTGTCAGAAGTGAAACAATATTACTCTTCACTTAGTCAATACTGTTTTGTTGGATAAAAAAGGATAATGGATCAGCTAAAGCCCCCAGAGAATCTTGATTTCGAAAGCCACAATTTAGTTTACACATGGAAAAGTGGAAGGAGGATATCACACTCTACCTCGACTTAGCAACCAGAACAGATGACAATGTGAGAAAGGTAGAGCTCTTTTTGTATCTAATTGGCTCAAAAGGCCGGGAAGTTTACGAAACCATGCAGTTTGAAACCGAGGAAAAAGACCGAACACTTGATGAATTACTTCAGTCTTTTGGAGAATACTGTGACCCTAAAATGAATGAGACCGTGGAAAGGCACAAGTTCTTCACTAGAACCCAGGAATCAGGAGAAACCTTTGGTAAGTTTCTTACTGAACTGAGACTTCTTGAAAAAACTTGTGACTTTGGAACACTTGCAGATTCCCTATTGAGAGATAGAATTGTTTGTGGGTTACGGTAACGCCGTCAGTGCTCGTACTCTCTGACCAGATGATTGGTCAGTCTACGACACAAATTTGACGATCTCCTTAGATTTGTTGACTGATAAGATATACCAACCTTAACGGCTTGCGACGGGGAATTATGTCGGTCATCTGTTGCAGATTTATTCCTACCTCGTGGAGAGTAATGTTAAAGATACATTGGTGACCTACATTTTCCTCACGTAATGAACTGAGTGAAAAGATCTTATACGTATCTTTTGAACTTTAGTTTTCTTGGTGCTGCTAAAATACAGAATAACCAAATTTGGCCAAACTAGCGCTATAACAAATATGTAGCAAAAGGGGAAAAATCCTCGGCAGCTGGACTTCTAGGTAATATCATCTATACGGTAATAAAATACAAAACAACAAAAGTACAATCAAATCAAATATGCAAATATGCAAGTGATAAAGTATTTTAACAACCAATGAGAGGAGTATTTACCAGCAAATAAGTAACAAAGCACAACTCAGTAAGCTATAAAGTATGTTGCTAATCTCAATCCGGTAATTTGAGTATTTATTACGGGCTTGAAGGCCAGTAATCGTTGCATGATACTATCAGGGAAGTGAACCATAGAAAACACGGGGCACGAACAAAATTTTTACAGCGCCTTCAATTAATGTGCTTTTCTACTCGCTTAGCTCTAACATCTCTACTTACAGTTTTCCAGTTTCGGTTTGCGAACTGACATCACTCCTCTTTCTTTACCTTCTAGCTACATACAGTACCTATATGTAACAACCGTTCAACACTAACTCCCTAAGTCAGTCCGGATATCACCCGGCATTCGGTGTCGGGAGGGTTTACCAATAGTTCGTAGTTCTCGGTTAAATATACTTCCAAAAGATTTGCCTCTTAACTTTTTGCAAGCGGAAAGGATAACTAGCCAGTGCCGAGAGCGTGGCTATAGATTTTTTGTACAAGGATACGTACATAACGTTAGTTTTGGTGCTTGAAGCAGCGAGGAGATTGCAGTTACTTGCCAGAGTTCTACTCCTAGAACTCCGTTCCTGAAAGTGTTATCGATCGATGCGGAAAACAGACGAAACCTCATTTAACCCATTTTCATATTATCAGTGTCGAGCAAACACATCGATCCAGATTTCATCTTTTAATCCCCCTCTAAGCTGCATGGAGCAGAAGTGCAAGACATAGCGTAACAAACAAGTTGTAGCCAAGAAAAAGCTTTATTTCTTGCCTTAGCAGCAACTAGATAACCCGAATCAATAATTCTCCTTGGCTTAGCACAAATGCAGTCGAGTATTAGCGAAACTTTAAACTTTGAAGCACACAGTAGTGTAAGAATGTTTTTTTCATTTGTCTTCGCGGAAGCTTAAACAGAGTGTAGTCGAGAGCTCGTTGCCCTTCGGATTTTCTATTAAGACTCCTTTTTGCGAATTAAAAGGGGAGGAAAATTGTCGTGTATGTACGTGCTTCTTTATGTTTCTTAAACCCTAGTTTGCAATAACCGTGAAAAATGCTCCCTGCAGATAAAAATATGTAGTGCAAAATCGATAACTTTGTACAGATTTAATTGCTCGTGGTGTTTAAGTAAATATGGATGCTCTTGCGTGGGTCACAAACACGACAAAAATGTAAACGAAAATTTATGGTTTGCAGGAATTATGAGGAATACTTCAACGAACATACTTATGGACATACGGGCAAGAGTCATCCCATAGTCATCCCATAGGTCCTACATTTTGGTTTCCGATGCATTACGATATACTGAAGTGAAAACTGTATACTGATAAGAATGTCAGGTGGGGCGGAAATACACAAGTGAACTCTCTCAAGGGGGCAGTGCCCCACCTTGACTTCTCGCCTTCGTGAGTAAAAGCTGTGTGGAATCCACTTGTTGGTGATGATTTGTCAATATTCGATCAGGAGGAAAGAAATGTGTAAGGCGAGAATGAAGTTGCTGTTATAATCAACGACTGTATAAAATAAAATCATCGAACACGTGCCATTCAACTGGAGTAAACGTGCCTCCATGTTTCTCAAGGTTCCCAACATATGTATCCATATGACAGTTTTAGGGAGGCAGCCACGTAGCCAGTCAAATTCCAAACAAACCTTTTCTCCTTCTTTCCTTCCTTCCAAACCAGCCCACCATGGTTTCGTTGGCTGGGGAAATTTTGAATTTTAACAGTCCCTAGAAGGTTCAAAATCCTATTTAAGAGACTTAGACTTTCTTGTCTAGTCAATTGAAATACAAAAGTGGTCTATCATGTAATGGCGATAAGGATTTTCTGGAGGGGGCAAGTGGGGCCAAATTTTGCTTGTTGGCCTGTTACAGCCCCTCATGCCTGCCCTTGGCTGTGTTCCTGCAGGGGGGAGAGTAAATAGAGGTGAAGTACTTGGATTGAAAATACCAATTGATTAAACTTTTTATGGTGATGCTTGTGTGGTACTTTCGTTGGAAGAAGCATTCAATAAAATAACTGAGAACATAGCAGAATTTCCGCGTCAGAACAAAAGAGGCGCCAGCAATTCAAGTAATAGTCGGAAACCAACAGAGAAAACTTGTTGGAAAGAACAAAATTTTTTGTTACTTTCCGACGACTTTTGCTTTGGCATATGTCAATCAAATTTTAACTTTCACGGCCAAATAGTAGCGTTCGCTTGCAAGAAAACCTGCCTTTAACATGCCAGACGCTTGTCTGGCGACGGATTTTACTCGAATGTGAACCAGGCTTAATGAGAAATATGAAACGAAAAAGTAAGGCATTGCAGATAAAGAGACGATAAGGAGAATCATAGCTAAAAATATCTTGTAACATATCAAGGTACGAAAAAAAGCATTATTGCTATGAAATACATTATTTCTTAGATAATGGTAGATGACCCTTGATAAGGCCACTTAAATGTACTCGAGGTTTGGAAGATGCAGATCAAATTTCAAGAGATATTTCTTTGAAATGGATCATTTGTGTCACGTTTAAAGATTTTGTTCTGAATTGAATTAAAATTAGGATGAAAAGACAGCTAGTCTGAGAATCTTCAACGAAAGAGACAGAGAGATTTTTTAAAACTAACATTTCGTCAAAGTTCACTGTTAATATCTTCAGAATAATGAGAAACTGATTGTTAACTGGATTAAACTAAGTTGATGGAAATCATCTATTAAGAACCAGAGAAAAAATAATTTTCTATTACGATAACACGGTGGTAAGATAATTAAGATAGGAACCGGGGTAAAGTGGTATAAATTAAAGTGGCAATATTCACAGGAATCATTTCATTGTCATGATCATGTCATTAAGAACTGATCCAGATAGAAAGAGATAAAATGCTTAAAATGCTCTAAAAGCACTAGCAAAAAGCTGCAAACATCATAACAGGACTTGATAAGCATGTTAGAAGTGGTTTTGGTGGTTGTCAAAATTGACCAATTTTTGAAAATTTCTCCAAGGTGTGCGCCTTGGACAAAATCTCATTTTAGGGTCACTATCATCAAAGGCCTACACAATGCTAAAAAGGCTCTAAAAGCACTGCCAATCAGCTGCAAACATCATCACAGGACTTGATAAGCATGTCAGAACTGATTTTGGTGGTTGTCAAAATTTGGCCAATTTGTGAAAATTTCTCCAAGTGACACCCCTTGGACAAAGTCTCATTTTAGAGAAACTATCATCAATGGCCTACACAATGCTAAAAATGCTCCACAATCACTGGAAATAAGCCGCAAACATCACAACAGGACCTGATAAAATTCTTAGAAGTGGTTTCGATGGTTGTTAATTTTGACCAGATTTTGATAATTTCTCCAAAGGCGCGCGCCTTGGACAAAATCTCATTTTAGGGTCACTATTATCAAGGGCCTATAAGTAGCTAACAATACACTAAAAGCACTGGCAATAAGCTGCAAACATCATAAGAGGACTTGATAAGCATGTTAAAACTGGTTTTAGGGGTTGTCAAATTTTGACCAATTTTTGCAACTTTCTCCAATGCGCAGGATTTGAACAAAATCTCATTATACGGTCACTATCATCAAAGGCTTACAAAATGCTGAAAATGCTCTAAAAGCACTGGCAATAAGCTGCAAAGATCATAACAGGACTTGATAAGCATGTTAGAACTGGTTTTGGTGGTTGTCAAAATTTAGCCAATTTTTTACTCACCTCAATTTGTGTCGAATCATCCGAATCCTGGCTGGATGAATCGTTGGTAGAAAGCTCAGGCTCAGATGCAGAGTCTTTATTACGAGTAACATAACTCAGAGCTTCCTCAACGTTAAATAACTTCCCTGCCATTTTGCAGCAAAATCAGTGAAATTTAAATGAAAATATCTCAAGAATTTGATATGGACACATACATTGAATTTGGTATCAAAATGTAGCTGAAAGCATAAGCTACAAAAATGACTAGTTTGTTTTCCCAAAACGAGGCGATGCAAAAGTCAATGCCGCGAAATTCAAGCCTCACTCTCCAGTCGCAAGATTGCGACGACGGTCCTTCAAGGGTTAAATTTCTTTTCTGTAATGTTACAGTTTTCTACAATAAGAATAGGCCTGTCCATTGTACAATGTAAATGCGCGAAACATTAGATCAAGACTTATTCAAGATTCTTAGTGGGCCTTCGGTTGGTCCCCTGCCTAGCTAAATAGCTTGAGTTACATGTGTTTTATAAATTGGTAGGCGGAAGAGGAGGTAACAACTTTCGTGGGTCTACTAAAATTTGTGCTATATTATGGTCTACGTGACAAAAGCTTCCAAAGCTTTTTTACTGGCTCGTATTTTGAATCGTTGGATCCACCTTTTACGTTAAGGACCTAATTACTCTTTATAGTTTGCTAGTATAGAGAGTTGAATTATCTAATACCACCCACCCACTTCTCCTTAAATATCTGAATACGACAAAGCCTCAGAGGTTGACTTTGAATTGACATTATATGCCTAAACTGCAACTCTTAAAATTAGATATTTTGTCTCTAAGTCAAAATAAACTCATACTTGTTAAAATTTAATTGTCGTTGCAATTAGTTCTTTTTTAAGGGGTCGTGCATTAAAACGTGGTAAGAGGACCGCCTTGTAAAATTTTATAGGAGTTGGAGAAGCACTGATATAAAGAAAGTAAATTGCTTTTGGAAAACTTGAATTTCGCGTACTTCTGCTCAAAAGTAATACAGATTCCTTGTTTTAACCAGAAAATTTTCCATTAATGAAAATCTACGTATTACTGACAGAAGACATCTTTGTAAGACTCGTAAACTAAAGAACTTGCAACAGAAGTTTCATCTATACATCAATTTGACTTGGAGATAGGTTTACAATTGTAAAAATGAGAATAGATTAACAGAACATAATTTTACACGCATATAGCTACTCCAGTACAGTACTTTGCGATACCTACACATACATACTAGCAACATTAACCTTGCCATGACAGTACGAAAATTCTGCGGCAATGGAGGTACTGAGCGAGTGATGACAAAATTCCCCTTAACTGTCCTGCAAATGGACGGGCTGGGCAGCCCGGAGCTGTTCATAAAAATGTTACCTTATTTAGCACGAGGATTTGGTAACTTTCTCTAAAGCTTATATGTGTTTTCAAACACATTGTATCACAGTTTCTGCCTGAAATCTGAAAACCATCTCGATTTGAAAGATGGTTAAACAGAATTCGCAAAAGGGTTCAACTTTTGAGTAGTAATTTTGAATAATATGAGCATTTTAAGAAACTTTGTTATGGTAAACGTCCTTCAGGTTCTCCATGGAACCTCGTTGTAAAGTTTCCTTATAATAAACAATGTATCTCCTCTTACAATAAACTTGCCACTGGGGATCGAACCCGTGACCCACACTTTCGCGACGTGCGCTCTGCCAACTGAGCTTGGTGACCTCCGATGCTAACATACTCTATTTCTCTAGTCGCTACAATAGCTCTCAATCATCCACCGGTGGGCATCGACATCCAGCTCAACGCAATTGGAGACCAGCCTCTCTTTGCCATGTGACTTGACCAAGGAAGAACTGTCATCCGGCCCGTCATCAATCCAAAGCAAAGTTAGAAAGTATCAATAAGAAAGAACACTAGGGAAATAGAAAATATGTCACCACAGGGGATCAAACCCGTGATCCACGCTTTCGCGACGTGCGCTCTGCCAACTGAGCTTGGTGACCTCCGATGTTAACATACTTTTTTTTCTCTAGTCGCCACATTAGCTCTCAATCATCCACCGGTGGATAACCACATCCAGCTCAACGCAATTGGAGACCAGCCTCTCTTTGCCATGTGACTTGACCAAGGAAGAACTGCCATCCGGCCCGTCATCAATGCAAAGCCCATTAAAGTTAGAAAAAGTTACGGGTTCGATCCCCCGGTGGCAATATTTTTTTTATTTCTCTAGTCCTCTTTTCCCAAGCTAACATTTCAAATCCTCTCTTTTCGATGGCAATTTCCAGTTTTGTTAAAGACTACAGAGTAACGCTACCTCTGCGCTGACATGTCAACGACGTACTGGCGATTCTTAAAGCGTAAGCTCCGGAACATACCGGTTTAAGAAGCCGAACCTACAAACTCAGGTTTCAGTTCTTCAAAAACCTGGCAACTTAAATCAACCAGATTAGTTCCTCGTACGTCGTGTGAACATGTTGTTGCTTCAACAACTTGAATTGTCGAAGCATAGGCATCAAGATGCAGTCTTTTTCAACATTTACCCATGGCCTAATTTTTTTCGTTCACTCACTAGAAATAGTGCATTTTTCGTTAAAATCACTAGAAATAGTGATACATCCCTAGGGATGGAAATCGTGCATACAGATCATATAAAGGTCAAAAGAATACTTATCAGTTATATAATAAACAATCGAGAAGTGAAATTTGATTAATGCTAATGAAATCGAAAAAAATGTGAAAAATATAATAGTTTAGTAAACATTTTAGGCTATATATTTGCAAATTAGGGGGGGGGGGTTAAAGAATAGCATATATTAAATATGTAACCTATCCAAACCAAAATACCGACTAAATACATAAATAAAATATAGCTACAATCTATTTTCCAACCAAGCCAAAGCTAATTGTGTGGTATAAAGAGAATGCTTGACCAGTTTCTTGTGTCATGTTCGCATCATTCGCGATCAATAGTGTTTACTATATAACCGATAAGCACAAATTCTTTTCATATAAATTAGTGCGTAGACAAAACCAGGAACAACTACGTAGAATAACTGAGATAATTGGGCATAGTTAAAATGACTTTAAAAGATTCCTTTCGGTTAAGTTTTTATAACAACAAGTGGCGAGAAATTACGGGTCTAACGAAATAGTCCCTGCTTTGAATATTTTTTTTTATTTGATGATTTTGACAGAAGCATAAACAAGTTATTCAATGCTACTCTTTAATAGTCCAGCTTTAAAGAAACAGTTCCAGAAAATATATATAGCTAAAAATTATTGAAAACTAAACATTGTTATATATTTCTGAAATTACATTGCATACAGTTGCGGTCCGAAAAATACAGAACAATCACTTGTCGAGGCTCATGGCGAAGTAGTATATATCATAGATTGGAGTTGTAGACCAGTTATGAATTGATTGATCAAAGTGAATACTAATGTTTGACAAGGGTGAATAGGGTCACAATCACGGGCATCCATTGGAACAGCGGATCAACTTGGAATTTGCTACTATGATGAATTTATAGATTCTTATTCGAGGGGGTACAAAAAATGGCTTTCGAGATCTATGTACTGCGCTGAAGGGGACAGTGAACTGATAACATACGATTCTCAACAAATACTGAAATGGCATGAGTTAAGGCCCGAGATATTTGAGAACCCCCTCTCGATATATGCTCCTCTTACATCACAAAAAATGTAACCCTCGGAATATCATGTGGGTTATAACTTTTTTGATTTTAAATTAAATCGGCAACGGAATTTTAAGGAAGGGTAATTTAGTGGACGATTTGTTTGCCGAGGTAAAACTTTCTCTGAAAGGCATTCGTAACTAGATGTTGAAAATGAGATAATATGATGAACATGTACGTCAAATAGACGACGCTCCTTTCAACCGAAGTTTAATAATGCGTTAAGCATCATTGTAAGAACATAGTAGAGTGTATCAAGATGGCCAGGTAGACGGTACAAGAGGGTGACGTTTTCTGCTCCTGGGTTCTCAACCCTCAGCTATAACAAGGAGACATTGATAATGGAAGAAGAGTTGAATATTTAATGATAGAAATTCTGAGGATGCTGACGTGAACTTTATGACAAGTAAGACGCCAAATGTGGAAACTGTTGCCGTTGAAACGTAAAAACTTCGTGGAGAGTCCCAAGAAGACAAAACTCATATCTGCTGTTATCATATAGATATAGAAGGGGTCTGTAATTAAATGAAGGCACCAAAAAAGGGGGTTTTAATTAAAGGGGGTCTATAATTAGAGGGGGTCTATAATTATTTGACATGATGCGGAAAGGGGGTCTATAATGGGAGGGGGTCTATAATTAGAGGGGATCTATAATTAGAGGAAATACGGTTTTCTAGATGTCGTTTAGCCTTGTTATATATCTGGAACCATTTTCATTAAGTTGTGTTTGATTATTAGGTATAAACATGATAAGATGATATAATTCGTAGTACGTCGTCAATCGAAAACAATAAATACCTGTTATTGATGGTAATTATCTATCAATTAGTATGAATGCACCATAAATATATCACACATTTGCTTTTATGTGACTTTGTAAAAAATAGCAAAAACTCTCGAGTTATTAAAAAAACCTCTCGAGTTACAGCTCTTTGAAAAGTTTCACCATTTAGAGTCAACGTTTTGAAGAGAGCCACGTGACCAGACCACGAGCAGTGACGACTAGTGTTAATTTTTTTTCGGTTTCTGTAGGAAAATGGATTGCCAACACTGCAAAGAAAGTTGGAAGGGCGTTAAAGAAGGTAATAAATTTTGCATTACAAGCATTTTCAAGATGAGGGCATTTTTATTCCGCATAAAAAGAAAGCAATAGGTTCAGTGTCATGTGTGGGGTGAGGTGGGGGATGGGTGGTTTTTGTGATTAATAAAGGTGATTAAAACACGTCATAATCTCCTAACTATTTCATTTTCTGTTCGTGTTTAGTTTAACGATGCTAGGAAGGCGCTAGTCGTCATTTCTGGAAAATAAAACAGATAACACATTCCGCTGTAAAAAAAGAAAATCTTAAGGCAGAGTTTACTTACTGAGCAGATAAAAAGCAATAGACAGCAACAAGGACAGCAATCAGGTTCCGGTCATTAAAATTTGCAAAAATATCATCCAGCTTTGCACACATTGACTGACCGAATGGCCGTCCTTCCTTGGTCACATTACATGGCATAGGGAGGCTAGTCTTCAACTTCTTTGAGATGGATGTCGATGTCTATCGGTGAAACATTGGGAACTAAGATAGCAGCTGGAGAAATAGAGTAGGTTAGCATCAAGATTTTGCTATCTCATTTGGTAAAAGATACCCCGCGAATAGGTGGATCCGGGTTCTCATCCAGATGGTGGTACATCTCTAGTATCTTGTCATATTTTATAACTTTAGACCCTTTCTTCTCGTGTATTCAAATATTCTAACAATTACTATTGATACCTTTGCTAGAGTGCTCAGTACAGAAACGTAAAGCCTAAACCTGAGCAGTTGTAATAAAGGAATATCTAATTTCAAAAGTTCTTTTAGATTTCACGTTTCGGGAGGCTTTTGTACAGGAAGAGACTATTCCGATCACGGTTGTATTCGTAGACTACCATATAGTTAGGAGTAAAGCTATTCATCTTTGAATTTATTGCTGATAAAGGAGTCTTTTACCGGTATTTCAAAACGAGTGTAGATCTTACATATTAGGGAGATATTCATGATTATTGGTGCTATTTGTGGTTCATAACTTACATTTTTCCCCAGTCTCTTTTGCACGGTTAGCGTTTTAAATCTACTTAACGCAACGTTGGAGAGTCTAGCCCAAGAGGACGTCAGATATTTCACAGTTGACAGAATTAAGCAGGCATCTTTTATCGTTTTATGTGTGTTTCATGAATAGCGATAGAAATGAAAACTAAAATGACGTTGTTTGGGGGAAAGTGGAGAGAGATAATATGCTTAACTTTATGTATGAAAATTACAGCCAATAATTTAACTGTTAGAGAGACTAAAATTGAACGAACTAGTGAGTATGTACCAAGAGAAATTCCTGGCTGCTGCACAGATGTAATGAAGGCTTGGGAATCTGAAAGCCTAAATATTTATTTGAAGAAATCCGCTACCTTAGGGGTGTCTTGAAATTCCTATCAAAATGAGACTTGTACAGGATTGTACATCATTTGTTGTTTTCAAACAGGTGAAGAAAACAAATAAATAAACATAAAATAGATTCAAGAAATATAATATTATTAGTCAAGGACAGAGGAGGGGCATTATATGTAACGCGGTTTCTGTAATACATATCATATATCATTACATAGTCCATAACCAATATATAGCTGTATATTCTATCAGTTTTATTTGTGCAACTCATTTTTCATTTGTATTAATGGGGCATTTCTGATAGTGGCAAGATGAGCTTGACCATGGCTGTTTTATGAAAAAACTTTAAGATTGATAAATTTGTTGCAATTTTCAGACCTTTAACTTGTTTTATTTTCCACTCTCTCTATATGTCCTATCCGGCTTCGACATTGACGGACATGATTCGCTACCCCTCTCGTTCCCTTGCTGCTTGAAACCTTTAATGATGACCACGTTTCTACGTTTGGGACGTATGAACTGATTTTATTGGAATAGTTCCATATTGTCTTTTGTTAGTTTGAATTTTGTTTTTCTTCGCTGTTTATCGTATTTGTTTTTGTTTATTTATTTATATTTATTTATAATACTCCGTACTTTGTGTTTTTTTATACTTTACGGGTAATAAAGTTCATTCATTCATTCATTCATTCATAATAAAAATATATGAATATAGAAGTTCTTTTCGTAGGTTAATTCCTAAGTTACGTATATTTTTTACTAATAAAAATGTTCGTTA